>CM038794.1:163624795-164225932 GCA_021764765.1 Vicia sativa
ATCCCTAGTCTCTTCTACATCACGGTATTACCCTTATGTACATTAACAGTGTACCAATTACAAATCTTTTCACCCCGTCATGTTTTTCCTTCTTTAACATCTCTTTTCATTTTGAGATACCTTCTCTTATATTTTTTTTAGGTTGTAATGTTGTCACACTCTTTTCTTTGGTAGCTTAAGATGTCCTATAAGTTTTAAACATTTGTCATATTTTGCATATGACTATAAAATATAGATAAGTTCCTTTCTCTAGTTACTCACGATTATTAAAACTTTTATCTCTAATAATATCATGTTGCTGCTCGCCATCTCTAAATCATATAGAATGCAAGCAATATGCCTTTGTGAGTATCTTTTAATGAGTCAGTATAATAGGTTGATATTCATCTCTTTTAGAGTATTTTTATTTTCGGTCTAAAATAATAATTTTCACTTTTAAAACTTTTCCAAATAGTTACAATATTTATATTATGTTTTTTATAAGAAAGCAGTAACAAATATTTTATTTATTGCAATTGTTATAAAAAAAAACATTTTTTAAAAATTAAATAACTATTATTCTTATTATTAGTGTATTAGTTTTCAACCTATTTATTAAAGATATAAATATAGAGAGTTTTATGATATGTTACTAAACTTTTTAATAATATTTCTATTTGGAAGATATATATTTGATAGTAATAAGTTTTTTAGATATGATTTTTCAAAATTACAAAAATTTGTCAAGAACGAAGTTGTTTAAGATAGTACATCAACATAAATAGAGTTTAAGAAGATAATCACTAAAATTTAATTTAAAATATTAAAAAATTTCTTTGTACTTTTCTAATTAGTTTTATCAACAGAATAAAATTGAAATTATATTGTATAGAGTTTCAATAAAATGATTATTTAGAAATATTGTATAAAAGTAAAATGGTTTTTGTATTAAAATATTTTTAAAAAATAATATTTAACAAAAATAATGAAATAGTCATATTGAAAGAGTTTATTTAATTTTATCAAGTACATATTATTTTGATTAATATTAAGATTTGTGACTAATGAATTGAGAATAACCGTTGCTGCATGTGTATTTTGAGTAAGATAAAATCTATATCACAAATTCTATTAAATATTATGTAAGGGCTAAAACTGATTATTCTTCTTTCTCATGATAACCAATTTTTATATTTAAATAATAACTTAATTCATTTGATAATTATTAAGTTTTTATTTTTATTACTCTTATTTGTATAATGAAGAGATGCACATTTTATTTAATGGTAATATCTTTGACATTAACATTTACATTTTTTCTATACATAAAATTTGAAATTTCTATTTTTTTCATAGAAGTAAAATATATTGTAATAAGAAAGGATGAAAAAAAGAGACGAGATAAAACAAAAACCCTCTCAAAAGAAAACCACAGTAAAAGGTAATACTAAATTACTATTTCAATAATGCTATAGAAAGATGCATTAATAAAAAATGATTTAATTAAAATTTCCTAAAGTACATTTAATGAATGCATAAAGCTTTAAGAAATTTTAGCTATAAATTAAGGTCTATTGTTCAACTTTTTCCCAGTGAATCTTTTGTAAGTGTCGAAACTTCACAAAATTAAGAAATTTCTTTGAGTTTGAGAAAAAAATTTGAAAAAGAAATGGAAGGTTCTCATGAAATTTTTGTTGTGATGATTATAATGATTCTTCTTGTTGTAATACAAGTTGAATGTTTATCGAGCCTTGGTGTGAAATAAAGTGTGACGCCTTATGTCTAAAAAGACTAGTAGAGGATTTCGATAAGTGTGTAAAAGTCAAGCTACAAAATGCTAACAATTATATTCCTATGGTTATCAACACAAGTTGTGGTATCTTTTGACTATCTCGTTGTCTTTTATTTAGTCATATTTTTAACAAAATAAATAAATTTATTAATTAATTTAATTATTTTATATATGCAGTTCCTCTTGGTTTGGTACATGAATAAATTGCTTGCATTGGGTGTTGCAACACTAATAAATATATTATATGTATCATATGAAAGACTCTACGTAATAAAATGTACTACAAAATTGACATTGTGTCAAATTTAAATAAATATGCTCTACTTTATAAAGTTTAATTTTATGTTATAATCTCTTTTTGGATTTATTTTCCATTTTTGTATTCTTTATGTGATTATTGACCAAATATATTTGGTTACTTGCATATGATTATTGTTAAATCTAGGCCAATAATCGAATTTGTTTTGGATAAAAATCAAACTACCTAATATTGTACTCATGATTTTTCAATTATATGGTATTGAGTACTTACCAAGTCCTATGATTTTTAACATGACACCTAATGTGCCCAAACCTTTTGTTGGATTTTGATGTTAGAGTGGATATTCAATAAACTGTACTATGAAGATATTAACCATTTTATTAAAAATAAATAAGAAGTTTGAGAATGACTCTAAAACTCTCTTATTAAACATCGTTGTAATCTTAATTGGACATAGTTTATGGAATCCAAAGAAGTAAATATTCATTCGATTTTTTCATTTATAAAAGTTTCGATAACTACAACTAAAACAAGAAACTGTCATTAAACTATCTATCAATATTAACTTTTCATCCATGTTAATATTTAATTTTTCTTAAAAAATTAATCAAGAACAATAAACTATAATAGAATAGGTAATTGCTTTGAGATAGAAGAAATAAGATTATATTATTTCAAGTCTACTTTTAATTGCCCATTAATTCTATCATCAATAAGCACTTCATCCCTAGTCTCTTCTACATCACGGTATTGACCCTTATGTACATTAACGTAGCTTAATTACAAATCTTTTTCACCCTCGTCATGTTTTTCCTTCTCTTTAACATCTCTCTTTTCATTTTGAGATACCTTCTCTTATATTTTGTTTTAGGTTGTAATGTTGTCACACTCTTTCTTTGGTAGCTTCAAGATGTCCTATAAGTTTTAAACATTTGTCATGCACGCAATGACTATAAAATATAGATAAGTTCCCTTTCTCTAGTTACTCACGAATTATTAAAACTTTTATCTCTAATAATATCATGTTCTTTCGCTCTAAATCATATAGAATGCAAGCAATATGCCTTTGTGAGTATCTTTTAATGAGGTATCAATAGGTTGATATTCATCTCTTTTAGAGTATTTTTATTTTCGGTCTAAAATAATAATTTTCACTTTTAAAACTTTTCCAAAATAGTTACAATATTTATATTATGTTTTTTTTATAAGAAACAGTAACAAATATTTTATTTATTGCAATTGTTATAAAAAAAGCATGTTACATTTTTTCTTCCTTAACATATAGAATGCTATTAAAACTCTATTTTATTAAAATGTAAATAACAAATCTTGATATATTCTTTTTTAGAGTGTTATTAGTTTTCAACCATATTTCTAAATTTTAAATTTGAGATATAAATATAGAGAGTTTTATGATATGTTACTGTAAACTTTTTTTTAATAATATTTCTATTTGGAAGATATATATTTGATAGTAATAAGTTTTTAGATATGATTTTTCAAAATTACAAAAATTTGTCAAGAACGAAGTTGTTTAAGATAGTACATCAACATAAATAGAGTTTAAGAAGATAATCACTAAAATTTAATTTAAAATATTAAAAAATTTCTTTTCTAATTAGTTTTATCAACAGAATAAAATTGAAATTATATTGTATAGAGTTTCAATAAAATGATTATTTAGAAATATTGTATAAAAGTAAAATGGTTTTGTATTAAAATATTTTTAAAAAATAATATTTAACAAAAATAATGAAATAGTCATATTGAAAGAGTTTATTTAATTTTATCAAGTACATATTATTTTGATTAATATTAAGATTTGTGACTAATGAATTGAGAATAACCGTTGCTCGCATGTGTATTTTGAGTAAGATAAAATCTATATCACAAATTCTATTAAATATTATGTAAGGGCTAAAACTGATTATTCTTCTTTCTCATGATAACCAATTTTAATATTTAAATAATAACTTAATTCATTTGATAATTATTAAGTTTTTATTTTTATTACTCTTATTTGTATAATGAAGAGATGCACATTTTATTTAATGGTAATATCTTTGACATTAACATTTACATTTTTCTATACATAAAATTTGAAATTTCTATTTTTTTCATAGAAGTAAAATATATTGTAATAAGAAAGGATGAAAAAAAGAGACGAGATAAAACAAAAACCCTCTCAAAAGGAAACCCTGTAAAAAG
Source organism: Vicia sativa (assembly GCA_021764765.1). NCBI lineage: Eukaryota > Viridiplantae > Streptophyta > Magnoliopsida > Fabales > Fabaceae > Vicia > Vicia sativa. The sequence continues at coordinate 163,629,037 of CM038794.1, forward strand.
GTAATACTAAATTACTATTTCAATAATGCTATAGAAAGATGCATTAATAAAAAAATGAATTTAATTAAAAATTTCCTAAAGTACATTTAATGAATGCATAAAGCTTTAAGAAATTTTAGCTATAAATTAAGGTCTATTGTTCAACTTTTTCCAGTGAATCTTTTGTAAGTGTCAAACTTCACAAAATTAAGAAATTTCTTTGAGTTTGAGAAAAAATTTGAAAAAGAAATGGAAGGTTCTCATGAAATTTTTGTTGTGATGATTATAATGATTCTTCTTGTTGTAATACAAGTTGAATGTTTATCAGAGCCTTGGTGTGAAATAAAGTGTGACGCCTTATGTCTCGGAAACAGACTAGTAGAGGATTTCGATAAGTGTGTAAAAGACTGTCAAGCTACAAAATGCTAACAATTATATTCCTATGGTTATCAACACAAGTTGTGGTATCTTTTGACTATCTCGTTGTCTTTTATTTAGTCATATTTTTAACAAAATAAATAAATTTATTAATTAATTTAATTATTTTATATATGGAGTTCCTCTTGGTTTGGTACATGAATAAATTGCTTCAGGATTGGGTGTTGCAACACTAATAAATATATTATATGTATCATATGAAAGACTTTACGTAATAAAATGTACTACAAAAATTGACATTGTGTCAAATTTAAATAAATATGCTCTACTTGATAAAGTTTAATTTTATGTTATAATCTCTTTTTTTGGATTTATTTTCCATTTTTTTGTATTCTTTATGTGATTATTGACCAAATATATTTGGTTACTTGCATATGATTATTGTTAAATCTAGGCCAATAATCGAATTTGTTTTGGATAAAAATCAAACTACCTAATATTGTACTCATGATTTTTCAATTATATGGTATTGAGTACTTACCAAGTCCTATGATTTTTCACATGACACCTAATGTGCCCACAAACCTTTTTGTTGGATTTTGATGTTAGAGTGGATATTCAATAAACTGTACTATGAAGATATTAACCATTTTATTAAAAAATAAATAAGAAGTTTGAGAATGACTCTAAAACTCTCTTATTAAACATACGTTTGTAATCTTAATTGGACATAGTTTATGGAATCCAAAGAAGTAAATATTCATTCGATTTTTTTTCATTTATAAAAGTTTCGATAACTACAACTAAAACAAGAAACTGTTCATTAAACTATCTATCAATATTAACTTTTCATCCATGTTAATATTTAATTTTTTCTTAAAAAAATTAATCAAGAATAATAAACTATAATAGGATAGGTAATTCGTTTAAAGAGAAGATAGAAGACATAAGATGATATTATTTCAAGTCTACTTTTAATTGCCCATTAATTCTATCATCAATAAGCACTTCATCCCTAGTCTCTTCTACATCACGGTATTGACCCTTATGTACATTAACAGTAGTCCTTAATTACAAATCTTTTTTCACCCTCGTCATGTTTTTCCTTCTCTTTAACATCTCTCTTTTCATTTTGAGATACCTTCTCTTATATTTTGTTTTTAGGTTGTAATGTTGTCACACTCTTTCTTTGGTAGCTTCAAGATGTCCTATAAGTTTTAAACATTTGTCATGCACACGCAATGACTATAAAATATAGATAAGTTCCCTTTCTCTAGTTACTCACGAATTATTAAAAACTTTTATCTCTAATAATATCATGTTGCTCGCCATCTCTAAATCATATAGAATGCAAGCAATATGCCTTTGTGAGTATCTTTTAATGAGTATCAATAGGTTGATATTCATCTCTTTTAGAGTATTTTTATTTTCGGTCTAAAATAATAATTTTCACTTTTAAAACTTTTCCAAAATAGTTACAATATTTATATTATGTTTTTTATAAGAAACGATAAATATTTTATTTATTGCAATTGTTATAAAAAAGCATGTTACATTTTTTCTTCCTTAACATATAGAATGCTATTAAAACTCTATTTTATTAAAAATGTAAATAACAAATCTTGATATATTCTTTTTAGAGTGTTATTAGTTTTCAACCATATTTCTAAATTTTAAATTTGAGATATAAATATAGAGAGTTTTATGATATATTCTTAAACTTTTTTAATAATATTTCTATTTGGAAGATATATATTTGATAGTAATAAGTTTTTAGATATGATTTTTCAAAATTACAAAAATTTGTCAAGAACGAAGTTGTTTAAGATAGTACATCAACATAAATAGAGTTTAAGAAGATAATCACTAAAATTTAATTTAAAATATTAAAAAAATTTCTTTGTACTTTTCTAATTAGTTTTATCAACAGAATAAAATTGAAATTATATTGTATAGAGTTTCAATAAAATGATTATTTAGAAATATTGTATAAAAGTAAAATGGTTTTTTGTATTAAAATATTTTTTAAAAAAATAATATTTAACAAAAATAATGAAATAGTCATATTGAAAGAGTTTATTTAATTTTATCAAGTACATATTATTTTGATTAATATTAAGATTTGTGACTAATGAATTGAGAATAACCGTTGCTCGCATGTGTATTTTGAGTAAGATAAAATCTATATCACAAATTCTATTAAATATTATGTAAGGGCTAAAACTGATTATTCTTCTTTCTCATGATAACCAATTTTAATATTTAAATAATAACTTAATTCATTTGATAATTATTAAGTTTTATTTTTATTACTCTTATTTGTATAATGAAGAGATGCACATTTTATTTAATGGTAATATCTTTGACATTAACATTTACATTTTTTCTATACATAAAATTTGAAATTTCTATTTTTTTCATAGAAGTAAAATATATTGTAATAAGAAAGGATGAAAAAAAGAGACGAGATAAAACAAAAACCCTCTCAAAAGAAAACCGTAAAAGGTAATACTAAATTACTATTTCAATAATGCTATAGAAAGATGCATTAATAAAAAAATGAATTTAATTAAAAATTTCCTAAAGTACATTTAATGAATGCATAAAGCTTTAAGAAATTTTAGCTATAAATTAAGGTCTATTGTTCAACTTTTCCCAGTGAATCTTTTGTAAGTGTCAAACTTCACAAAATTAAGAAATTTCTTTGAGTTTGAGAAAAAATTTGAAAAAGAAATGGAAGGTTCTCATGAAATTTTTGTTGTGATGATTATAATGATTCTTCTTGTTGTAATACAAGTTGAATGTTTATCGAGCCTTGGTGTGAAATAAAGTGTGGCCTTATGTCGGAAGCAGACTAGTAGAGGATTTCGATAAGTGTGTAAAAGGGTCAAGCTACAAAATGCTAACAATTATATTCCTATGGTTATCAACACAAGTTGTGGTATCTTTTGACTATCTCGTTGTCTTTTATTTAGTCATATTTTTAACAAAATAAATAAATTTATTAATTAATTTAATTATTTTATATATGAGTTACTCTTGGTTTGGTACATGAATAAATTGCTTGAGCATTGGGTGTTGCAACACTAATAAATATATTATATGTATCATATGAAAGACTCTACGTAATAAAATGTACTACAAAATTGACATTGTGTCAAATTTAAATAAATATGCTCTACTTGATAAAGTTTAATTTTATGTTATAATCTCTTTTTTGGATTTATTTTCCATTTTTGTATTCTTTATGTGATTATTGACCAAATATATTTGGTTACTTGCATATGATTATTGTTAAATCTAGGCCAATAATCGAATTTGTTTTGGATAAAAATCAAACTACCTAATATTGTACTCATGATTTTTCAATTATATGGTATTGAGTACTTACCAAGTCCTATGATTTTTAACATGACACCTAATGTGCCCACAAACCTTTTGTTGGATTTTGATGTTAGAGTGGATATTCAATAAACTGTACTATGAAGATATTAACCATTTTATTAAAAATAAATAAGAAGTTTGAGAATGACTCTAAAACTCTCTTATTAAACATCGTTTGTAATCTTAATTGGACATAGTTTATGGAATCCAAAAGTAAATATTCATTCGATTTTTTTCATTTATAAAAGTTTCGATAACTACAACTAAAACAAGCTGTTTCATTAAACTATCTATCAATATTAACTTTTCATCCATGTTAATATTTAATTTTTCTTAAAAATTAATCAAGAACAATAAACTATAATAGAATAGGTAATTCGTTTAAAGAGAAGATAGAAGAAATAAGATTATATTATTTCAAGTCTACTTTTAATTGCCCATTAATTCTATCATCAATAAGCACTTCATCCCTAGTCTCTTCTACATCACGGTATTGACCCTTATGTACATTAACGACTTAATTACAAATCTTTTTCACCCTCGTCATGTTTTCCTTCTCTTTAACATCTCTCTTTTCATTTTGAGATACCTTCTCTTATATTTTGTTTTAGGTTGTAATGTTGTCACACTCTTTCTTTGGTAGCTTCAAGATGTCCTATAAGTTTTAAACATTTGTCATGCACATAATGACTATAAAATATAGATAAGTTCCTTTCTCTAGTTACTCACGAATTATTAAAAACTTTTATCTCTAATAATATCATGTTGCTTCATCTCTAAATCATATAGAATGCAAGCAATATGCCTTTGTGAGTATCTTTTAATGAGTTTATCAATAGGTTGATATTCATCTCTTTTAGAGTATTTTTATTTTCGGTCTAAAATAATAATTTTCACTTTTAAAACTTTTCCAAAATAGTTACAATATTTATATTATGTTTTTTATAAAAACATAACAAATATTTTATTTATTGCAATTGTTATAAAAAAGCATGTTACATTTTTTCTTCCTTAACATATAGAATGCTATTAAAACTCTATTTTATTAAAAATGTAAATTACAAATCTTCGATATATTCTTTTTTAGAGTGTTATTAGTTTTCAACCATATTTCTAAATTTTAAATTTGAGATATAAATATAGAGAGTTTTATGATATATTCTTAAAACTTTTTTAATAATATTTCTATTTGGAAGATATATATTTGATAGTAATAAGTTTTTAGATATGATTTTTCAAAAATTACAAAAAATTTGTCAAGAACGAAGTTGTTTAAGATAGTACATCAACATAAATAGAGTTTAAGAAGATAATCACTAAAATTTAATTTAAAATATTAAAAAAATTTCTTTGTACTTTTCTAATTAGTTTTATCAACAGAATAAAATTGAAATTATATTGTATAGAGTTTCAATAAAATGATTATTTAGAAATATTGTATAAAAGTAAAATGGTTTTTTGTATTAAAATATTTTTTAAAAAAATAATATTTAACAAAAATAATGAAATAGTCATATTGAAAGAGTTTATTTAATTTTATCAAGTACATATTATTTTGATTAATATTAAGATTTGTGACTAATGAATTGAGAATAACCGTTGCTCGCATGTGTATTTTGAGTAAGATAAAATCTATATCACAAATTCTATTAAATATTATGTAAGGGCTAAAACTGATTATTCTTCTTTCTCATGATAACCAATTTTTAATATTTAAATAATAACTTAATTCATTTGATAATTATTAAGTTTTTATTTTTTATTACTCTTATTTGTATAATGAAGAGATGCACATTTTATTTAATGGTAATATCTTTGACATTAACATTTACATTTTTTCTATACATAAAATTTGAAATTTCTATTTTTTCATAGAAGTAAAATATATTGTAATAAGAAAGGATGAAAAAAGAGCGAGATAAAACAAAAACCCTCTCAAAAGAAACCACTGTAAAAGGTAATACTAAATTACTATTTCAATAATGCTATAGAAAGATGCATTAATAAAAAAATGAATTTAATTAAAAATTTCCTAAAGTACATTTAATGAATGCATAAAGCTTTAAGAAATTTTAGCTATAAATTAAGGTCTATTGTTCAACTTTTTCCCATGAATCTTTTGTAAGTGTCGAAACTTCACAAAATTAAGAAATTTCTTTGAGTTTGAGAAAAAATTTGAAAAAGAAATGGAAGGTTCTCGCATGAAATTTTTGTTGTGATGATTATAATGATTCTTCTTGTTGTAATACAAGTTGAATGTTTATCGAGCCTTGGTGTGAAATAAAGTGTGGCCTTATGTCTAAGCAGAGACTAGTAGAGGATTTCGATAAGTGTGTAAAAACTCAAGCTACAAAATGCTAACAATTATATTCCTATGGTTATCAACACAAGTTGTGGTATCTTTTGACTATCTCGTTGTCTTTTATTTAGTCATATTTTTAACAAAATAAATAAATTTATTAATTAATTTAATTATTTTATATATCGAGTTACTCTTGGTTTGGTACATGAATAAATTGCTTCAGGCATTGGGTGTTGCAACACTAATAAATATATTATATGTATCATATGAAAGACTCTACGTAATAAAATGTACTACAAAAATTGACATTGTGTCAAATTTAAATAAATATGCTCTACTTGATAAAGTTTAATTTTATGTTATAATCTCTTTTTTTGGATTTATTTTCCATTTTTTTGTATTCTTTATGTGATTATTGACCAAATATATTTGGTTACTTGCATATGATTATTGTTAAATCTAGGCCAATAATCAATTTGTTTTGGATAAAAATCAAACTACCTAATATTGTACTCATGATTTTTCAATTATATGGTATTGAGTACTTACCAAGTCCTATGATTTTTACATGACACCTAATGTGCCCACAAACCTTTTGTTGGATTTTGATGTTAGAGTGGATATTCAATAAACTGTACTATGAAGATATTAACCATTTTATTAAAAATAAATAAGAAGTTTGAGAATGACTCTAAAACTCTCTTATTAAACATACGTTGTAATCTTAATTGGACATAGTTTATGGAATCCAAAGTAAATATTCATTCGATTTTTTTCATTTATAAAAGTTTCGATAACTACAACTAAAACAAGAAACTGTTCATTAAACTATCTATCAATATTAACTTTTCATCCATGTTAATATTTAATTTTTCTTAAAAATTAATCAAGAACAATAAACTATAATAGAATAGGTAATTCGTTTAAAGAGAAGATAGAAGAAATAAGATTATATTATTTCAAGTCTACTTTTAATTGCCCATTAATTCTATCATCAATAAGCACTTCATCCCTAGTCTCTTCTACATCACGGTATTGACCCTTATGTACATTAACAGTATTAATTACAAATCTTTTTCACCCTCGTCATGTTTTCCTTCTCTTTAACATCTCTCTTTTCATTTTGAGATACCTTCTCTTATATTTTGTTTTAGGTTGTAATGTTGTCACACTCTTTCTTTGGTAGCTTCAAGATGTCCTATAAGTTTTAAACATTTGTCATGCACACATGACTATAAAATATAGATAAGTTCCTTTCTCTAGTTACTCACGAATTATTAAAACTTTTATCTCTAATAATATCATGTTCTGCTCGCCATCTCTAAATCATATAGAATGCAAGCAATATGCCTTTGTGAGTATCTTTTTAATGAGTCATATCAATAGGTTGATATTCATCTCTTTTAGAGTATTTTTATTTTCGGTCTAAAATAATAATTTTCACTTTTAAAACTTTTCCAAAATAGTTACAATATTTATATTATGTTTTTTATAAAAACAGTAACAAATATTTTATTTATTGCAATTGTTATAAAAAAGCATGTTACATTTTTTTTTCTTCCTTAACATATAGAATGCTATTAAAACTCTATTTTATTAAAAATGTAAATTACAAATCTTCGATATATTCTTTTTTAGAGTGTTATTAGTTTTCAACCATATTTCTAAATTTTAAATTTGAGATATAAATATAGAGAGTTTTATGATATATTCTGTAAACTTTTTTAATAATATTTCTATTTGGAAGATATATATTTGATAGTAATAAGTTTTTAGATATGATTTTTCAAAAATTACAAAAAATTTGTCAAGAACGAAGTTGTTTAAGATAGTACATCAACATAAATAGAGTTTAAGAAGATAATCACTAAAATTTAATTTAAAATATTAAAAAAATTTCTTTGTACTTTTCTAATTAGTTTTATCAACAGAATAAAATTGAAATTATATTGTATAGAGTTTCAATAAAATGATTATTTAGAAATATTGTATAAAAGTAAAATGGTTTTTTTTATTAAAATATTTTTTAAAAAAATAATATTTAACAAAAATAATGAAATAGTCATATTGAAAGAGTTTATTTAATTTTATCAAGTACATATTATTTTGATTAATATTAAGATTTGTGACTAATGAATTGAGAATAACCGTTGCTCGCATGTGTATTTTGAGTAAGATAAAATCTATATCACAAATTCTATTAAATATTATGTAAGGGCTAAAACTGATTATTCTTCTTTCTCATGATAACCAATTTTTAATATTTAAATAATAACTTAATTCATTTGATAATTATTAAGTTTTTATTTTTTATTACTCTTATTTGTATAATGAAGAGATGCACATTTTATTTAATGGTAATATCTTTGACATTAACATTTACATTTTTCTATACATAAAATTTGAAATTTCTATTTTTTCATAGAAGTAAAATATATTGTAATAAGAAAGGATGAAAAAAGACGAGATAAAACAAAACCCTCTCAAAAGAAACCACAGTAAAAGGTAATACTAAATTACTATTTCAATAATGCTATAGAAAGATGCATTAATAAAAAATGAATTTAATTAAAAATTTCCTAAAGTACATTTAATGAATGCATAAAGCTTTAAGAAATTTTAGCTATAAATTAAGGTCTATTGTTCAACTTTTCCCAGTGAATCTTTTGTAAGTGTCGAAACTTCACAAAATTAAGAAATTTCTTTGAGTTTGAGAAAAAAATTTGAAAAAGAAATGGAAGGTTCTCGCATGAAATTTTTTGTTGTGATGATTATAATGATTCTTCTTGTTGTAATACAAGTTGAATGTTTATCGAGCCTTGGTGTGAAATAAAGTGTGGCCTTATGTCTAAAGAGACTAGTAGAGGATTTCGATAAGTGTGTAAAAGGCGTCAAGCTACAAAATGCTAACAATTATATTCCTATGGTTATCAACACAAGTTGTGGTATCTTTTGACTATCTCGTTGTCTTTTATTTAGTCATATTTTTAACAAAATAAATAAATTTATTAATTAATTTAATTATTTTATATATAGTTACTCTTGGTTTGGTACATGAATAAATTGCTTGAGGCATTGGGTGTTGCAACACTAATAAATATATTATATGTATCATATGAAAGACTCTACGTAATAAAATGTACTACAAAATTGACATTGTGTCAAATTTAAATAAATATGCTCTACTTGATAAAGTTTAATTTTATGTTATAATCTCTTTTTTGGATTTATTTTCCATTTTTGTATTCTTTATGTGATTATTGACCAAATATATTTGGTTACTTGCATATGATTATTGTTAAATCTAGGCCAATAATCGAATTTGTTTTGGATAAAAATCAAACTACCTAATATTGTACTCATGATTTTTCAATTATATGGTATTGAGTACTTACCAAGTCCTATGATTTTTAACATGACACCTAATGTGCCCACAAACCTTTTGTTGGATTTTGATGTTAGAGTGGATATTCAATAAACTGTACTATGAAGATATTAACCATTTTATTAAAAATAAATAAGAAGTTTGAGAATGACTCTAAAACTCTCTTATTAAACATACGTTGTAATCTTAATTGGACATAGTTTATGGAATCCAAAAAGTAAATATTCATTCGATTTTTTCATTTATAAAAGTTTCGATAACTACAACTAAAACAAGAAACTGTTCATTAAACTATCTATCAATATTAACTTTTCATCCATGTTAATATTTAATTTTTTCTTAAAAAAATTAATCAAGAACAATAAACTATAATAGAATAGGTAATTCGTTTAAAGAGAAGATAGAAGAAATAAGATTATATTATTTCAAGTCTACTTTTAATTGCCCATTAATTCTATCATCAATAAGCACTTCATCCCTAGTCTCTTCTACATCACGGTATTGACCCTTATGTACATTAATGTATAATTACAAATCTTTTTCACCCTCGTCATGTTTTCCTTCTCTTTAACATCTCTCTTTTCATTTTGAGATACCTTCTCTTATATTTTGTTTTAGGTTGTAATGTTGTCACACTCTTTCTTTGGTAGCTTCAAGATGTCCTATAAGTTTTAAACATTTGTCATGCACGCAATGACTATAAAATATAGATAAGTTCCCTTTCTCTAGTTACTCACGAATTATTAAAACTTTTATCTCTAATAATATCATGTTCTGCTTCCATCTCTAAATCATATAGAATGCAAGCAATATGCCTTTGTGAGTATCTTTTAATGAGTGTATCAATAGGTTGATATTCATCTCTTTTAGAGTATTTTTATTTTCGGTCTAAAATAATAATTTTCACTTTTAAAACTTTTCCAAAATAGTTACAATATTTATATTATGTTTTTTTTATAAGAAACAGTAACAAATATTTTATTTATTGCAATTGTTATAAAAAAAGCATGTTACATTTTTTTTTCTTCCTTAACATATAGAATGCTATTAAAACTCTATTTTATTAAAATGTAAATTACAAATCTTGATATATTCTTTTTAGAGTGTTATTAGTTTTCAACCATATTTCTAAATTTTAAATTTGAGATATAAATATAGAGAGTTTTATGATATATTCTGTAAACTTTTTTAATAATATTTCTATTTGGAAGATATATATTTGATAGTAATAAGTTTTTAGATATGATTTTTCAAAAATTACAAAAAATTTGTCAAGAACGAAGTTGTTTAAGATAGTACATCAACATAAATAGAGTTTAAGAAGATAATCACTAAAATTTAATTTAAAATATTAAAAAAATTTCTTTGTACTTTTCTAATTAGTTTTATCAACAGAATAAAATTGAAATTATATTGTATAGAGTTTCAATAAAATGATTATTTAGAAATATTGTATAAAAGTAAAATGGTTTTTTGTATTAAAATATTTTTAAAAAATAATATTTAACAAAAATAATGAAATAGTCATATTGAAAGAGTTTATTTAATTTTATCAAGTACATATTATTTTGATTAATATTAAGATTTGTGACTAATGAATTGAGAATAACCGTTGCTCGCATGTGTATTTTGAGTAAGATAAAATCTATATCACAAATTCTATTAAATATTATGTAAGGGCTAAAACTGATTATTCTTCTTTCTCATGATAACCAATTTTAATATTTAAATAATAACTTAATTCATTTGATAATTATTAAGTTTTTATTTTTATTACTCTTATTTGTATAATGAAGAGATGCACATTTTATTTAATGGTAATATCTTTGACATTAACATTTACATTTTTCTATACATAAAATTTGAAATTTCTATTTTTTCATAGAAGTAAAATATATTGTAATAAGAAAGGATGAAAAAAGAGGCGAGATAAAACAAAACCCTCTCAAAAGAAAAAAAGGTAATACTAAATTACTATTTCAATAATGCTATAGAAAGATGCATTAATAAAAAATGAATTTAATTAAAAATTTCCTAAAGTACATTTAATGAATGCATAAAGCTTTAAGAAATTTTAGCTATAAATTAAGGTCTATTGTTCAACTTTTTCCAGTGAATCTTTTGTAAGTGTCGAAACTTCACAAAATTAAGAAATTTCTTTGAGTTTGAGAAAAAATTTGAAAAAGAAATGGAAGGTTCTATGAAATTTTTGTTGTGATGATTATAATGATTCTTCTTGTTGTAATACAAGTTGAATGTTTATCGAGCCTTGGTGTGAAATAAAGTGTGGCCTTATGTCTCGGAAGCAGACTAGTAGAGGATTTCGATAAGTGTGTAAAAGGTCAAGCTACAAAATGCTAACAATTATATTCCTATGGTTATCAACACAAGTTGTGGTATCTTTTGACTATCTCGTTGTCTTTTATTTAGTCATATTTTTAACAAAATAAATAAATTTATTAATTAATTTAATTATTTTATATATCGAGTTACTCTTGGTTTGGTACATGAATAAATTGCTTGAGGCATTGGGTGTTGCAACACTAATAAATATATTATATGTATCATATGAAAGACTCTACGTAATAAAATGTACTACAAAATTGACATTGTGTCAAATTTAAATAAATATGCTCTACTTGATAAAGTTTAATTTTATGTTATAATCTCTTTTTGGATTTATTTTCCATTTTTGTATTCTTTATGTGATTATTGACCAAATATATTTGGTTACTTGCATATGATTATTGTTAAATCTAGGCCAATAATCGAATTTGTTTTGGATAAAAATCAAACTACCTAATATTGTACTCATGATTTTTCAATTATATGGTATTGAGTACTTACCAAGTCCTATGATTTTTACATGACACCTAATGTGCCCACAAACCTTTTGTTGGATTTTGATGTTAGAGTGGATATTCAATAAAGTACTATGAAGATATTAACCATTTTATTAAAAATAAATAAGAAGTTTGAGAATGACTCTAAAACTCTCTTATTAAACATACGTTTGTAATCTTAATTGGACATAGTTTATGGAATCCAAAGAAGTAAATATTCATTCGATTTTTTTTCATTTATAAAAGTTTCGATAACTACAACTAAAACAAGAAACTGTTCATTAAACTATCTATCAATATTAACTTTTCATCCATGTTAATATTTAATTTTTTCTTAAAAAAATTAATCAAGAACAATAAACTATAATAGAATAGGTAATTCGTTTAAAGAGAAGATAGAAGAAATAAGATTATATTATTTCAAGTCTACTTTTAATTGCCCATTAATTCTATCATCAATAAGCACTTCATCCCTAGTCTCTTCTACATCACGGTATTGACCCTTATGTACATTAACAGTAGCCCTTAATTACAAATCTTTTTTCACCCTCGTCATGTTTTTCCTTCTCTTTAACATCTCTCTTTTCATTTTGAGATACCTTCTCTTATATTTTGTTTTTAGGTTGTAATGTTGTCACACTCTTTCTTTGGTAGCTTCAAGATGTCCTATAAGTTTTAAACATTTGTCATGCACACGCAATGACTATAAAATATAGATAAGTTCCCTTTCTCTAGTTACTCACGAATTATTAAAAACTTTTATCTCTAATAATATCATGTTGCTGCTCGCCATCTCTAAATCATATAGAATGCAAGCAATATGCCTTTGTGAGTATCTTTTTAATGAGCTGTATCAATAGGTTGATATTCATCTCTTTTAGAGTATTTTTATTTTCGGTCTAAAATAATAATTTTCACTTTTAAAACTTTTCCAAAATAGTTACAATATTTATATTATGTTTTTTATAAGAAGCAGTAACAAATATTTTATTTATTGCAATTGTTATAAAAAGCATGTTACATTTTTTCTTCCTTAACATATAGAATGCTATTAAAACTCTATTTTATTAAAATGTAAATTACAAATCTTGATATATTCTTTTTAGAGTGTTATTAGTTTTCAACCATATTTCTAAATTTTAAATTTGAGATATAAATATAGAGAGTTTTATGATATATTCTGTAAACTTTTTTTAATAATATTTCTATTTGGAAGATATATATTTGATAGTAATAAGTTTTTAGATATGATTTTTCAAAATTACAAAAATTTGTCAAGAACGAAGTTGTTTAAGATAGTACATCAACATAAATAGAGTTTAAGAAGATAATCACTAAAATTTAATTTAAAATATTAAAAAATTTCTTTGTACTTTTCTAATTAGTTTTATCAACAGAATAAAATTGAAATTATATTGTATAGAGTTTCAATAAAATGATTATTTAGAAATATTGTATAAAAGTAAAATGGTTTTTGTATTAAAATATTTTTAAAAAATAATATTTAACAAAAATAATGAAATAGTCATATTGAAAGAGTTTATTTAATTTTATCAAGTACATATTATTTTGATTAATATTAAGATTTGTGACTAATGAATTGAGAATAACCGTTGCTTCATGTGTATTTTGAGTAAGATAAAATCTATATCACAAATTCTATTAAATATTATGTAAGGGCTAAAACTGATTATTCTTCTTTCTCATGATAACCAATTTTAATATTTAAATAATAACTTAATTCATTTGATAATTATTAAGTTTTTATTTTTATTACTCTTATTTGTATAATGAAGAGATGCACATTTTATTTAATGGTAATATCTTTGACATTAACATTTACATTTTTCTATACATAAAATTTGAAATTTCTATTTTTTCATAGAAGTAAAATATATTGTAATAAGAAAGGATGAAAAAAGAGACGAGATAAAACAAAAACCCTCTCAAAAAAACCACGTAAAAGGTAATACTAAATTACTATTTCAATAATGCTATAGAAAGATGCATTAATAAAAAATGAATTTAATTAAAATTTCCTAAAGTACATTTAATGAATGCATAAAGCTTTAAGAAATTTTAGCTATAAATTAAGGTCTATTTGTTCAACTTTTTCCGTGAATCTTTTGTAAGTGTCGAAACTTCACAAAATTAAGAAATTTCTTTGAGTTTGAGAAAAAAATTTGAAAAAGAAATGGAAGGTTCTCGCATGAAATTTTTTGTTGTGATGATTATAATGATTCTTCTTGTTGTAATACAAGTTGAATGTTTATCAGAGCCTTGGTGTGAAATAAAGTGTGGCCTTATGTCTCGGAAGCAGACTAGTAGAGGATTTCGATAAGTGTGTAAAAGACTCAAGCTACAAAATGCTAACAATTATATTCCTATGGTTATCAACACAAGTTGTGGTATCTTTTGACTATCTCGTTGTCTTTTATTTAGTCATATTTTTAACAAAATAAATAAATTTATTAATTAATTTAATTATTTTATATATGCAGGTTACTCTTGGTTTGGTACATGAATAAATTGCTTCAGGCATTGGGTGTTGCAACACTAATAAATATATTATATGTATCATATGAAAGACTCTACGTAATAAAATGTACTACAAACAATTGACATTGTGTCAAATTTAAATAAATATGCTCTACTTGATAAAGTTTAATTTTATGTTATAATCTCTTTTTTTGGATTTATTTTCCATTTTTTTGTATTCTTTATGTGATTATTGACCAAATATATTTGGTTACTTGCATATGATTATTGTTAAATCTAGGCCAATAATCGAATTTGTTTTGGATAAAAATCAAACTACCTAATATTGTACTCATGATTTTTCAATTATATGGTATTGAGTACTTACCAAGTCCTATGATTTTTCACATGACACCTAATGTGCCCACAAACCTTTTTGTTGGATTTTGATGTTAGAGTGGATATTCAATAAACTGTACTATGAAGATATTAACCATTTTATTAAAAAATAAATAAGAAGTTTGAGAATGACTCTAAAACTCTCTTATTAAACATACGTTTGTAATCTTAATTGGACATAGTTTATGGAATCCAAAGAAGTAAATATTCATTCGATTTTTTTTCATTTATAAAAGTTTCGATAACTACAACTAAAACAAGAAACTGTTCATTAAACTATCTATCAATATTAACTTTTCATCCATGTTAATATTTAATTTTTTCTTAAAAAAATTAATCAAGAACAATAAACTATAATAGAATAGGTAATTCGTTTAAAGAGAAGATAGAAGAAATAAGATTATATTATTTCAAGTCTACTTTTAATTGCCCATTAATTCTATCATCAATAAGCACTTCATCCCTAGTCTCTTCTACATCACGGTATTGACCCTTATGTACATTAACGGTAATTACAAATCTTTTTTCACCCTCGTCATGTTTTTCCTTCTCTTTAACATCTCTCTTTTCATTTTGAGATACCTTCTCTTATATTTTGTTTTTAGGTTGTAATGTTGTCACACTCTTTCTTTGGTAGCTTCAAGATGTCCTATAAGTTTTAAACATTTGTCATGCACACATGACTATAAAATATAGATAAGTTCCTTTCTCTAGTTACTCACGAATTATTAAAAACTTTTATCTCTAATAATATCATGTTGCTGCTCGCCATCTCTAAATCATATAGAATGCAAGCAATATGCCTTTGTGAGTATCTTTTAATGAGTATCAATAGGTTGATATTCATCTCTTTTAGAGTATTTTTATTTTCGGTCTAAAATAATAATTTTCACTTTTAAAACTTTTCCAAAATAGTTACAATATTTATATTATGTTTTTTATAAGAAACAGTAACAAATATTTTATTTATTGCAATTGTTATAAAAAGCATGTTACATTTTTTTCTTCCTTAACATATAGAATGCTATTAAAACTCTATTTTATTAAAATGTAAATTACAAATCTTGATATATTCTTTTTAGAGTGTTATTAGTTTTCAACCATATTTCTAAATTTTAAATTTGAGATATAAATATAGAGAGTTTTATGATATATTCTGTAAACTTTTTTTAATAATATTTCTATTTGGAAGATATATATTTGATAGTAATAAGTTTTTAGATATGATTTTTCAAAATTACAAAAATTTGTCAAGAACGAAGTTGTTTAAGATAGTACATCAACATAAATAGAGTTTAAGAAGATAATCACTAAAATTTAATTTAAAATATTAAAAAAATTTCTTTGTACTTTTCTAATTAGTTTTATCAACAGAATAAAATTGAAATTATATTGTATAGAGTTTCAATAAAATGATTATTTAGAAATATTGTATAAAAGTAAAATGGTTTTTTGTATTAAAATATTTTTAAAAAAAATAATATTTAACAAAAATAATGAAATAGTCATATTGAAAGAGTTTATTTAATTTTATCAAGTACATATTATTTTGATTAATATTAAGATTTGTGACTAATGAATTGAGAATAACCGTTGCTCGCATGTGTATTTTGAGTAAGATAAAATCTATATCACAAATTCTATTAAATATTATGTAAGGGCTAAAACTGATTATTCTTCTTTCTCATGATAACCAATTTTTAATATTTAAATAATAACTTAATTCATTTGATAATTATTAAGTTTTTATTTTTTATTACTCTTATTTGTATAATGAAGAGATGCACATTTTATTTAATGGTAATATCTTTGACATTAACATTTACATTTTTTCTATACATAAAATTTGAAATTTCTATTTTTTCATAGAAGTAAAATATATTGTAATAAGAAAGGATGAAAAAAGAGCGAGATAAAACAAAACCCTCTCAAAAGGAAACCTGTAAAAGGTAATACTAAATTACTATTTCAATAATGCTATAGAAAGATGCATTAATAAAAAAATGAATTTAATTAAAAATTTCCTAAAGTACATTTAATGAATGCATAAAGCTTTAAGAAATTTTAGCTATAAATTAAGGTCTATTGTTCAACTTTTTCTCAGTGAATCTTTTGTAAGTGTCGAAACTTCACAAAATTAAGAAATTTCTTTGAGTTTGAGAAAAAAATTTGAAAAAGAAATGGAAGGTTCTCGCATGAAATTTTTTGTTGTGATGATCATAATGATTCTTCTTGTTGTAATACAAGTTGAATGTTTATCAGAGCCTTGGTGTGAAATAAAGTGTGACGCCTTATGTCTCAGAAACAGACTAGTAGAGGATTTCGATAAGTGTGTAAAAGACTGTCAAGCTACAAATATTCCTATGGTTATCAACACAAGTTGTGGTATCTTATGACTATCTCGTTGTCTTTTGTTTAGTCATATTTTTAACAAAATAAATAAATTTATTAATTAATTTAATTATTTTATATATGCAGGTTCCTCTTGGTTTGGTACATGAATAAATTGCTTCAGGCATTAGGTGTTGCAACACTAATAAATATGTTATATGTATCATATGAAAGACTCTACGTAATAAAATGTACTACAAAAATTGACATTGTGTCGAATTTAAATAAATATGCTCTACTTTATAAAGTTTAATTTTATGTTATAATCTCTTTTTTTGGATTTATTTTCCATTTTTTTATATTCTTTATGTGATTATTGACCAAATATATTTGGTTACTTGCATATGATTATTGTTAAATCTAGGCCAATAATCGAATTTGTTTTGGATAAAAATCAAACTACCTAATATTGTACTCATGATTTTTCAATTATATGGTATTGAGTACTTACCAAGTCCTATGATTTTTACATGACACCTAATGTGCCCACAAACCTTTTGTTGGATTTTGATGTTAGAGTGGATATTCAATAAACTGTACTATGAAGATATTAACCATTTTATTAAAAATAAATAAGAAGTTTGAGAATGACTCTAAAACTCTCTTATTAAACATCGTTTGTAATCTTAATTGGACATAGTTTATGGAATCCAAAAAGTAAATATTCATTCGATTTTTTCATTTATAAAAGTTTCGATAACTACAACTAAAACAAGAAACTGTTCATTAAACTATCTATCAATATTAACTTTTCATCCATGTTAATATTTAATTTTTCTTAAAAAATTAATCAAGAACAATAAACTATAATAGAATAGGTAATTCGTTTAAAGAAGATAGAAGAAATAAGATTATATTATTTCAAGTCTACTTTTAATTGCCCATTAATTCTATCATCAATAAGCACTTCATCCCTAGTCTCTTCTACATCACGGTATTGACCCTTATGTACATTAACAGAGCCTTAATTACAAATCTTTTTCACCCTCGTCATGTTTTCCTTCTCTTTAACATCTCTCTTTTCATTTTGAGATACCTTCTCTTATATTTTGTTTTAGGTTGTAATGTTGTCACACTCTTTCTTTGGTAGCTTCAAGATGTCCTATAAGTTTTAAACATTTGTCATGCACACGCAATGACTATAAAATATAGATAAGTTCCTTTCTCTAGTTACTCACGAATTATTAAAAACTTTTATCTCTAATAATATCATGTTCTTCGCCATCTCTAAATCATATAGAATGCAAGCAATATGCCTTTGTGAGTATCTTTTAATGAGTGTATCAATAGGTTGATATTCATCTCTTTTAGAGTATTTTTATTTTCGGTCTAAAATAATAATTTTCACTTTTAAAACTTTTCCAAAATAGTTACAATATTTATATTATGTTTTTTTATAAAATAACAAATATTTTATTTATTGCAATTGTTATAAAAAGCATGTTACATTTTTTTTCCTTAACATATAGAATGCTATTAAAACTCTATTTTATTAAAATGTAAATTACAAATCTTGATATATTCTTTTTAGAGTGTTATTAGTTTTCAACCATATTTCTAAATTTTAAATTTGAGATATAAATATAGAGAGTTTTATGATATATTCTGTAAACTTTTTTTAATAATATTTCTATTTGGAAGATATATATTTGATAGTAATAAGTTTTTAGATATGATTTTCAAAATTACAAAAATTTGTCAAGAACGAAGTTGTTTAAGATAGTACATCAACATAAATAGAGTTTAAGAAGATAATCACTAAAATTTAATTTAAAATATTAAAAAAATTTCTTTGTACTTTTCTAATTAGTTTTATCAACAGAATAAAATTGAAATTATATTGTATAGAGTTTCAATAAAATGATTATTTAGAAATATTGTATAAAAGTAAAATGGTTTTGTATTAAAATATTTTTAAAAAATAATATTTAACAAAAATAATGAAATAGTCATATTGAAAGAGTTTATTTAATTTTATCAAGTACATATTATTTTGATTAATATTAAGATTTGTGACTAATGAATTGAGAATAACCGTTGCTCGCATGTGTATTTTGAGTAAGATAAAATCTATATCACAAATTCTATTAAATATTATGTAAGGGCTAAAACTGATTATTCTTCTTTCTCATGATAACCAATTTTAATATTTAAATAATAACTTAATTCATTTGATAATTATTAAGTTTTTATTTTTATTACTCTTATTTGTATAATGAAGAGATGCACATTTTATTTAATGGTAATATCTTTGACATTAACATTTACATTTTTCTATACATAAAATTTGAAATTTCTATTTTTTCATAGAAGTAAAATATATTGTAATAAGAAAGGATGAAAAAAGAGACGAGATAAAACAAAACCCTCTCAAAAGGAAACCACAGTAAAAGGTAATACTAAATTACTATTTCAATAATGCTATAGAAAGATGCATTAATAAAAAAATGAATTTAATTAAAAATTTCCTAAAGTACATTTAATGAATGCATAAAGCTTTAAGAAATTTTAGCTATAAATTAAGGTCTATTTGTTCAACTTTTTCCAGTGAATCTTTTGTAAGTGTCGAAACTTCACAAAATTAAGAAATTTCTTTGAGTTTGAGAAAAAATTTGAAAAAGAAATGGAAGGTTCTCGCATGAAATTTTTTGTTGTGATGATTATAATGATTCTTCTTGTTGTAATACAAGTTGAATGTTTATCAGAGCCTTGGTGTGAAATAAAGTGTGACGCCTTATGTCTCGGAAACAGACTAGTAGAGGATTTCGATAAGTGTGTAAAAGACTGTCAAGCTACAAAATGCTAACAATTATATTCCTATGGTTATCAACACAAGTTGTGGTATCTTTTGACTATCTCGTTGTCTTTTATTTAGTCATATTTTTAACAAAATAAATAAATTTATTAATTAATTTAATTATTTTATATATGAGTTACTCTTGGTTTGGTACATGAATAAATTGCTTCAGGCATTGGGTGTTGCAACACTAATAAATATATTATATGTATCATATGAAAGACTCTACGTAATAAAATGTACTACAAAAATTGACATTGTGTCAAATTTAAATAAATATGCTCTACTTGATAAAGTTTAATTTTATGTTATAATCTCTTTTTTTGGATTTATTTTCCATTTTTTGTATTCTTTATGTGATTATTGACCAAATATATTTGGTTACTTGCATATGATTATTGTTAAATCTAGGCCAATAATCGAATTTGTTTTGGATAAAAATCAAACTACCTAATATTGTACTCATGATTTTTCAATTATATGGTATTGAGTACTTACCAAGTCCTATGATTTTTAACATGACACCTAATGTGCCCACAAACCTTTTTGTTGGATTTTGATGTTAGAGTGGATATTCAATAAACTGTACTATGAAGATATTAACCATTTTATTAAAAAATAAATAAGAAGTTTGAGAATGACTCTAAAACTCTCTTATTAAACATACGTTTGTAATCTTAATTGGACATAGTTTATGGAATCCAAAAAGTAAATATTCATTCGATTTTTTCATTTATAAAAGTTTCGATAACTACAACTAAAACAAAAAGCATTAAACTATCTATCAATATTAACTTTTCATCCATGTTAATATTTAATTTTTCTTAAAAAATTAATCAAGAACAATAAACTATAATAGAATAGGTAATTCGTTTAAAGAAGATAGAAGAAATAAGATTATATTATTTCAAGTCTACTTTTAATTGCCCATTAATTCTATCATCAATAAGCACTTCATCCCTAGTCTCTTCTACATCACGGTATTGACCCTTATGTACATTAACAGTAGCCTTAATTACAAATCTTTTTCACCCTCGTCATGTTTTCCTTCTCTTTAACATCTCTCTTTCATTTTGAGATACCTTCTCTTATATTTTGTTTTAGGTTGTAATGTTGTCACACTCTTTCTTTGGTAGCTTCAAGATGTCCTATAAGTTTTAAACATTTGTCATGCACACGCAATGACTATAAAATATAGATAAGTTCCCTTTCTCTAGTTACTCACGAATTATTAAAAACTTTTATCTCTAATAATATCATGTTGCTGCTCGCCATCTCTAAATCATATAGAATGCAAGCAATATGCCTTTGTGAGTATCTTTTAATGAGTGTATCAATAGGTTGATATTCATCTCTTTTAGAGTATTTTTATTTTCGGTCTAAAATAATAATTTTCACTTTTAAAACTTTTCCAAAATAGTTACAATATTTATATTATGTTTTTTTTATAAGAAACAGTAACAAATATTTTATTTATTGCAATTGTTATAAAAAAAGCATGTTACATTTTTTTTTCTTCCTTAACATATAGAATGCTATTAAAACTCTATTTTATTAAAAATGTAAATTACAAATCTTCGATATATTCTTTTTTAGAGTGTTATTAGTTTTCAACCATATTTCTAAATTTTAAATTTGAGATATAAATATAGAGAGTTTTATGATATGTTACTGTAAACTTTTTTTTAATAATATTTCTATTTGGAAGATATATATTTGATAGTAATAAGTTTTTAGATATGATTTTTCAAAATTACAAAAATTTGTCAAGAACGAAGTTGTTTAAGATAGTACATCAACATAAATAGAGTTTAAGAAGATAATCACTAAAATTTAATTTAAAATATTAAAAAAATTTCTTTGTACTTTTCTAATTAGTTTTATCAACAGAATAAAATTGAAATTATATTGTATAGAGTTTCAATAAAATGATTATTTAGAAATATTGTATAAAAGTAAAATGGTTTTGTATTAAAATATTTTTAAAAAATAATATTTAACAAAAATAATGAAATAGTCATATTGAAAGAGTTTATTTAATTTTATCAAGTACATATTATTTTGATTAATATTAAGATTTGTGACTAATGAATTGAGAATAACCGTTGCTCGCATGTGTATTTTGAGTAAGATAAAATCTATATCACAAATTCTATTAAATATTATGTAAGGGCTAAAACTGATTATTCTTCTTTCTCATGATAACCAATTTTTAATATTTAAATAATAACTTAATTCATTTGATAATTATTAAGTTTTTATTTTTTATTACTCTTATTTGTATAATGAAGAGATGCACATTTTATTTAATGGTAATATCTTTGACATTAACATTTACATTTTTTCTATACATAAAATTTGAAATTTCTATTTTTTCATAGAAGTAAAATATATTGTAATAAGAAAGGATGAAAAAAGAGAGAGATAAAACAAAAACTCTCTCAAAAAAACCACGTAAAAGGTAATACTAAATTACTATTTCAATAATGCTATAGAAAGATGCATTAATAAAAAAATGAATTTAATTAAAAATTTCCTAAAGTACATTTAATGAATGCATAAAGCTTTAAGAAATTTTAGCTATAAATTAAGGTCTATTTGTTCAACTTTTTCCCGTGAATCTTTTGTAAGTGTCGAAACTTCACAAAATTAAGAAATTTCTTTGAGTTTGAGAAAAAAATTTGAAAAAGAAATGGAAGGTTCTCGCATGAAATTTTTTGTTGTGATGATTATAATGATTCTTCTTGTTGTAATACAAGTTGAATGTTTATCGAGCCTTGGTGTGAAATAAAGTGTGCCTTATGTCTCGGAAGCAGACTAGTAGAGGATTTCGATAAGTGTGTAAAAGTCAAGCTACAAAATGCTAACAATTATATTCCTATGGTTATCAACACAAGTTGTGGTATCTTTTGACTATCTCGTTGTCTTTTATTTAGTCATATTTTTAACAAAATAAATAAATTTATTAATTAATTTAATTATTTTATATATCAGAGTTACTCTTGGTTTGGTACATGAATAAATTGCTTGCATTGGGTGTTGCAACACTAATAAATATATTATATGTATCATATGAAAGACTCTACGTAATAAAATGTACTACAAAAATTGACATTGTGTCAAATTTAAATAAATATGCTCTACTTGATAAAGTTTAATTTTATGTTATAATCTCTTTTTTTGGATTTATTTTCCATTTTTTTGTATTCTTTATGTGATTATTGACCAAATATATTTGGTTACTTGCATATGATTATTGTTAAATCTAGGCCAATAATCGAATTTGTTTTGGATAAAAATCAAACTACCTAATATTGTACTCATGATTTTTCAATTATATGGTATTGAGTACTTACCAAGTCCTATGATTTTTAACATGACACCTAATGTGCCCACAAACCTTTTTGTTGGATTTTGATGTTAGAGTGGATATTCAATAAACTGTACTATGAAGATATTAACCATTTTATTAAAAAATAAATAAGAAGTTTGAGAATGACTCTAAAACTCTCTTATTAAACATACGTTTGTAATCTTAATTGGACATAGTTTATGGAATCCAAAAAGTAAATATTCATTCGATTTTTTCATTTATAAAAGTTTCGATAACTACAACTAAAACAAAAACTGTTCATTAAACTATCTATCAATATTAACTTTTCATCCATGTTAATATTTAATTTTTTCTTAAAAAAATTAATCAAGAACAATAAACTATAATAGAATAGGTAATTCGTTTAAAGAGAAGATAGAAGAAATAAGATTATATTATTTCAAGTCTACTTTTAATTGCCCATTAATTCTATCATCAATAAGCACTTCATCCCTAGTCTCTTCTACATCACGGTATTGACCCTTATGTACATTAACAGATAATTACAAATCTTTTTCACCCTCGTCATGTTTTCCTTCTCTTTAACATCTCTCTTTTCATTTTGAGATACCTTCTCTTATATTTTGTTTTAGGTTGTAATGTTGTCACACTCTTTCTTTGGTAGCTTCAAGATGTCCTATAAGTTTTAAACATTTGTCATGCACCGCAATGACTATAAAATATAGATAAGTTCCCTTTCTCTAGTTACTCACGAATTATTAAAAACTTTTATCTCTAATAATATCATGTTGCTGCCATCTCTAAATCATATAGAATGCAAGCAATATGCCTTTGTGAGTATCTTTTAATGAGTGTATCAATAGGTTGATATTCATCTCTTTTAGAGTATTTTTATTTTCGGTCTAAAATAATAATTTTCACTTTTAAAACTTTTCCAAAATAGTTACAATATTTATATTATGTTTTTTATAAGAAATAACAAATATTTTATTTATTGCAATTGTTATAAAAAGCATGTTACATTTTTTTCTTCCTTAACATATAGAATGCTATTAAAACTCTATTTTATTAAAATGTAAATTACAAATCTTGATATATTCTTTTTAGAGTGTTATTAGTTTTCAACCATATTTCTAAATTTTAAATTTGAGATATAAATATAGAGAGTTTTATGATATATTCTGTAAACTTTTTTAATAATATTTCTATTTGGAAGATATATATTTGATAGTAATAAGTTTTTAGATATGATTTTTCAAAATTACAAAAATTTGTCAAGAACGAAGTTGTTTAAGATAGTACATCAACATAAATAGAGTTTAAGAAGATAATCACTAAAATTTAATTTAAAATATTAAAAAAATTTCTTTGTACTTTTCTAATTAGTTTTATCAACAGAATAAAATTGAAATTATATTGTATAGAGTTTCAATAAAATGATTATTTAGAAATATTGTATAAAAGTAAAATGGTTTTTGTATTAAAATATTTTTAAAAAATAATATTTAACAAAAATAATGAAATAGTCATATTGAAAGAGTTTATTTAATTTTATCAAGTACATATTATTTTGATTAATATTAAGATTTGTGACTAATGAATTGAGAATAACCGTTGCTCGCATGTGTATTTTGAGTAAGATAAAATCTATATCACAAATTCTATTAAATATTATGTAAGGGCTAAAACTGATTATTCTTCTTTCTCATGATAACCAATTTTAATATTTAAATAATAACTTAATTCATTTGATAATTATTAAGTTTTTATTTTTATTACTCTTATTTGTATAATGAAGAGATGCACATTTTATTTAATGGTAATATCTTTGACATTAACATTTACATTTTTTCTATACATAAAATTTGAAATTTCTATTTTTTTCATAGAAGTAAAATATATTGTAATAAGAAAGGATGAAAAAAAGAGACGAGATAAAACAAAAACTCTCTCAAAAGGAAACCCTGTAAAAAGGTAATACTAAATTACTATTTCAATAATGCTATAGAAAGATGCATTAATAAAAAATGAATTTAATTAAAATTTCCTAAAGTACATTTAATGAATGCATAAAGCTTTAAGAAATTTTAGCTATAAATTAAGGTCTATTTGTTCAACTTTTTCCAGTGAATCTTTTGTAAGTGTCGAAACTTCACAAAATTAAGAAATTTCTTTGAGTTTGAGAAAAAATTTGAAAAAGAAATGGAAGGTTCTCATGAAATTTTTGTTGTGATGATTATAATGATTCTTCTTGTTGTAATACAAGTTGAATGTTTATCGAGCCTTGGTGTGAAATAAAGTGTGGCCTTATGTCTCAAAGCAGACTAGTAGAGGATTTCGATAAGTGTGTAAAAGACAAGCTACAAAATGCTAACAATTATATTCCTATGGTTATCAACACAAGTTGTGGTATCTTTTGACTATCTCGTTGTCTTTTATTTAGTCATATTTTTAACAAAATAAATAAATTTATTAATTAATTTAATTATTTTATATATGAGTTACTCTTGGTTTGGTACATGAATAAATTGCTTGAGCATTGGGTGTTGCAACACTAATAAATATATTATATGTATCATATGAAAGACTCTACGTAATAAAATGTACTACAAAAATTGACATTGTGTCAAATTTAAATAAATATGCTCTACTTGATAAAGTTTAATTTTATGTTATAATCTCTTTTTTTGGATTTATTTTCCATTTTTTGTATTCTTTATGTGATTATTGACCAAATATATTTGGTTACTTGCATATGATTATTGTTAAATCTAGGCCAATAATCGAATTTGTTTTGGATAAAAATCAAACTACCTAATATTGTACTCATGATTTTTCAATTATATGGTATTGAGTACTTACCAAGTCCTATGATTTTTAACATGACACCTAATGTGCCCACAAACCTTTTTGTTGGATTTTGATGTTAGAGTGGATATTCAATAAACTGTACTATGAAGATATTAACCATTTTATTAAAAATAAATAAGAAGTTTGAGAATGACTCTAAAACTCTCTTATTAAACATCGTTGTAATCTTAATTGGACATAGTTTATGGAATCCAAAGTAAATATTCATTCGATTTTTTCATTTATAAAAGTTTCGATAACTACAACTAAAACAAAAAACTGTTCATTAAACTATCTATCAATATTAACTTTTCATCCATGTTAATATTTAATTTTTTCTTAAAAAAATTAATCAAGAATAATAAACTATAATAGGATAGGTAATTCGTTTAAAGAGAAGATAGAAGACATAAGATGATATTATTTCAAGTCTACTTTTAATTGCCCATTAATTCTATCATCAATAAGCACTTCATCCCTAGTCTCTTCTACATCACGGTATTGACCCTTATGTACATTAACAGTAGTCCTTAATTACAAATCTTTTTTCACCCTCGTCATGTTTTTCCTTCTCTTTAACATCTCTCTTTTCATTTTGAGATACCTTCTCTTATATTTTGTTTTTAGGTTGTAATGTTGTCACACTCTTTCTTTGGTAGTTTCAAGATGTCCTATAAGTTTTAAACATTTGTCAATGTTGTGACCCATGCACATGCAATGACTATAAAATATAGATAAGTTCCCTTTCTCTAGTTACTCACGAATTATTAAAAACTTTTATCTCTAATAATATCATGTTCTGCTCGCCATCTCTAAATCATATAGAATGCAAGCAATATGCCTTTGTGAGTATCTTTTAATGAGTGTATCAATAGGTTGATATTCATCTCTTTTAGAGTATTTTTATTTTCGGTCTAAAATAATAATTTTCACTTTTAAAACTTTTCCAAAATAGTTACAATATTTATATTATGTTTTTTTATAAACGATAACAAATATTTTATTTATTGCAATTGTTATAAAAAAGCATGTTACATTTTTTCTTCCTTAACATATAGAATGCTATTAAAACTCTATTTTATTAAAAATGTAAATAACAAATCTTGATATATTCTTTTTAGAGTGTTATTAGTTTTCAACCATATTTCTAAATTTTAAATTTGAGATATAAATATAGAGAGTTTTATGATATGTTACTGTAAACTTTTTTAATAATATTTCTATTTGGAAGATATATATTTGATAGTAATAAGTTTTTAGATATGATTTTTCAAAATTACAAAAATTTGTCAAGAAAGAAGTTGTTTAAGATAGTACATCAACATAAATATAGTTTAAGAAGATAATCACTAAAATTTAATTTAAAATATTAAAAAAAAAAATTTGTACTTTTCTAATTAGTTTTATCAGCAGAATAAAATTGAATTTATATTGTATAGAGTTTCAATAAAATGATTATTTAGAAATATTGTATAAAAGTAAAATGGTTTTTTGTATTAAAATATTTTTAAAAAATAATATTTAACAAAAATAATGAAATAGTCATATTGAAAGAGTTTATTTAATTTTATCAAGTACATATTATTTTGATTAATATTAAGATTTGTGACTAATGAATTGAGAATAACCGTTGCTCGCATGTGTATTTTGAGTAAGATAAAATCTATATCACAAATTCTATTAAATATTATGTAAGGGCTAAAACTGATTATTCTTCTTTCTCATGATAACCAATTTTTATATTTAAATAATAACTTAATTCATTTGATAATTATTAAGTTTTTATTTTTATTACTCTTATTTGTATAATGAAGAGATGCACATTTTATTTAATGGTAATATCTTTGACATTAACATTTACATTTTTCTATACATAAAATTTGAAATTTCTATTTTTTCATAGAAGTAAAATATATTGTAATAAGAAAGGATGAAAAAAGAGGCGAGATAAAACAAAAACCCTCTCAAAAGGAAAACACAGTAAAAGGTAATACTAAATTACTATTTCAATAATGCTATAGAAAGATGCATTAATAAAAAATGAATTTAATTAAAAATTTCCTAAAGTACATTTAATGAATGCATAAAGCTTTAAGAAATTTTAGCTATAAATTAAGGTCTATTGTTCAACTTTTTCCAGTGAATCTTTTGTAAGTGTCGAAACTTCACAAAATTAAGAAATTTCTTTGAGTTTGAGAAAAAATTTGAAAAAGAAATGGAAGGTTCTCGCATGAAATTTTTGTTGTGATGATTATAATGATTCTTCTTGTTGTAATACAAGTTGAATGTTTATCGAGCCTTGGTGTGAAATAAAGTGTGGCCTTATATGTCTCGGAAAAGACTAGTAGAGGATTTCGATAAGTGTGTAAAAGACAAGACTAACAATTATATTCCTATGGTTATCAACACAAGTTGTGGTATCTTTTGACTATCTCGTTGTCTTTTATTTAGTCATATTTTTAACAAAATAAATAAATTTATTAATTAATTTAATTATTTTATATATGAGTTCCTCTTGGTTTGGTACATGAATAAATTGCTTGGGCATTGGGTGTTGCAACACTAATAAATATATTATATGTATCATATGAAAGACTCTACGTAATAAAATGTACTACAAAAATTGACATTGTGTCAAATTTAAATAAATATGCTCTACTTGATAAAGTTTAATTTTATGTTATAATCTCTTTTTGGATTTATTTTCCATTTTTGTATTCTTTATGTGATTATTGACCAAATATATTTGGTTACTTGCATATGATTATTGTTAAATCTAGGCCAATAATCGAATTTGTTTTGGATAAAATCAAACTACCTAATATTGTACTCATGATTTTTCAATTATATGGTATTGAGTACTTACCAAGTCCTATGATTTTTAACATGACACCTAATGTGCACACAAACCTTTTGTTGGATTTTGATGTTAGAGTGGATATTCAATAAACTGTACTATGAAGATATTAACCATTTTATTAAAAATAAATAAGAAGTTTGAGAATGACTCTAAAACTCTCTTATTAAACATACGTTGAAATCTTAATTGGACATAGTTTATGGAATCCAAAAAGTAAATATTCATTCGATTTTTTATTTATAAAAGTTTCGATAACTACAACTAAAACAAGAATTCATTAAACTATCTATCAATATTAACTTTTCATCCATGTTAATATTTAATTTTTCTTAAAAAATTAATCAAGAACAATAAACTATAATAGGATAGGTAATTCGTTTAAAGAGAAGATAGGAGAAATAAGATTATATTATTTCAAGTCTACTTTTAATTGCCCATTAATTCTATCATCAATAAGCACTTCATCCCTAGTCTCTTCTACATCACGGTATTGACCCTTATGTACATTAATAGTAGCCCTAATTACAAATCTTTTTCACCCTCGTCATTTTTCCTTCTCTTTAACATCTCTCTTTTCATTTTGAGATACCTTCTCTTATATTTTGTTTTTAGGTTGTAATGTTGTCACACTCTTTCTTTGGTAGCTTCAAGATGTCCTATAAGTTTTAAACATTTGTCAATGTTGTGACCCATGCAATGACTATAAAATATAGATAAGTTCCTTTCTCTAGTTACTCACGAATTATTAAAACTTTTATCTCTAATAATATCATGTTCTGCTCGCCATCTCTAAATCATATAGAATGCAAGCAATATGCCTTTGTGAGTATCTTTTTAATGACCTGTATCAATAGGTTGATATTCATCTCTTTTAGAGTATTTTTATTTTCGATCTAAAATAATAATTTTCACTTTTAAAACTTTTCCAAAATAGTTACAATATTTATATTATGTTTTTTTTATAAGAAACAGTAACAAATATTTTATTTATTGCAATTGTTATAAAAAAAGCATGTTACATTTTTTTTTCTTCCTTAACATATAGAATGCTATTAAAACTCTATTTTATTAAAAATGTAAATAACAAATCTTCGATATATTCTTTTTTAGAGTGTTATTAGTTTTCAACCATATTTCTAAATTTTAAATTTGAGATATAAATATAGAGAGTTTTATGATATGTTACTGTAAACTTTTTTTTAATAATATTTCTATTTGGAAGATATATATTTGATAGTAATAAGTTTTTTAGATATGATTTTTCAAAAATTACAAAAATTTTGTCAAGAAAGAAGTTGTTTAAGATAGTACATCAACATAAATAGAGTTTAAGAAGATAATCACTAAAATTTAATTTAAAATATTAAAAAAATTTCTTTGTACTTTTCTAATTAGTTTTATCACAGAATAAAATTGAAATTATATTGTATAGAGTTTCAATAAAATGATTATTTAGAAATATTGTATAAAAGTAAAATGGTTTTTGTATTAAAATATTTTTAAAAAATAATATTTAACAAAAATAATGAAATAGTCATATTGAAAGAGTTTATTTAATTTTATCAAGTACATATTATTTTGATTAATATTAAGATTTGTGACTAATGAATTGAGAATAACCGTTGCTCGCATGTGTATTTTGAGTAAGATAAAATCTATATCACAAATTCTATTAAATATTATGTAAGGGCTAAAACTGATTATTCTTCTTTCTCATGATAACCAATTTTTATATTTAAATAATAACTTAATTCATTTGATAATTATTAAGTTTTTATTTTTATTACTCTTATTTGTATAATGAAGAGATGCACATTTTATTTAATGGTAATATCTTTGACATTAACATTTACATTTTTCTATACATAAAATTTGAAATTTCTATTTTTTCATAGAAGTAAATATATTGTAATAAGAAAGGATGAAAAAAGAGACGAGATAAAACAAAACCCTCTCAAAAGGAAAACCTGTAAAAGGTAATACTAAATTACTATTTCAATAATGCTATAGAAAGATGCATTAATAAAAAAATGAATTTAATTAAAAATTTCCTAAAGTACATTTAATGAATGCATAAAGCTTTAAGAAATTTTAGCTATAAATTAAGGTCTATTGTTCAACTTTTTCCCAGTGAATCTTTTGTAAGTGTCGAAACTTCACAAAATTAAGAAATTTCTTTGAGTTTGAGAAAAAAATTTGAAAAAGAAATGGAAGGTTCTCGCATGAAATTTTTTGTTGTGATGATCATAATGATTCTTCTTGTTGTAATACAAGTTGAATGTTTATCAGAGCCTTGGTGTGAAATAAAGTGTGACGCCTTATGTCTCAGAAACAGACTAGTAGAGGATTTCGATAAGTGTGTAAAAGACTGTCAAGCTACAAATATTCCTATGGTTATCAACACAAGTTGTGGTATCTTATGACTATCTCGTTGTCTTTTGTTTAGTCATATTTTTAACAAAATAAATAAATTTATTAATTAATTTAATTATTTTATATATGCAGGTTCCTCTTGGTTTGGTACATGAATAAATTGCTTCAGGCATTAGGTGTTGCAACACTAATAAATATGTTATATGTATCATATGAAAGACTCTACGTAATAAAATGTACTACAAAAATTGACATTGTGTCGAATTTAAATAAATATGCTCTACTTTATAAAGTTTAATTTTATGTTATAATCTCTTTTTTTGGATTTATTTTCCATTTTTTGTATTCTTTATGTGATTATTGACCAAATATATTTGGTTACTTGCATATGATTATTGTTAAATCTAGGCCAATAATCGAATTTGTTTTGGATAAAAATCAAACTACCTAATATTGTACTCATGATTTTTCAATTATATGGTATTGAGTACTTACCAAGTCCTATGATTTTTAACATGACACCTAATGTGCACACAAACCTTTTTGTTGGATTCTGATGTTAGAGTGGATATTCAATAAACTGTACTATGAAGATATAAACCATTTTATTAAAAAATAAATAAGAAGTTTGAGAATGACTCTAAAACTCTCTTATTAAACATACGTTTGAAATCTTAATTGGACATAGTTTATGGAATCCAAAGAAGTAAATATTCATTTGATTTTTTTTATTTATAAAAGTTTCGATAACTACAACTAAAACAAGAAACTGTTCATTAAACTATCTATCAATATTAACTTTTCATCCATGTTAATATTTAATTTTTTCTTTAAAAAATTAATCAAGAACAATAAACTATAATAGGATAGGTAATTCGTTTAAAGAGAAGATACAAGAAATAAGATTATATTATTTCAAGTCTACTTTTAATTGCCCATTAATTCTATCATCAATAAGCACTTCATCCCTAGTCTCTTCTACATCACGGTATTGACCCTTATGTACATTAATAGTAGCCCTTAATTACAGATCTTTTTTCACCCTCGTCATGTTTTTCCTTCTCTTTAACATCTCTCTTTTCATTTTGAGATACCTTCTCTTATATTTTGTTTTTAGGTTGTAATGTTGTCACACTCTTTCTTTGGTAGCTTCAAGATGTCGTATAAGTTTTAAACATTTGTCAATGTTGTGACCCATGCACATGCAATGACTATAAAATATAGATAAGTTCCCTTTCTCTAGTTACTCACGAATTATTAAAAACTTTTATCTCTAATAATATCATGTTGCTGCTCGCCATCTCTAAATCATATAGAATGCAAGCAATATGCCTTTGTGAGTATCTTTTTAATGACCTGTATCAATAGGTTGATATTCATCCAATGTTTTAAAAACCGGACCGGAGATCAAACCGGTGAAGGTACTGGATCACTGGTTTATTGGTTGAACCACTGAGTCACTGGTCGAACCGCATGACTAAACCGGATTAAACCGGATAACTCAGTTGATTAAACCGGCCTTTATAACAAAACGATATAGGTATAAAACTTGTCGAACCAGATGACTCAATCTCTACAAAATATAATTAGAACTAATTTTTTTTTTAAATATCATTTCATAAATAAATTCACAATTTGATAATTTAAATTTAAATTTTAAATATTTTAAATATTTTAAAAATATCATATCATAAATAAATTTACAATTTGATAATTTAAATTTAAATTTTAAATATAAGTATCATATATAATAAAATAGTACAAAATTAAAAAGTATAATTGCAACATAGTATAATTGAATAATTTATAACAAAATAATTTTATTATCTACTATTTAGTTTCAAGGAGTAAAGATTATTTTAATATTAAGATATCCTTCTTCAATATAAAAATTATCTACAAAATCAACCGCATCAACAACATTTTCTTTGTCAATAATATAATTAATTAATTTTATTTTTTATTTAAATATAATATTTTAATAAAATAATCTAAATAAATAAAAAAATTAAATTGCATATTTATTAAAAAATTAAAAAATTTTGAATAAAAAAATTAAAAAATACAGTTGAACCACCGGTTTTAGAAAACCGCCGATTTTTCCGGTTTTCACCGGTTCTTGCCGGTTCTTGCCGGTTCAACGACATTTCTGATCCAACTATTGAACTAGGCCGGTTTCCGGTTCGACCGGTCTGACCGGTCGGTCCGGTCCGGTTTTTAAAACACTGTATTCATCTCTTTTAGAGTATTTTTATTTTCGGTCTAAAATAAAAATTTTCACTTTTAAAACTTTTCCAAAATAGTTACAATATTTATATTATGTTTTTTTTATAAGAAACAGTAACAAATATTTTATTTATGGCAATTGTTATAAAAAAAAGCATGTTACATTTTTTTTTCTTCCTTAACATATAGAATGCTATTAAAACTCTATTTTATTAAAAATGTAAATAAAAAATCTTCAATATATAGAGTGTTATTAGTTTTCAACCATATTTCTAAATTTTAAATGTGAGATATAAATAAAGAGAGTTTTATGATATGTTACTGTAAACTTTTTTTTAATAATATTTCTATTTGGAAGATATATATTTGATTGTAATAAGTTTTTTAGATATGATTTTTCAAAAATTACAAAAAATTTGTCAAGAAAGAAGTTGTTTAAGATAGTACATCAACATAAATATAGTTTAAGAAGATAATCACTAAAATTTAATTTAAAATATTAAAAAAAATTCTTTGTACTTTTTTAATTAGTTTTATCAACAGAATAAAATTGAAATTATATTGTATAGAGTTTCAATAAAATGATTATTTAGAAATATTGTATAAAAGTAAAATGGTTTTTTGTATTAAAATATTTTTAAAAAAATAATATTTAACAAAAAATAATGAAATCGTCATATTGAAAGAGTTTATTTAATTATATCAAGTACATATTATTTTGATTAATATTAAGATTTGTGACTAATGAATTGAGAATAACCGTTGCTCGCATGTGTATTTTGAGTAAGTAAAATCTATATCACAAATTCGACTAAATATTATGTAAGGGCTAAAACTGATTATTCTTCTTTCTCATGATAACCAATTTTTTATATTTAAATAATAACTTAATTCATTTGATAATTATTAAGTTTTTATTTTTTATTACTCTTATTTGTATAATGAAGAGATGCACATTTTATTTAATCGTAATATCTTTGACATTAACATTTACATTTTTCCTATACATAAAATTTGGAATTTCTATTGTTTTTTCATAGAAGTAAAATATATTGTAATAAGAAAGGATGAAAAAAGGAGACGAGATAAAACAAAAACCCTCTCAAAAGGAAAACCTGTAAAAAGGTAATACTAAATTACTATTTCAATAATGCTATAGAAAGATGCATTAATAAAAAAATGAATTTAATTAAAATTTTCCTAAAGTACATTTAATGAATGCATAAAGCTTTAAGAAATTTTAGCTATAAATTAAGGTCTATTGTTCAACTTTTTCTCAGTGAATCTTTTGTAAGTGTCGAAACTTCACAAAATTAAGAAATTTATTTGAGTTTGAGAAAAAAAATTGAAAAAGAAATGGAAGGTTCTCGCATGAAATTTTTTGTTGTGATGATTATAATGATTCTTCTTGTTGTAATACAAGTTGAATGTTTATCAGAGCCTTGGTGTGAAATAAAGTGTGACGCCTTATGTCTCAGAAACAGACTAGTAGAGGATTTCGATAAGTGTGTAAAAGACTGTCAAGCTACAAATATTCCTATGGTTATCAACACAAGTTGTGGTATCTTATGACTATCTCGTTGTCTTTTGTTTAGTCATATTTTTAACAAAATAAATAAATTTATTAATTAATTTAATTATTTTATATATGCAGGTTCCTCTTGGTTTGGTACATGAATAAATTGCTTCAGGCATTGGGTGTTGCAACACTAATAAATATATTATATGTATCATATGAAAGACTCTACGTAATAAAATGTACTACACAAATTGACATTGTGTCAAATTTAAATAAATATGCTCTACTTTATAAAGTTTAATTTTATGTTATAATCTCTTTTTTTGGATTTATTTTCCATTTTTTGTATTCTGTATGTGATTATTGACCAAATATATTTGGTTACTTGCATATGATTATTGTTAAATCTAGGCCAATAATCGAATTTGTTTTGGATAAAAATCAAACTACCTAATATTGTACTCATGATTTTTCAATTATATGGTATTGAGTACTTACCAAGTCCTATGATTTTTAACATGACACCTAATGTGCACACAAACCTTTTTGTTGGATTTTGATGTTAGAGTGGATATTCAATAAACTGTACTATGAAGATATTAACCATTTTATTAAAAAATAAATAAGAAGTTTGAGAATGTGTTGTAGGTTTTATCCGCGAACAAGTATTTTTAATTATCGATTCCACAGGGATTGGTGTATATTGTAGTCTTTCAATAGAAAAGTGTATTTTAAGATGAAAGTAACCAAAGGGTTTGTTTCATAATCTACTAGTAACATGAATTTCCAAACAAGTAACTAAATTAATCTTTTGAAAAGAGAGTTATGGTTTGGATTCAAGAGAGTTTGAGATTGTTTTCAAATTATGGAAGCATGTCAAGATTAGTTTCATTGACCTAATTTATACATATTCAATTAATCAAGTGATGAACATAGTAGATGATTTCTATAAATACATATCCTCTCAATCTTGTAGATTCCCCACCAAGATTGTGAATGTTATCATGTTAATCTTTGCATGATCCCTCACTACAACTATTGACATGATAAGCATTAAGTTCAATATTTGTAAACACTAACACACAAATCTATCCCTAGCATTTGTTCATTAGTGGATGAATATCATAGGTCTCCTTTTAAGTATTCTTTTCCAAGCAACACTCAAAGCATAAAGATGAAGAACAAAGATATTCAACTATATTAATCATCAACCATGTTCATACACAAATGGATTAAAAGAAATACATACTATATAGATCAACCACCTCTAATCTTGACACAAAAAGAACTTAGCCACTCATTTCCATGGTTGCTTTGCTCTCAAGATTGTTGGTAGAGATGATGAACATGAGAAAATCAAGAAGAAAAACTATAGTTTTTGTTTACAATTCTTGCCCTAATTTTACAAAGATGAAAAAAAGTGATTATGATGAAGTGAAGTTCCACCCTCTTTACAAGCCAAAAGTCAGCTGGAAGTGATGGGTTGGTGGCCAAAAGGTGAAAGCATGGGTCTGTCCTTTTCTGATTTTCGCAGACCCCGCTATGCCCGGTTAAGTCGCGCTGAGCGCGCTCATGCTGCAACCGCGCTGAGCACGACCTGTAGCATGTTCCTTCATCCAAAAATATCTTCAAAAAGAATCATCCCAAATGCTCTTCAAGAGTCCTTGAATCCAAGCTTGGGAGAATTAATCAATAAAAGCCTACAATTAAAAGTAAAATAAGTTAAATAATATATCATAAACAAAAACTAAATAAAAACCTAATTAAACCAAAATACTAGAATAAATACTACTAATTATATAAAAAGGCATTGTTAAGGACCACAAAATCATGTACAAAATACCTACAATTTGGTCCTTAACAACTCTCCCCAACTTACTTCTTTGTTTGTCCCCAAAAAAAAGTCAATAATCTCACAAAGCAAGAAGACACAAAATGCAAGCATGCAAACTCACACAAGAATAATGGTTCAAACTCGACATACCCGACAAAAGCACCCATCGATCGCTTCTTCGAAACACAACATGTATATGAATTAAGTTCTAAACACAATATATCAACACATGTAACAAAATAAAAGATATATTCACACTTGAATCACCTAATCATTTCTTCAGAATTTATGAAGAACAAAATGCATATTCACAAAGGACTACACACTCTCACTAATAGTTATGCACATCCTGAATAATTCATGCGTTCATTGAAACGAGTTAAATGACAAAATGGAAACAAAGATCACTAAGGACTTTCAAGGTTGTAACTTGGCTTAGGTTAGAAACAAGGGATATTTAAGTACAAAGCCATTGAAACGAATTGGGTAAAAGAAAATGAAGAGCATTTCACAACTAATTCTCACTTCCTTCTTATTATTCACAACCTCTTTTATTTTTCACACAATGATCCTCTTTTTTCTTTACTTTTGTTTTCTTTTCATATACAAATTTTCTTCTTTTGTATTTTTCTTTTCTCTATTCTTTTTCTTTCTTTAGGATCATTGTGCCATCAATTCTATGTTCTTTTTGATCCACCTCCCCAACTTCATTTATATCAATCCTTTTTTATTCAAGAACATGCTCTTCAAGGGTTAATTAACAAAAAGGGTTGGTATTCACAAACAAGAAAAATTTATAGAATGAATTATCATTGAATTTTCAAGATTATCAACAACTATTAAGTGGCCTACTTAACAATTAGTTGATTTGATAAATTCATCCTACAAATACTATTTAAGCTCAAAAGGGTTCACAAGGATTCACTCACTCACGGTTAGTTGAAGCCCTTTTGGAATTGATGGTTTTTCTCATAATGCACAAAAATTGCCTTGATCATCTCTAAGTTTCCAAATTATCACAAACAAGTAAAGATTAAGCATGAATCACACGAGTTAACACAACTATTAGACACTCTATATTTGGTAAAAAGTGGAAGCTTCTCACCTATGTGGTTTAAGTCCTAATGATTCGAATGTGAACACAAAATTTTTTGTACATGCCAAGCTATTTGCATAAAGCACAAATTTCATAGACAGGTTATTATTCTACAAAACGATTAAATATGTACCTTATTTGTGCATTGAGTCGAGAATTTTATCATCACCATCACTTGGGTGAAACACACTTACTTGCTTTGGAGAACCGTTGAAAAATCGGACAAACCAAAAGAAGTACATTTCAAAATAAATAACCTATACTCTAAAAATAAAAATAAAATAGAACAAAAATAAAAATAAAATAAAACAACTAAAACAAACTAAAATAAAATAAAAGACACCCCAAAATGGTGTTTAAAACTAAAAAGTACTTAGGCTCCATGCCTACAAAATATCAATTGGAATTACAAGCCTATCCCCAAAAATGGATGGCAACCAACAAAATCCAAAAGATTAAACTAAAATGCGAAAATAAAAACTAAAACTAAAAAGTGCTGAAAGTAAAATAAAAACAAGAAAATAAAAGATCAGTCTGAAGCCTCGAGGATAGAATCTCCAGGAGACCCAGAATCAGAACCAGAACCAGAACTACCCTCTCCATCATCCTCACTCTGATCCTCAGCATCAGCATCGGCATCGCCCACCTCCTCCTCTACATTTGGCCCGACCCCGGGCCAACCAGCATAAGCACTAAGCTGCTCGCCCGTGCGAATGAAGTGGTTCACCCCCGGCTCTCTGATCTGCATAGCAAGGTGCTCCATGCTCTCGTGCATAAACATGAATGCTCTCTGATGAGCGAGATGCATTTGTCGGTTCCACTCTTCAAATGGACTGGCCTGAGGAAGTGCCGCAGCAACTGGTACAGCCTGAGCAGCAGAGTTATCATTCAGGGCTCTGCAATAACGATCACAATAGGAATCATCAATGACCCCATCAATAGTAACATGCCCCACAGCCGGAAAGACAACCTTCTCCCTTTTCAGAAGGCCCATGATCAACCCAGGATAAGTGAGGGCATATTTTATACGCTCTCCCCTAGAGGTATAACTCACAGCGACCCTCTTCAGCTCATTTGCAATAAGCCGACCAAAATCAATTTGCTCCTCATCGAGCATATAAGCGATCAGGCCGGCCGTCTCCATGGGAATCTAAGATGTGTGGCTTCGAGGTCTCAGATTATACAGAGCCACACACATCAGTACTCGAGCACTAGTCTTCAGACTGGACCCTGTTGAATTTTAAAGGTTGCCCAGCCCGGTTCAATTTATATGAGTTCCCGGACAAACAAAGTTTCCTCCTCAGTATTGCATGATCCCAGTTACCACGAGCCAGGTGGTTGTGGTAGATGTCCAACTGATCCTCTGGGGCTGTCCAGTTTATGCCCAGGTAGTTGTTGATGGCCGTGCGAGAGAAAGAAACCAACTTCCCCCTCACAACAGAAGTGAAAGGAAAGTCACGCCCCTCGGTCGGAATGGCGTTTGCATAGAACTCCCTCACAAGCTCCACATTCACCTTCGTCTGTGGCTCACAAAGAACACCCAACCCGTAATTAGAAAGAATAGCATCGGGCGTTGCATAGTGGCCCTGCTCTCGGAGCCGGATAATTCTCTCCGTCCATATATTACGCTCCTCGAGCTCTTTGTACCTCGCCTCTTGAGTAGGCCCCAAGAAGCGATCTCCATCAAAAGGCACGGACCTAGAGGACCCAGCCCCGGCAGAAGAAACTCTTTGTCTTTTAGGTGTCATCTGAAAATCAACACAAAAATCAACGGAAAAGTGACACCGAGGTGTCCATTAGTGAAAATTCATGCAAACAGCAGTGCAAATCAACCAACCCAAGTGTTGTACCCCAAAATTTACCCTCCTCTTTCCCGTTTCTTTTCTGGCTTATAATTCCATTGTATAATAATACATGCCATACCATTCATAGCATCCATCATAAGGAATATCAGATTCCAGGTATTCCGAATGGCACCAAAAAGAGTTCATTTCTCAATAAAGTGGATTTTGGGTTTCGGTGCATTTTGGGCACTCCAGAAGGCGTATCTCTCATCTCCTTGGGTATTTTCTGTTGATTTTCGACTGACACTTTCCTTTCATTATTATCCACGACTTTCGTTTGGAAGTCGAGAACGGATTTTGTGAGGAAGGCTCTCAAAGGAGTCATTTTCCCCGGCATATTAAGCTGATTTTTGTGCTGAACCGTGCGTTTTGGCTCACCGAAAAGGCTTTATTTTCTAGCTGGAAGCTCGGAATTGAGCGGGATCAATTTCTAAAATTCCGTATCAAGGTCCTCTACAACTTCTATTTGCAACTCAAGAGCTAATTCCCCACCGATCGGTACCAGAATTTTATTCTCTGAGTTTGATTTTTGAGCTGAACTGAGCAATTTTCATCTGATATGCGAAGTTCGAAAAATCATATCTCACTCGATTTTCATCGAAACGGGACGGGACCGGTGCCAAAAGTTCACAAATTTTGTTAGCTTCAAATGTCCCAGAGATACGCATGTGCAAATTCCGATCAGAAGATCCTCGTCTGAGGCATTTTTCCCACAGAGCGCAAACAAAATTCTGCATGTGTCAATGGCCCGAAAACAGTGCTGAAACTTTAAAAATTCATATCACCTTGACCATTCATCGAATCAAGTCGGGATTTTGATTCACGCAAGAAAAATCGCGTTCCGGACATTTTTCGTTTACATTCCGACTTCAAATTCCGTACGGATTAGGCTGTTTTGGACTGTGTACGAAAATCATTTTAATAATCGCGATTATGACTTAATTGTGGATCCAAGACACTCCAAAGCCCATTTTTTTTTCATATTATAAAGATATTTTACCACTCACAAAATTGGTAGAGAGAATCATTTGTTAAATTTGACCCAAGAGCTCTCACTTTTCTCTCTCAATTCTCTCTCAACTCAAAGTGGCACAACCACCTAAAACCACCAACAACCACCACCGGAATTCCAAAACCACCGCGCCGGAAAATTTTTTCTTATTTTTTCTTCTTCTCTCCTTCTCCGGTACAGCCCCATACTCTTTGATTCCCTTTCAATTCTCAAGGATCAAATCAAGATTTTCATCAATCAAGAACATTGAAGAGCGTTTAAGGTGTCGAAGTGAAGAGTTGAAGTTTTCCTCTTCATTAATTCTCCAAGGATTCAAGATTCTCCACTCTTATTATCATCAATTCAACTTTGATTTGGTATTTTCTTGGAGAATTACAAGATTTTCCTCATCAATTTCAACTCAAAGCTTCAAGTACAAGTAAGTGCTTATTTACTTAAGTGCTTATTTCAATCGATTTTTCAATTGTTGAATTTCTTGAAATTGAATATTGAGATTCCTTGCAAATTCCGTGTGGATTCCGATTATAGCATTTGTTTTGTCGAATTCATTGATCATGATCCATTTTTGGAGCCTTAAAGGTGTCGGTGTCAAACTTTCTACACACTACACACACCTACACTTGTGTTGTGACTTTGCATTGTATTTAGGTACTTGATGTGAGCATTTTGCATCACTAACTATATGATCATGCATCAAGTAATATGTAAATTCTTTGACATGCATTGAATCATTAATTTGAGGCTTATTTCATGCATTGAAATTGTGTTGAAATGTAGGAACTAACACCTAGTTTTTAGGTACACTTGCACTACATCTACACATTGCACACAACTCACACACACACTTGAATTCATACATTGTGACATAATTTGCATCTTTGCATATCCATACATTTGCATGTAGGATAGTTGAATTAATT
Source organism: Vicia sativa (assembly GCA_021764765.1). Classification (NCBI taxonomy): domain Eukaryota; kingdom Viridiplantae; phylum Streptophyta; class Magnoliopsida; order Fabales; family Fabaceae; genus Vicia; species Vicia sativa. The sequence goes on from CM038794.1 coordinate 163,671,241, forward strand.
TGATATGGTGTTGTTTGACTTTTATGGCATAACAATATCTTGAAAGTTCACTTTTCACAACACTTTGACACTTTGAACCTCTAATTTCTCTCAACATTCTTACATGTTTGCATAGCATTTAGGTAGTGTTTGCATTGAGTATGTATCACTTGCACATGAAATCATGTACACTTGCATTTTTATTCATCTAAATACCACTAAAACACATTGGAAACAAGTTTATTTGAGTTTGGTGGAAAATAACATGACACCTTGAAAATTGATAAAGTTGGACATAATATTTGTTTTGGCTCTAGTTTTTGATCCGTGATGAGTTTTTTCGACTTTTCTTAATGTAAATCATGTTTCTCGAGCCATCCGAAGCTCTCTACGCGAACGGTTTCTTGATTTGGACATGTTTCGGTCAATTCTGGGAGCTGCTGACTTTTGTGCGAAAATTGTATTTTTGAACGAGATTTGATCGAACCGTCCACATTGTTGAGACCGTGCGCGTGTGCATAGCTTCCGATATTTTTGATAAATTATTTTGATTGTTTTCTTTAGCTTGTGCTTTGTGTTTTGGTTCACTTTTCATATTTACCTCTCATGCTTTGTTTTCTTTGTAAATAATGCATTTTAAGTCATTTTAGTGTAGATTTTTGATTTCTAATTACTCTAGGTCTCTAACTATGTTTTAACATTACACTTGAGAAATGTTGTGATGGATTTAGCTCGATTTGATATTGCTCATGGGTTATTTTGTATCATGTGTGCGTTGCTGCCCGGTTTTCCATTCTTATGTTGCTATACACATTTACATTCCATTTCTTCACCTTTGGATCATATTTTGACATGTGATGTGAATATGCAATTATATTGTTGCCTCCTTGTTATTTTTGACATGTTTGTTGACTTGTGCAAGGTACATTGAGGATGTTTTGGTTAGGTACCTAATCTTGGTACACTAACATGCCACTTTTCTCGTGGTTCTATTTGCGTTTATACGCGTTTTGCTTTGTGTTTCTCATATTTCCGAGAAACACATATTCTGCTATTTTGTCTGGATATGTACCTTTGTGCAGGTGTTCCGATTGTTATGAGGAATTGTTTGCTACACGCACATGTTGCACGATATCACCTTGTGGATTATATTGATCGAGTTGTTTCTTATTATTGCTTTGTTGATGAAAGTACTTGAAGTTTTCCGGAGTATTTCTTAGCTTGCGTGCTCTTCGGATTTAATATCCGTTTGGTATTTATTTTATTTTATTTATCGCATTTCTTTACCGCTTTTCTAGAGAGTATGAGAAGTAGGATTTTACCGCTTTCCTTGCCATGAGAAGTAGGAATAGATATGTATGAAGGGGCTTCCGTAGTTGGAGCATGTTCAGGAACCCCTCTGGTTTATTTAAAGACCCGTTTAGGGCAATTCTGTGTGCTAATTGTGCTTGGTTTGTTTTAAATCCTCCATCGCATAGGAGGTAATTCTCGATAGTGTTTACATTTGTGCTTGCATAGGTCGAGTGGTTAGGACGCCGACGTGGTACCACTAAGCAAAGTCCCGCTTTTTATATTTCATGTCATCGAGTCATTGATATATGGGCAAGCGGAAGGTAGGTCGCGAACCCCGCAGTTCTAGTCCGTGTCGACTCCGCACACGAATCGTGTTGCTTTCTTTATCGAGTCAATAAAAGTGGCAAGAGTCCCTATTCGACTCTCCACGCTTTCCGGGTTCGCATTTATTGCGAACTCGCATCATTTGCTCTTCAACGGAATTGGATGTGTCGGCTCTGGTTGACTCACGGTATGCTCGTTACTGTCGAGGCTATGGGACTTCCTCCTTTTCCTGCGCTTGTGTGTCATTTGTTTGTTTGCATTGCATTGTTTGTGTGCTTTTGCCAAAGCACTTGCTTGCTTCATCCCCTTGCATCCCTTGGTTCCACAACCAAGACGGATATAGGATAGCCTTCCCGTAGGGCTGCTCGGTTAGGATAGATTCTCGAGCCTAGACATTAGGATTTACATCCTTTGCATGTTGACATAGGTAGAGATTCCCTTACATCCTCAACCATAAGTCCAATCTTTGCATGACAACATTAGGGCTAGTACTAGTTAGTCTCCTTTTTGTTTTCACTTTTCTTTTGCATTCATGCATTTAATAAAACTAAAAATTGTTTTCTTTTTCTTTTGCAAATTAAAACACTTACTAATGGTTTAAACTCCTTTTTCAAGGTAAAAACAACCAACCAATGCAAACTTTTTTGCCTACGGGTTTTCTTTTGTGTTTAAATTATTTTCATAATTAAAAAACACATAACCCATCAAAACATGTGAGCCGAACTACGGCGCTCTGACTTTCCCATTGCACGCGGGAATACGTAGGCATCTTGTCACGGGGCTCGACCGAGCGAACTTTGTAAATATTTCCTTCTTTTCCCCGTGGTTTCTTATTTTCTCTTTTCTTTTGCATGCATGATTAGCGATTAAGCATAGATATAAACACACCCTTTTAGACAGAAAATAGAAGTGGATACCGTAGAGTACTACGGGCGTGTAGGGTGCTAATACCTTCCCTTCGCGTAATAGATTCCCTTACCCTATCTCTCTCGGTCGCAAGACCGTGCCTTATCCCTTTTAGGTTTTCGCGATGCGTTTGCCTTTCTCCTTTTGCGAGATAAAAAACGTTCGATGGCGACTTCATTGATACAGTTATCGGATGATGTTCAGCCGGTTGTTTCACCAAGCATTACTACTAATCAGAAAACACAAAAACACAGCAGAAGAATTTTTCAGAATTCTGCAAACCGCGCTAAGCGCGCTCTGCGATTTCCAGAAAAATTCTTCTGTAAAAACAGAATTTTCTCCACAAAAACAAGACTACTAGCAGCGAAATGCCTATTCTAAGCCTTCTCTATCATCTAAACAACCTAATCCTAAGAGAAAAATCAAAAATTCCTAAACCTAGGGTTTCAAAATCTACCCTAAACAGCGAAATTTTGACGAAATTGAAAGAAGAACAACATAGAGACACTTACTTAGATGCTTGGGGAGACGATTAGACAAAGAAATTTGCACAAACTTGATGATTTTTGGTTGAGGATTTTGGGGTTTTTGAGAGAATGAAAATTGGAGAGGAAATAGTGAAAAAGGGTTTAAACTGAACCCTAACCTATTTAAAATGAACCAGGCCACCCAATGGGCCTCAAAAATTCGGTTTTGGAAAAATATTTTTTAAAAAAATCTCCCAGACCGCGCTAAGCGCGACCCATACTGCGCTGAGCGCGACAGTTTCTTGCCAGATGGGCCAAAATGCGCACTAAGCACGACCTGCAGAATCTTGAATTTTCAGAAAAAATAGCAATTTGACAATTTGTACAAGTTAAAAAGAGTGCAATGAAGAATACTTACAATGTTGGGGTGCCTCCCAACAAGCGCTTTGTTTAACGTCGGTAGAGCTCGACGGTTCGGAATGATCAAGGATCATTCAAGAAGATGGATTCGGCTATGTCGCGGCTCGCCTCTCCGCCAACATACCGTTTCAACCGCTGCCCATTCACAGTCCATTCTTTCGTCCCTCTATATCTTGCAAAACAATGGCACCATACTCTTTCACTTCTTTGATTAGAAACGGACCAGACCACTTTGTTTTGAGTTTTCCTGGAAAAAGCCTCATCCGGGAATTAAACAAGATAACCTTTTGCCCCGGTCGAAATTCCTTGAGCTTTATCTTCTTATCATGAGAAACTTTAACTTTTGCCTTGTACCTCCGGTTGGAATGGTATGCTCCCTCTCGCATTTCATCCAATTGAACGAGTTGTATTTTTCTCTTTTCACCCGCCAAAAATGGATCGAAATTCAAGAATCGGAGGGCCCATAATGCTTTGTGCTCCATCTCTACCGGGAGGTGACAAGTTTTGCCATAAACAACCTGAAACGGGGTTAGTCCGATAGGAGCTTTATAGGCGGTTCGATACGCCCATAAAGCTTCATCCAATTTTTGTGACCAATCTTTTCGAGAACCCCGAAACGGTTTTTTCTAAAATCTTTTTGATTTCTCTGTTTGACACTTCGGCTTGACCATTCGCTTGCGGGTGATAGGGAGTTGTCACCTTATGCTTTACACCGTATTGTTTCAAAAGTTTTTGTAACAGTGTATTGCAAAAGTGCGACCCGCCATCACTAATGAGCACCCTAGGCACACCAAACCGAGAAAAAATGTTTTTCTTTAAAAATTTGATAACGGTTTTGGCGTCGGCCCTAGGTGAAGCAATGGCCTCCACCCACTTAGATACGTAATCAACAGCCACAAGAATATATTCATTTGAAAACGACGAAGGAAATGGACCGACAAAATCAATCCCCCAACAATCGAATACCTCCACTTCCAACATGTTGTTCAGAGGCATTTCATCTCTTTTTCCTATACCGCCACTTCTTTGGCATTTATCACAAGACTTGGCGTGAGCATAAGCATCTTTGAATAGCGAAGGCCAATAAAATTCCGATTGTAGGACTTTGGTGGCCGTTCGCAATCCATTATAGTGTCCCCCACAAGGGGAATTGTGACAATGCCAAAGAATGTTTTTGGCTTCCTCATCACACACACACCTTATTAGCAACCCATCGCTACTCAACCTAAAAATGTAAGGTTCGTCCCACACATAATACTTAGCATCGGCTAAGAATTTCCGCTTCTCATTCCAAGTCAAATCCTCCCGGCATTAATCCCGCGGCCTTGTAATTTGCCATGTCGGCAAACCACGGCCGCTCTTGGATTGCAAATAACTTCTCATCTGGGAACTCCTCCTTCACTTCTTTTTCCTTGTCCGTAATTTTCACGTTCACTAAGCGAGACAAATGATCTGCTACCAAATTCTCCGAACCCTTTTTATCTCGGACCTCTAAATTAAATTCTTGCAAAAGAAGAATCCATCGGATTAACCTTTGTTTAGAGTCCGGTTTGGTAAGCAGATATTTTATCGCGGAATGATCCGTGAAAACCACAACTTTTGAACCAATAAGGTAAGGACGAAACTTTTCCAATGCATATACAATTGCGAGCAACTCTTTTTCGGTTGTTGCGTAATTCATTTGAGCATCGTTCAAAACTTTGCTCGCATAATGAATAGCATGGAAAATTTTGTTCTTCCTTTGGCCAAGCACGGCTCCCACCGCATAATCACTAGCGTCACACATCAATTCGAAATCAAGTTTCCAATTAGGCGCGGTGATTATGGGTGCATTTATCAAATTTTCTTTCAATTTTTCAAAAGCCAATAAACAATCTTTATCAAATAAGAAAGACTTATCTTTGTTGAGCAAGTTGCTCAAAGGCTTGGCTATCTTTGAGAAGTCTTTGATGAATCTTCGATAGAATCCGCATGTCCTAGAAAGCTCGAATGCCTTTGACATTGGTAGGTGGGGAGCGTCTCGATCACATCAATTTTGCTTTATCGACCTCGATTCCTCTTGAAGATATCTTGTGGCCAAGGACAATCCCTCGGTCACCATGAAATTGCATTTTCCCAATTCAAGACCAAATTGGTATCCACACCTCTTCAGGCGGTGTTCAAATTTTCAAGCATAAATCAAGCGGCGCTCCAAAGGCGGAAAAGTCATCCATAAAACTTCAATTGTTTTCTCAATCAAATCGGCAAATATAGCTTGCATGCATCTTTGAAATGTTGTCGGCGCATTGCATAAGCGAAGGCATCGCCTATCGCGAACATTCAAAAGGACATGTGAACGCCGTTTTCTTGTGATCTTCGGATTCATCGATATTTGATTGTACCCGAATAACCATCAAGAAACAATAGTATTGTTGTCCCGAGCCTTTCTAACATTTGGTCCATGAATGGAAGAGGAAAGTGATCCTTCCTCGTTGCTTTGTTGAGCCTTCGGTAGTCGATGCACATTCTCCATCCCGTCACTTTTCTTGTGGGCACTAATTCATCCTTATCATTCGACACAACCGTAAAACCTCCTTTCTTCGGAACCACATGCACCGGGCTCACCCAAGTACTATCCGAAATCGGATAAATCATTCCCGCTTCTAACATCTTCACTACTTCTTTTCGAACTACTTCCTTCATCATCGGATTCAAACGTCTCTGAGGTTGGGCTACCGGCTTGTACTCCTCCTCCATCATGATGTTGTGCATACAATAGGTCGGGCTTATGCCTTTCAAATCGGCTAAAACCCAACCAATCGCATTTTTGTTAGATTTCAAAACTTGAATTAAGCTTCCCTCCTCCTTCTCCGACAATGTATTACTAATGATTACGGGCTTTTTACCTCCCTCCTCAAGAAACACATACTTCAAATGAGATGGTAAATCTTTCAACTCAAGTTTTGGCTCTTCATCTTTTGGATCCTTTTTCAAAATTTCCAATTCTTCCTCCCATGGGTGCATTTCCTTGGAAATCTCCATTCCTTCCAAACACTCCTCAAGATCTCGAGTATCATCATAATTCACTTCTTGGGTTGCTTCCTCAATAACATCAATCTTGAAACAATCTTTCTTATCAATTAGATGCTTCATTGCTTCAAAAAGATTAAAGCAAATCTCTTCATCTTGAACTCTCACCTTCATTAAGCCATCATCAATGTCAATCATCATTCTAGCCGTCTTCATGAATGGTCTTCCAAGAATTAGAGGTGCATCCACATCTTCCTCCATATCTATCACAACAAAATCAACCGGGAAAAAGAATTTGTCCACTTTTACCAACAAGTCTAAAGCTACACCGTGCGGGCGAGTAATAGACTTGTCCGCCAATTGCAACGTCATTTTTGTAGACTTTAATTCAATCTCCCCCAACCTCTTCACAATGGATAATGGAATAAAATTGATACTTGATCCCAAATCAATTAATCCTTTGCCAACATATACATCCCCAATGGTAACGGGCAAGGTTACACGCCCCGGATCACTTTCTTTTTTTGGAATAGTGCGTTGAATTATTGCACTACAACTTGCATCCACCATTATAGTTTCTTGATCCGTGTACCGCTTCTTTTTTTTCAATATATCCTTCATGAATTTTGCATATTTGGGCATTTTCTCTAATGCTTCGGTGAATGAAATATTAATTTGCAATTGTTTAAAAATATCCATAAACCTAGCATAGTGCTTTGCATCATCCTTTTTAAAAGGAAGGTGAGGATATGGTAAGCTTCTTAATGGAAAAGTGACTTCTTTCTCTTTTCCCTTTCTCATTTTCTTCTTCTTCTCCTCTACTTTCTCCTTTTAAACTACACCATTCTCCTTCTCCTTTTAAACTAACACCTCATTTTCAACTAAATCATCCTCCACATCAACATCATCATTTTTTTCAACTACAACCTCATCATCTTTTTCAACTACCTCTTCCTCCACTACTACTTCTTCATCCTTCTCCACTACTTTCTTTTTCCTTTCAACCACTTTCCTTTTCTCATCACAAACTCTACCACTTCTAGTTGTAATAGCTTTGCAATGCTCCTTAGGATTTGCTTGCGTAGTTGGGGAAAATGATGTCGAAGCATTTTGTTCGGAAAGTTGCTTGGCTAGTTGCCCCATTTGAGTTTCCAAATTCTTGATAGATGCCTCCGTGCTCTTTTGATTTGCCATATAAGCTTGCATAAATTTAGCTAGAGTGTCTTGAATGTTGGAAGATCTCACTTGATTTTGAGGTTGATTTTGTGGTTGAGCTTGATTTTGATTTTGAGTTTGATATGGATTTTGCCTACCTTGATTGTTGTTGTCTTGTCTCCACCCGCCTTGATAACCTTGGTTACCCCTTTGTTGGTAACCTTGGCCTTGATTTTGATAAGGGTAAGGAGCTCGTTGTTGGTATCCTTGCCCTTGGTTGGCCATATAGTTTGCTTCCTCATTTTCCGGAGGACAAAATCCGGTTTTATGATCCCCTTTACACAATTCACAACAAGCTATTTGGTGAGCTTGCTTGCTTGATGTTCCTTGTAACTCCATGATTTGTTGAGGGAGTCTAGCCATTTGTTTTGTCAATTCTTCAACTTGTTTCGCAAACAATTTGTTTTGCGCTACAAGTGCTTCGTGACTCGAGCCAATTTCTAGAACTCCCGTTTTCACTTGCACACCTCCTTGATCATGTTGAGTTTGGTAATCATTCCTCCCCATCTTCTCAATTATTTGGATTGCTTCATATGGTGTTTTTGCCATCAAAGAACCTCCCGCCGTAGCATCCAACAATAATTTGTGTTGAGGTTGGAGACCATTTTGGAAAATATGAATTTGGGTAAGCTCGTCAAAACCATGGATAGGACACTTCCTAAGCATAGACTTGTACCTTTCCCAAGCCCGATTCAAAGGCTCGTTTACTCCTTGTGAAAATACCGAGATTGCGGTCTTTGCCTCCATGAAGCGTGTATTTTTATCCGCGAACAAGTATTTTTAATTATCGATTCCACAGGGATTGGTGTATATTGTAGTCTTTCAATAGAAAAGTGTATTTTAAGATGAAAGTAACCAAAGGGTTTGTTTCCTAATCTACTAGTAACATGAATTTCCAAACAAGTAACTAAATTAGTCTTTTGAAAAGAGAGTTATGGTTTGGATTCAAGAGAGTTTGAGATTGTTTTCAAATTATGGAAGCATGTCAAGATTAGTTTCATTGACCTAATTTCATACATATTCAATTAATCAAGTGATGAACATAGTAGATGATTTTTATAAATACATATCCTCTCAATCTTGTAGATTCTCCACCAAGATTGTGAATGTTATCATGTTAATCTTTGCATGATCCCTCACTACAACTATTGACATGATAAGCATTAAGTTCAATATTTGTAAACACTAACACACAAATCTATCCCTAGCATTTGTTCATTAGTGGATGAATATCCTAGGTCTACTTTTAAGTATTCTTTTCCAAGCAACACTCAAAGCATAAAGATGAAGAACAAAGATATTCAACTATATTAATCATCAACCATGTTCATACACAAATGGATTAAAAGAAATACATACTATATAGATCAACTACCTCTAATCTTGACACAAAAAGAACTTAGCCACTCATTTCCATGGTTGCTTTGCTCTCAAGATTGTTGGTAGAGATGATGAACATGAGAAAATCAAGAAGAAAAACTATGGTTTTTCTTTACAATTCTTGCCCTAATTTTACAAAGATGAAAAAAAGTGATTATGATGAAGTGAAGTTCCACCCTCTTTACAAGCCAAAAGTCAGCTGGAAGTGATGGGTTAGTGGCCAAAAGGTGAAAGCATGGGTCATCCTTTTTACGATTTTTATGAGACCGCTAAACCGTTAAGTCGCGCTATGCAAACCAACTTGTGTCTTCCTTCATCCAAAAATATCTTCAAAAAGAATCATCCCAAATGCTCTTCAAGAGTCCTTGAATCCAAGCTTGGGAGAATTAATCAATAAAAGCCTACAATTAAAAGTAAAATAAGTTAAATAATATATCATAAACAAAAACTAAATAAAAACCTAATTAAACCAAAATACTAGAATAAATACTACTAATTATATAAAAAGGCATTGTTAAGGACCACAAAATCATGTACAAAATACCTACAATTTGGTCCTTAACAGAATGACTCAAAAACTCTCTTTTTAAACATACGTTTGAAATCATAATTGGACATAGTTTATGGAATCCAAAGAAGTAAATATTCATTCGATTTTTTTTTCATTTATAAAAGTTTCGATAACTACAACTAAAACAAGAAACTGCTCATTAAACTATCTATCAATATTAACTTTTCATCCATGTTAATATTTAATTTTTTCTTAAAAAAATTAATCAAGAACAATAAACTATAATAGGATAGGTAATTCGTTTAAAGAGAAGATAGAAGAAATAAGATTATATTATTTCAAGTCTACTATTAATTGCCCATTAATTCTATCATCAATAAGCACTTCATCTCTAGTCTCTTCTACATCACGGTATTGACCTTATGTACATTAACAGTAGCCCTTAATTACAAATCTTTTTTACACCCTCGTCATGTTTTTCCTTCTCTTTAACATCTCTCTTTTCATTTTGAGATACCTTCTCTTATATTTTATTTTTAGGTTGTAATGTTGTCACACTCTTTCTTTGGTAGCTTCAAGATGTTCTATAAGTTTTAAACATTTTTCAATGTTGTGACTCATACACATGCAATGACTATAAAATATAGATAAGTTCCCTTTCTCTAGTTACACACGAATTATTAAAAACTTTTATCTCTAATAATATCATGTTGCTGCTCGCCATCTCTAAATCATATAGAATGCAAGCAATATACCTTTGTGAGTATCTTTTTAATGAGCTGTATCAATAGGTTGATATTCATCTCTTTTAAAGTATTTTTATTTTCGGTCTAAAATAATAATTTGCACTTTTAAAACTTTTCCAAAATAGTTACAATATTTATATTATGTTTTTTTTTATAAGAAACAGTAACAAATATTTTATTTATGGCAATTGTTATAAAAAAAGCATGTTACATTTTTTTTTTCTTCCTTAACATATAGAATGCTATTAAAACTCTATTTTATTAAAAATGTAAATAAAAATCTTCAATATATTCTTATTTAGAGTGTTATTAGTTTTAAACCATATTTCTAAATTTTAAATGTGACATATAAATATAGAGAGTTTTATGATATGTTACTGTAAACTTTTTTTTAATAATATTTCTATTTGGAAGATATATATTTGATTGTAATAAGTTTTTTAGATATGATTTTTCAAAAATTACAAAAAATTTGTCAAGAAAGAAGTTGTTTAAGATAATACATCAACATAAATATAGTTTAAGAAGATAATCACTAAAATTTAATTTAAAATATTAAAAAAAATTCTTTGTACTTTTTTAATTAGTTTTATCAACAGAATAAAATTGAAATTATATTGTATAGAGTTTCAATAAAATGATTATTTAGAAATATTGTATAAAAGTAAAATGGTTTTTTATATTAAAATATTTTTAAAAAAATAATATTTAACAAAAAATAATGAAATAGCCATATTGAAAGAGTTTATTTAATTTTATCAAGTACATATTATTTTGATTAATATTAAGATTTGTGACTAATGAATTGAGAATAACCGTAGCTCGCATGTGTATTTTGAGTAAGATAAAATCTATATCACAAATTCTATTAAATATTATCTAAGGGCTAAAACTGATTATTCTTCTTTCTCATGATAACCAATTTTTTATATTTAAATAATAACTTAATTCATTTGATAATTATTAAATTTTTACTTTTTATTACTCTTATTTGTATAATGAAGAGATGCACATTTTATTTAATCGTAATATCTTTGACATTAACATTTACATTTTTTCTATACATAAAATTTGAAATTTCTATTTTTTTCATAGAAGTAAAATATATTGTAATAAGAAAGGATGAAAAAAGGAGACGAGATAAAACAAAAACCCTCTCAAAAGGAAAACCTGTAAAAAGGTAATACTAAATTACTATTTCAATAATGCTATAGAAAGATGCATTAATAAAAAAATGAATTTAATTAAAAATTTCCTAAAGTACATTTAATGAATGCATAAAGCTTTAAGAAATTTTATCTATAAATTAAGGTCTATTGTTCAACTTTTTCCCAGTGAATCTTTTGTAAGTGTCGAAACTTCACAAAATTAAGAAATTTATTTAAGGGTCGAGCATCTGTCTCCGGGAAAACGGTGTTGTTTTGCTCGGCCAGATCGTCGTGGAGGGGATTTTCCATGTTGGTTGCAGGGTCGGCCATGACAAATGGAGTTTTGTTTTTGCTTTGGTCAACTGAATGAAAGGAGACAGGGAAGCAAAGTTCCCACAGACGGCGCCACTGATCGTACCTGATCAGAAGGTGTCTTTGTGACACCCCAAATCTATGCTTGCTCTTATTCCTCTTCTTCTTCTTCTCCAAACCCTCTCTTTCTCTCAAGCTTCTATGTTAGGTTGTTGTTGGAAAAGGAAAGAAAAACAAAGGAAAAAGTTTTATAATGGTGTTTCTACTAGCTTCCTCTTTATGTTTGCTTTTGTGTTTTTGAATGGAAGGAAAATGAGGAGAAATGGTTTATAATGTGTTTCTTAGTTGAAAACTCAATTCTCATCAATTACTCCTCACACCCCTAACCAATTCTTATAATATACACATTAATAATATTTACCAATATTATTTATTCAATCAATTAAAATAATTTCGGGGAATTAAATATCGGTCCGAATAATATTTTACCGAACCGAACAAAATGTCGCCAAATATATTAATAGATATACCGATTAATATAATTATTTTCGTCGCCAAACGATAATTCAAAAATATTAATATAATATAATATTAAATAAAACGGGCGTTACAGTCTTGGCCCAATCTGCAACGGTGGTCCAAAGTGAAAGAGGGGGGTACCTGCAAGATACTCCGATGCCAAAGTAAGAGAAGGCAGAGAGAAACAAGCAAGTAAGAAGAGAGAATGAATGAGATACCTGACCCTCTCAAGTGAGAGGGTATTTATAGCCCCCAGCGCTGGGCCAAGATCCAGTTAGTGGGCAGAGATCCAAGCCCACTAGCGGATTGCTAGGGCTTGCGTGTGCATGGAGGCCAGCACGTGGCCTCCTCCCTAGATTACCGCCCGAGAAATCCGGGTCAGTCACGACATTCCCGGCGAGCGTGAGACGGTTGAAGCGATCCAATGAAGGGTCCGATATTCTCGGGGGGCACGTGGCAGTCAAGGACCGTTGGACACGTGGCCCCCACGTAGACACACTAAGCTGTTTTCCAAGAGCAACTGGGCCTTTCTTCTATTGGGCCTAGAGCATGGGCCAGCCCAGAACAGGAGCCCCCCAAGTCTTTGCTCTAGTAGAGTAATGACTTTGAACTGGGCAGATCCTCGACGGCATTCGACGACGATATTTGTCCGGATGTGACAGGGGCATGAACCCATGGCTATGGTAATTGTCCGGCGGGCATTCTTGGGTTATTAGGCTCGGGGATGTGCGCGTGGCACCGGACAGGCTTGAGACGAGTAAGATCTGGTCGTCTGATCCTCGTGGAACAGCTTAGACCAAGCGTTGTGCCAGTTGGGTGCCATCTGTCGCTTTGAGATAGGGTGTGACGCCTAAAAGGTGTGACCTTTCGTATGCCCAAGGATTTTGCTATAAAAAGGACCCTTTAGGGTTTCATTTGTTTATTCTCTTCCAATTCTCCAATTTCTGCCACCAAGACTCTTGAACGCGGAGTTTTTCACAACATCACATCTCCAACTCTCAACATGTCTTCGACTCCAAATGCAGGTAAACATCCCTAATCCTTTGATAATCTCCTTTCAATCTGTGTTTTAGGATGAATTTAGGGCTTAATTTTTATGAATATCGCGGGGAGGGGATTGAATGTCACGGGGAAACACTTGCACATATCGGGGAGAGAGTTGAATATTACGGGCAAAAATTAGAGTAACACGGGTAGAAGTTTGAATACCACGAGTAGAAACTTGAGCGCCACGAGTAGAAACTTGAACGTCGCGGGGAGATCATTGAATGTCGCGGGGAATCGTATCGATATCACTGGGAGATTTGGATGATTAGTTGATAAGTTCTTGAGTGCGTCGAAGGGAATGCACTTTCTGGGGAATTACACAACGTAGTTTCTCCCCGATGCACCACGCGGGGTCCTCGAGAAGGATCTCTAGCTGATCGTGGTTGGTTTCTAGGGTGCTTTCCTTGCTCGTGCTTCCGGGCCCCTCGCCGTTTCACTTGAGTCGTGGTGGAGGGGTGGATTTGATATCCTCGAATTCACTTTTCATTCGCTGCTTTTCAGGTGCTGGGGACCATCCTCGCGAGGAGGGCGCGTGCGAGCTACGGCGGATAAGATTGGCCGCGGACCTTTCGTGGGTCGCGCCCGAGCCGAGGGACTTCCGCTCAGATTTTTCTACCGATTCCTCCAGCGCGTTTAACCAGATAGAGGACTTGGACGAGGGTTTCGAACCTTCCTGGGTCGTGCAAATCCCTGGACCAAGTAGAAGGATTTGCTCGTCATACACCTCCACCAGATTCCCGATGTACGAGTTCGCGTTCCGGGAAGCGGGCTTCCGCATGCCCTTCACCGGTTTTCAAACGGGGGTCTTCAAGTGGCTGGATCTCGCCCCATCGCAACTCCACCCGAATGCCCTGGCCTTCATGCAAGCATTCGAGCTCGTGTGTCGTCATCTGGACATAGGCGCTACCCTTCCTCTCTTCTTCCGTATCTTCCATCTACAACGGCAAATGGTCGGGGACAAATGCGCCTGGGTGTCGTTTAAACAGTCGGGCAAACTCTTCAGGTCGTACCTGGAGTCTGTCCGAGACTTTAAGAAACGCTTCTACGTGATAAAGCCCCTCACGAGAGAAGCCGAGGATACCCTTTTTGTGCGTACCGTGGAGGTCGGCGAAGACGGTAAGGATTTAGAAAAAATATGGGCAAAGTTTCCCCTCGAATGGGATAGGAAGCACTATGAACGGGGACCGAATTTCTATTCCGTAAAACCCGAGAAGTTGGATAGGGACGACCAACTCTCCTACGAGAGGTTGGAAAACTTTGTAAAAAGCTTCAGGCCGGCAATCTGTGTCGACCGGGAAGGGAATGTGCTCCTTGACTCCAGCGGGGAGATCGAGATTGTCCGGCGATTCATCAACACAAAGGCCCTTCTAGATTGCGAGTCTGACGAGGACGCGCTGAGGCTCTTAGGTAATTGGATTTGGAAACGAAAAAAAGGGGGTGTTGCGCGTTTGTTGATATGTGCTAACGTGCTTTTTTTGTTTGTTTTGCAGATAGAATGGCGGCCATGGAGGAGCGCATTGCTGAGGCACTGGTGGCTCTTTGAGATTCCGGTGGTGCAAGAGCAGGAAGAAAGTGAATTCCCGCGTCTCGAACAACCGAGGCGAAGAAGTGAGGGAAAGAGGTGCGGGTCCCGGTGTGTCCGGCCTTTGTCCCCCATGCTTGCTCAGCTCTGAGGAGACCCTCAAGAGAGGAGAGGGAGCGACTCGACCCGGTGAGGAGCCTCGTTGATTATCGGATGCTCGAGACTCGCTTCCACTGGCCAACTACCGCGAATTCGCCGAACTCGTGGAGTACGAGTTGATGAAGCTTGGGTTTGGACGATAGATGCAATCTGATAGCCCGAGGAGGAAATGAAGGAAAATATGGGCCATTGACCGAGGAGAAGGACAAGCTGGAGGCCGAGGTGAAGATGCTGAAAGAGCAGTCGGCTCCTGTCGAGGATGAGTCGGCTGAAGAGCAGACGCTTCTTTCTCGGGCGGACCTGATCGGGCGGATAAGGGTCCTCGAGGAAGACACCGTGGAGGCTCTATCTTTTGGGTTCGAGCGGGCGCTTCAGCAAGTGCAGGCCGTGAACTCCGGGGTGGAGCTCGTGACTTCTGGAATCGGTCCTTTTCACCGCGTGGTCGATGGGAAGGTCGTGGCTCCTGATGTTTAATTTGTTTGGGCCTGCGAGTCCTTTATTTTTGGCCTGTGTGCCCTTTTCTATGAATTCTTGCACACTGGGCATGGTGCCCGTTTTATGGATATTTGTAACTTGGGAGTAGTGCCCGTTTAATTATTTTGTTGACCTTCTGGTAGTGTCAGTTATGAATTGCCTTTACTGCTATTAATTGATTAACTGTAAAATACGTTCTTTTGAAGAGAGACGCTCGACCTTGGTGTTCCTAGTTCATATGCTAGGTTTGGAGGCTGGAGGCCTCCGGGCGAGGATGTGGTCGCGTTTAGAGACCACATACTCGAGGCGTGGATTATCCGTCGCGAGCCGGACATCCTGCCAAAGGTGCGTGGAAAACCCGCGGATCTCGATCGAGGACTCCGCGTCGAACGGGGGTCCCTACTCGTTATAGTTGAGGAGGTCCTCCCGCTTGTAAGCAACTTGGGACGCGCGCGAGCACCATTCCGCGACCCAAGGCTGAGCCGAATCTTCGTGTGGGGGATCAATGGCTATTAAGCACTGGTCATGTGGCCGTTCTAGCTCAGCTGTAATATTGTTTGAGCTTTGTAGCATTCCAAGGTCGAGGGAGTTGCACTCCGGTTAGATTTTCTAAGTAATAGGCTCCTGTGCCCGTTTTTGCTCGGACGCGATATGTCCCTTGCCAATTGGCGGCCAACTTTCCCTCGCGGGATTCCTTTTGGTTCCTGCGGAGGACTAAGCTGCCGACGTCGAACTCGCGTTTGATGACCTTTTGGTCGTGGCGCATCGTGATTTGTTGTTTCAAACGGGCTTCCCGTAAGGCCGCGTCATCGCGGATTTCGTCGACTAAATCCAACTCCTCGCGCAACGCTTCGTCGTTTGCTTCCTCCTCCAGGGGAAATTCGGTGCGTCTCGACGGCTCTCTGATTTCGACGGGTATGACCGCCTCTGTTCCGTATGTTAATCGGAATGGGGATTCCCCCGTGGTTGAATGGGGAGTCGTTCGATAAGCCCAAAGCACGTTGTGCAACTCTTCCACCCACCTGTTCTTGGCTTCCCCGAGTCTCCGTCTGAGTCTCCGTAGTAAGACCCTGTTCGCAGCTTCTGCTTGGCCGTTGGTCAGGGGGTGCTCGACAGAAGTGAAGTGATGCTTGGTGCCTAGCCGCGCAACAAAATTGCGGAAGTTTTGATCGGTGAACCGCGTCCCATTGTCCGTGATGAGGGCCTGTGGGATGCCGAAGCGGGCAAGGACGTTCCGTTTGTAAAAACGAAGGATGTTGAAGGAGGTGATTTTGGCGAGTGCCTCAGCCTCTATCCATTTTGTGAAGTAGTCTACAGCCACAATGAGGTACTTGTTTTGGTAGGAGCCCTGCGTGAAAGGACCGAGTATATCCATTCCCCACCAACTGAAAGGCCACGGAGATGTGAGCGTCGTGAGCTCGTGAGGTGGTGCGATGTGTATGTCGGCGTGGCGTTGGCACTTGTCGCATTTTTTGACGTGCTCTTTGGCGTCCCTTTGCATGGTGGGCCAATAATACCCGGCGCGCAATGCCTTGCGGGCAAGAGACCGGCCTCCCAGGTGTTGGGCGTTAATTCCCTCGTGGATCTCATGAAGGATTCCGGGCACCTTGGACTCCTCAACGCACTTGAGGAGGGGAATGGAGAAGCCTCGCCGATACAAACGTTGCTCGAGGACGACGTAAGAGCATGCACGGCGTTTGGTGGCGGCTGCTTCTAACTTGTCCGTGGGTAACTCCCCGCGAGTGAGGTAGTTGAACACGGGGGTCATCCAGTAGTCTGCATCACCGATCGCGTTTATGTTGAGTGTTATCGTGGATCTCTCGATGCTCGGTTGAGTGAGCGTCTCTTGTATCACTGACCTGTTTCCTCCCTTTTTCCTCGTGCTCGCGAGCTTGGATAAGATGTCTGCCCGGGTGTTTTGTTCTCGGGGGACATGCTTAATCTCTGTTCGGTCAAAAAGCTCCTCAATTTTTCTTTTACGAGGGTAAGGTATTCGATGAGGCTGTCGTTTTTGGTCTGGTACTCCCCGAGAACTTGCGATGCGACGAGTTGAGAGTCAGTGAATACTTGAACGTCTCGCGCGCCTATGTCTTCGGCCAGGCGCAGCCCTGCGAGCAAAGCTTCATACTCTGCTTGATTGTTGGACGTTGGGAATGCCAAAGTTAAAGAGTGCCCAATGACTATGCCTTCCTCGTTTTCGAGAAGGACGCCGACACCACTCCCCGTAGAACTGGAGGCTCCGTCGACGTGTAGGGTCCACCTGTTGCCCGCATTAGGCACTTGCTCGTGCGCGGTCATTTCGGCGTTGAAATCGGCTAGCGCTTGTGCTTTTAGGGCTTTTCGTCTCTCATATTGAATGTCGAACTCGAAAAGTTCGAGGGACCACCTCTCAAGGCCCGTGTCCGGCGGGCGACTACTTTATGGGTTGCTCCGTGCGCCGCGATTCGTGGGAGGAAATAGTATCGCAATCTCGCGGTGATGGCGAGGCGAGTGCGACTTTCGATTTGCGATATCTGTCTCGGGCCCTTGAAGGGCTTTGCTCGTGAAGTAAGCGGGTTTTGCCCGTCGGTTTCCGCGTATGAGTACACGCTCAACGCTTCATTGGATACGGCTAAGTACAAATATAAGGTTTCCCGACCTGCGGCCGTGAGAGGTGGTTGCGAGTGTGCCGTTTGAGGTGCGGGAGGGCTTGCTCGCACTCCTCGTTCCATTCGAAGGTCGGCCCCTTCTCAATAATTTAAAAAATGGAAGTGCATGTTGTGCCGACCTCGCCACGAAACGTGATAAGGAGGTAAGCATGTCGTTCAAGATTTGAATAGACTTCTTGGATCTGGGTGTGGGAAGTTCGGAGAACGCCCGACATTTGTCGGGGTTGGCTTCAATCCCTCGTTCTGTTAGATAGAAACCGAGGAACTTACCGTCCTTGACTCCGAACGTGCACTTCTTCGGGTTGAAGCGCATTTTGTGCTTTCGAGCTTGGTCGAATACTTTCTTCAGACGTGAAGCGTGGTCGTCCTCGGTGTGGGATTTCACGATCATGTCGTCCATGTATACCTCGAGAATGTCACCGATTTCATTCTGAAATACCTTGTTCATCATTCGCTGGTAGGTTGCTCCGGCATTCTTCATCAGAAGGGCATTACGTTGTAGTAATAGTTCCCGACTACATCATGAAGGCCGTGCGGTCTGTCGACCATATCCATGGGGATCTGGTTGTAACTGAATAAGCATCAAAAAGAAGCAATTTATAATCGGGTTGTCGACCGATATCAATGTTAGGTAAAGAAATGCATCTTTGGGACATGCCGTGAGATCGGTGTAGTCAGCGCCATCGCCATTTTCCATTAGATTTTTAACGAGTACAACATTTGACAACCAAGTTGAATACTTGGCCTCGGAAATAAAATTTTCCTCTAGGAGGTCCTTGTGACTTTTTGACCTCAGCTTTCTCGGGGGCTGCCTCGCCTACGTTGTACTATGGCCCTAGCGGCTGGATCTATGGCGAGCTGGTGACAGGCGACCTCAGGGTCGAGTCTGGGCATCTCTGCTGCACTCCATGCGAAGAGATCTGCGTTCTCCCGAAGGCAAGCTCTGAGTTGCTTGTTTGCGAGGTCGGGGAGTTCGGTGCCGATCTTGACACATTTACTGGGGTCCTCTCCGAGGGGAGCTCGAACTCGCCGTCTGGAATTGGGCGGAGAGGATCCGTGTCTCCTGCTTGTCCATCGACTTCATCTTTTGCAAATCTGGTGTCGAGGTCTACTGAGTTGCCATTGGGGCTCTGGTTCTCCGCGGCTTTAGGGAGCTCGATCTGGGCGTTGTTCGCCTTCTTCTTCTGCGGCGCTTTCGTCGACTAGGGTGCATCCCCAGCAGGCGTTATGGCACCGCCTCGCAGCTTTAATATCGCCACAGATGGTAGAGATGCGTCCCCATTTGGTGTAGAACTTGAGCTTCAAATGGACGGTCGAGGGAACTGCGGTGAGTTTGGCTAGTGTAGTTCTGCCCAAAATAGCATTGTAGAGGGTGGCGGTATCACGGAAGCGGACTTTGACGGCGAGGCAACGTCTTCGCCGAAGGTGACGAGGAGCTCGACGTATCCCCAAGGTCGCGACGTGGAGCCGTTGAATCCCTGAAGGTCAGATCCTACGTATGGTGATAGGTGAGATTCGTCGAGCTGGAGTGTTCGGAACAGGTGAGTATACATGACGTCGACCGAGCTGCCTTCGTCGACTAGGATCCTGTGGACTTCAAAGTTTGCCATCCTTGCTTTGATGAGGAGGGGAATATGGGCGTTGGGCGCTCCTCCGGGGAGTTCTTCCAAGTAGAAGGTAATCGGCTCGAATCGGTCACGGAACTGTTCAAGAGAAACTTCGTTGGCTGGAGCCTTCTCGATTAGTTCGTCAAATTTCTGCTTGGCGGAGTTAATGGACAGCTAGGCGTCACCACCTGTAATACGGTGAACTGACTTTGTGGTTTTTTGTATCGCAAATGTGCGGATAGCAAGAATCGCCACCGACTTTTCTTTTATCCAATTAAGGGAAGGTAAAAAGTACAGAAAAAGACCTTCGTTAGATTCTGAGTAAGGGAGAAGGTTATGAAAAGGGAAGGTATTAGCTCCCCTTTTCATCCGTAGTTATCTACGGGCTCTTAGTTGCTCTTAGATCATTTTAAAAACGTGCTTTTTGTGTGTTTGACAAAAATGTTTTGAAAAGAAGGCATTTCGCTTTGACTTTGTAATGATTCATGTAGGAATGTATACAAAGTGTTTGGAAATGTTTGTTTTGAAAAGAGTTTGAACTTTGACAAAAGTGTGAGGTGTGAAAAGTATTTTTGATAGAGCAAGCAACTAAAAGTCTTATTACCTACTCAGAATTGGTCATTTTCGTATTATTTTACGTTCCTTTAGAATAGTGTTATCCATACCATTAGTTGGTAGGTAACCCCATTCGTTGGATGTAAGCGGGACATTCGAAGGGACATCGGATGGTCATAGAAAGCAACTTGTAGGAAGTATCCTAGCACATTCGAAGGGACTATCATCATTTTTCGTAGGCGACAATCGTGGGTCTTATGATCTTTGTATCGAAGGGACTATGATGATTTGTTTTGAAGGCAACGGTGCTAGAATACCTCTACGTTCGAGGGACATGACCATTTGAATTCGTTCAGGCAACGAGAGAGAATTACCCTAAGGGGTGCATGTGTGAAAAGAGTGTGTTGATTTCAGGTATTTTATCTTGAAGTTAAGAGTGAGCTATGTTCAATTTTATCTTGCCATACACGCCTAGTTACTAACAGTTTATAGGGTGCAGAAATTAAAATGCGGAAATGTAAAGTGCGGAAAGATAAATCCTACGCTATTACATGGCTTTGGGGAAGATACATAATTTAAAATGCGGAAAATAAAAGTCCTAATTAAACTATTACATCCCATAGGCAATTACATAATATGAAAAGAAAGCGATAAAAGAAATCGTCCGAAACGGAATAACCTGTGAAAAGATGAGAAATCGGGAAATACGAGAAAATCGGATAAGAGGAAAATGTTAGTAAAAATAACAATTTTTGAATGAGAAAAATATTTCATGCAAGAAACAACATTAATATGCTAAAGAAATGTTTTGGGATTTTTTGGAGTTAATTTAATAATTAAAAAGCAATTAAAAGTGATTTAAATGATAAAATTGAAATTAAATTAAATATGCATGCAAAAATAATATTTTTAATTTTATAAATTAAATAAACATTTTCTGAAAATAATGCAAAAAAGAAAAATATTTTTGGTGTTTTTTAATGCATGATAAAAATTATTTAAAGTTAAATTAAAATGAATGAAAAATATTAAAAAAGAAAATAAAATAGAAAATATAAAAAGTATGAAGTTTTGTAAAAGAGAAAAAGGTTTGGTCTTGCCAGGATTCGAACTGGAGACCATGGAGAGTATCTTCAAACAGCCAGAGCCTTAACCACTAGGCCATCTTGCATTTGGTGTCATGGAAATACGAACAGTTGTTTATCAATGAACGCGTGTCATGAGAATTGAATCAAACCAAGTCAGCGTGAGTGGACCCCAGGTGGAACGCGAGAGCCAATCGAAACACGCCATTATGCCACGCCAGAGTCAGACGTTCAACGCCGGAGTCCACGCCGGAGCTAGGGCTCCGGTCGTCTTCTCCGGCAGCTTATCCATCTGAAAATCCTGCAAAACGCATCAAACAAAGCAAAATAAAAGCCCAGATCGACTAATTCGATCCTTGCGAGAACGATGGTGCCATCCTCATGTCCTGAAACGACCTGTAACCTGCGTTTCGAATCCTACAGCTCTTGGAACCCTAATAATGGCAGTATGAGTTTTACACGTGAAACCTCACATGTAACGCATCAATCATGATCTAGTGAGTGCCCTGAGTGTATACAATCAATCAAAAACAATTAGTAATGCATGAAACATGAGAATCGAAATTAAGAAAGTTCCAAACCGGTGAGAGCTAGATGGCTTGATCTGGGACGATTCAGCTTCGTGTAAGGGTTGAGAATGCTTGCTGGGACCTCAAGGAACACAATTGAAGGTTTAGAACTCCTTGAAACTTGCTACAAATTAAAATTCGAAATTTCAAACTTTGAGAAAAAAATTGGCAAAGTAAGGGCTGTGTATGGGGCTAGGGTTTCGTGTCCTTTGTTGTGTGTAATGCTGGGTATTTATAGAGTGATTTGGGATGGCAAAGGGAAGGAAAAAAGATTTGATCTTGAATGTGCCATAATTATTTTTCAAATAAAATCAAATTTTGGAGAAAATTTGATTTTCTCTTTAATGTGAGAGCTAGCACGAATTTGGCATGTTCCATGGGCTATCTTGGACCTCAAGTTTGATATAAATTCACTCCTTTTGGAAAAATATCTTATTTTCATATTTTATATAATTTAATTTTGAATTAAATGGTTTTAAATTCAAAAATAAATCAATAAAATAGAAAATTGTCATGGCAAAGCATCAATGAGTCACAAATAATATCATGATCAAGTTTGGATCATAAAATTATAGGCCCATTTGGAAAAAATTGCATTTTGACCAATATCTCCTTTTGTGCAATTGTTCAAAAATGTCCAACTTGTGAATGGTGTATCTTGCTCAATTTTCCACATTTTTTAGTGTTCTTGGACTTTTTAGAAATCTCTAAGAGTCCTCTAACCAACCTCTTTGGTTTCATCTCAATTGGAGTTTCCATGCTCAATAAATCTTTAAAACAAAATGTTGACTTTTTGTTGACTTTGAAAAGGACCTGTAATGTTTTGATCCATACCTTCCAAATGAAGCATTTTTTGAACATTCTTGTGAGACATGAAGTTGTAGAGAATTGAATTTCCTTCAAAAAAAGAGGTGGTGGAAAAATTTCTGAGAAAGTATGAAGAAGTTATGCTCAGTCAAAGTTTGGTTGACTTTTCACTGAGAAACCCTAATTTAGAAAGTTTGACTTTTGAGCAAATCTTGAGTTTTCTTGATGAATCATGATCAACCCTTGATCAAATGATGAATGTAACTTCAAAATGAGGATGTTGACCAAAAATCATGAAGTTTGGTATGTTGACCACGTTGACTTTTGTCAATCTGTGATTTTGACCACGAGCAATTATCGAAACTTGACTTGAGGCTTGAAACTTGACATGGAGAATCTTTGAAGTATATGAGGAGGCATGATGACCATTGGAGATGTTGGAAGTCCATCTTGATCTGAGAAATGCCAAACCCTAGTTTGGGTTGATTGTCTAGGAGAGGGTTTGTCTTATCAACCTTGAGGAATCCTTAAGTATGGATGTATGAAATGTCTTGAGAAGATGGAGGGTAAATTTTGGGGTATGACACCACCACCGGAGATGACCATGGCCGAGGGAAATTCTTCCCAGGGTGAGTGAATCTGAGGTTGTGGAAGTCCTCGGCTGATTCTTGAGCAGCTATTTGATAGGGGCGGTCAGTCCCCTGTGGCGGGCTTCGTCCACGAATTCCTTGGAATCACGGGCACCTCGTGATGCCTCAGGCTTCTTATACTGTCCGAGTCTTCCGCCTTTGATTAATGTTTCGATCGCGTCCTTGAGATGGACGCAATCTTCAGTTAGGTGGTCGTGACTCCGATGATACTAACAATACTTGGTCCTGTCAGCGCATGGTTTTGCAGGAGTGGGCTTCGGGCGTCTGACCCCTCCGTCCTTGAACTCGGTAGCCGAGCACTCTGCTAGGATCCGCTCGCGGGAAGCGGTCAGTGGTGTATAGTCGGTGAAACAACCAGCTGGACCTCGCTGATCTCAGGAATCCCGGGGTCTATCTTCGCGCCGTTTTTTGTCAGGGTGACGAGATGACCCTGCCTTCGGGGGTCGGTTGTCCTGATGTCGGGTAGAGTTCCCCGAACCTCGAGTCCCTCGCGCGGTTGGCGGCTTCCTTCTCCTCGTAAGTGATGTAGGCGCGAGCCTTGTCGAGGAGAGCATCGAAGGTGGCCGGAGGCTCGATGCCGATAGCTTTTCTGAAATCTGTGCCATGGAGGAGCCCTCTTTCCAGTAGGTATCGCTTCATTTGATCGTCGCAGGGAACTTGTATGGCTTCCCTGTTGAAGCGGTCAATGTACTCCCGGAGCGTTTCGTCACTCTTCTGAATGATGGCCTCGAGGGAGGCCTCGGTCTTCAGATGCCTGCGGGAGGCTGTGAATGTGTTGGTGAACTGGGCTTTGAGTTCTCTCCCGGAGTGTATGGATCCCGGGGGCAAACTTTTGTACCAATCCATTGCTGCTGTTTTCCAGAGAGTAGTGGGAAACAGCCTGCATTTGATTGGTCCACCAACGTTGAGGTATTGGAGCATGGCCTCGAACCCGTCGATGTGATCGATGGGGTCATCTACTCCATCATAGCTGGCGAGCTGAGGAGGTTTCTCCATCCCCCGAAGAATTGGCGCATTCATGATGCTGGCGGACAGAGGACCGCGGGGGTCGTCCTCATCGCTTCGGTTGGGAGAGCATGAGCGAGAACGGCGTTGATGATGTCTTGTGGCAGGCTCTTTGATGCGGGGATGCCTGCTTTTTGTTCTTCTTGATTCGTTGTCCACCCGCTCCCGTCGGGGAGGTGAGCGAGGTCGCTCCTTGGGTGGTTCCTGAGGATCCCGCTCGGTCGCGGGTCCTCTGCCTCTGGAATGGCGTGTCGGGCTAGGAGAATCGTCCCTCTTGGTTCTCCGCGGGGGAGTTCGGGAACGATGTCGTCAGGGTGACGGCGACCAAGAATTGGGTCGCCGGTGTCTCTGGGGTGATCGGCGGGAAGCTTCTAGAACGTGGAGATGTTCCCCTTGGGTGAAGAGCAGGAGGTTGGTGTTGTTGATGGCCGCGAAGAGGGCGGTGACTGTTGCATCGGAGTCGGGTGGCGGCTGCACCTCTTGGAAAACCGCGGGTTCAACTGCCCGACGGCGATTTGACTCTGCTCTGTGCTCATCTCCTCGATAGGATCCGGTCGTAGACGAGGCAGTGTGCCCGTCTCGAGCATCTGTCTTTGGGAAAACGGTGTTGTTTTGCTCGGCCAGATCGTCGTGGAGGGGATTTTCCATGTTGGTTGCAAAGTCGGCCATGACAAATGGAGTTTTGTTTTTGCTTTGGTCAACTGAATGAAAGGAGACAGGGAAGCAAAGTTCCCACAGACGGCGCCACTGATCGTACCTGATCAGAAGGTGTCTTTGTGACACCCCAAATCTATGCTTGCTCTTATTCCTCTTCTTCTTCTTCTCCAAACCCTCTCTTTCTCTCAAGCTTCTATGTTAGGTTGTTGTTGGAAAAGGAAAGAAAAACAAAGGAAAAAGTTTTATAATGGTGTTTCTACTAGCTTCCTCTTTATGTTTGCTTTTGTGTTTTTGAATGGAAGTAAAATGAGGAGAAATGGTTTATAATGTGTTTCTTAGTTAAAAACTCAATTCTCATCAATTACTCCTCACACCCCTAACCAATTCTTATAATATACACATTAATAATATTTACCAATATTATTTATTCAATCAATTAAAATAATTTCGGGGAATTAAATATCGGTCCGAATAATATTTTACCGAACCGAACAAAATGTCGCCAAATATATTAATAGATATACCGATTAATATAATTATTTTCGTCGCCAAACGATAATTCAAAAATATTAATATAATATTAAATAAAACGGTCGTTACAACTCTCCCCCACTTATTAACTTTTCGTCCTCGAAATTTTGACCAAAACGGGACATGCCTAAGCATTCGTCCACTCAATCCTCGCGTCAACTAAACAACATTCAAAACACACCAAAAACAAGGAAATATCCCTAATCACATCGTCCCGTCAAGACCAACCATGCCGAGATGCAAAGCCCATACAATGCACTCGACAACCAACTAACACCCAACAACTAAACAAGTCGCAGACACACCGGTTCACTCGAGAACTAAACAAACAAGATCGATACCATCCTAACGTCTCAACCATAGAATTAGCCACACACTCGAACTGACGCCTCGGAAACGAGTCACCAAAGATAGGAACATAAAGTTCTACGACACAACACCGACATCATCGCTAAAACGAAAACAATAAACTGGTTATACAAACCAAAACTGAAACAATCAGAAAAGGATAAAACCACGCGTGCTACGCAACGCGAAAGAGATGCCTTCATTCACGCATAGATACGAACTCAAGAATTAAACTTGCAGTTATCGCTTTCATTCCAGAAAATCACAAGGTCACATCACCCTTGTAGATCACTAACATACCACCCTTGCAATAACAAGTTACCCAAACATAACAGAACTGCGATATCCTACGCGTTCCAAGGCGTACACAAATAGCTTATGACTATAACTCACTAGTCCAAATCCAATAACCTCGCTTACTAGCTAGTCAATTCAATGCTCGATATCTAAACCATGCTGCTTCACTTCTATGCATAAGATGCCAACCGTAAAACAACTTGGTTAATTCCTCAACTTCACAATTACTCAAAATGGATATGTTCAAAGCGTACACTCATCAAGACACCTCGCAGCATCAGCTTCATCAACTCGAAGAATCACTCTTTCATTCTCGATTGATCAACGTCCCTTGGTCCTCTAAATATACGACATACTTTGATCTTTTCAAATACTGTCCAAATATTTCACTTGTGAAACTTCGACGAATACACTTGACTTCAACGAAGTCTCCTCTTATGACAATTCCCAAATTATGTAAAAAGTAATCACCATCCTTGCATCGTCGCAACGATCAATACACAGTTTCTTACTCGAAACACTTTTCACAACTTTCAATCTTCCAAAGTGGTAACTCAAACCAAAGCACTCTCTCATGACTTCTACCCATCAACGTCGTCTCATACTATTGAAATTACAAAACAGGTTAAACTTAGAACCATAACATAAACTTTATGGAATCCAACCCGAATGCCGTCGCGACCGACTTCTGTCACAATTAGAATAGTCTCCTTAATAAAACATCAATCATCTTAAGGTACCTGTAGCTACTAAACCATCTCAAAATTCCTCATCGTCAAGGCTTATCTTAGTCGTAACTAATAATCCACCACGACCATTAGTATCTGACAAAATCCATACGTTAGTAGTGAACAAATTCTTAACAACCTTCTGAGCTTAATCTCAACAAGCGTCCCAAAACAACCATGCAACATTCTTCAAAATACCAAATCCCAAATCATACATACTTGGGTTACCCGCGATACCAACTTACTAAACTCAACAACAGACGAAGTCTCTTATAGATTATACTCAAACTTGAATTGTCTTCCACAATTTCAATCCTCCCAACGCTAACATCTGCACCAAAAGATTTCAAATGATCACAACAGCATCAACCTCTAACTCACAAGTCCGACATTTTTTTTTATTTTTTTTTATGAAATTCAAATCGTTCCAAGGTAGTAATACACTTTCCCAACTCTATGTCGAAATACATCTTAAGTCCAAAATGAAATATCACAATCGCCCCAGGTTCTTGATACAAAACAAGACCAATTCGAGCATTCGCTAACTTTCCACCGCTCGAACAAATTCGCTTACTATCGCGAAGTCAAATAGCGACTCAACCATCTCGAGTCAAAATACCCGATCAATACCAACTTGTAAAAGATCTTCCATCAAACTCACAAGCTAACCATCCAAAACAAAAGAACTTAAACTCGAAATACTTCTTGAGGTCTTATACAAGATACAAAACAAAACTCACGGAACTGTCCAAAATATCACCGTCTAAGTTGCTTACTTAAGGCACTCCGTCCAACAGTTCAAAATTCTATCTTTAGAATACTGCACGCTGATCTAACTTCACTTCGATAGCATAAGCTCGGATGCTTGCCACATTCCTTAACTTGATGTGAACCAAATACTAGCCATGAACACGGTAACTCTTTGACTACTCATGATCTTGTCTGAACATTCAAAATCACACACGCATTAGTCACACTAATGACATCAACCAAATACTACTTGGGACCATACACTATCCTAAAAGCATTGTCTAAACATCTTGACTTTCACACTAACTCGAGACAACCGGACTTCACATCGATCTCACTAAGCGCAAAATTCCAAATGGTGATTCATCCAAATATCAATCCTTGGAAGTAGATACTTGTCCTCAACATCCACCTCGTTCCTTGACTACAGACGACACACCAACTCGGGCGACCTTTGCTATTCTTGAACAATACAACGATAGCACTCCACGGCGACCTGCTCGAATAAACAAACTCTACTCAAACCAATCCTCAAGTTGACTCTTCAACTCTAACTCAGAAGCAAACATCCCTTAAGGATACTTCGAATCATAACTAGCTCCAGAAACTAAATCCATCAAAAACTTCACCTACTTTTCTACGGTACTTCACCCACATCTTCACAAAAGGCTTCGGAAGAATCACAACAAGAAGCTCGCTTGCCAAAATCTTGTTTCTCATCAAAATCCAAATTCGCCTACAACTCAAGTAACCATGCATCATCTTGTGCCACACATACACTTCACACTATTAAAATTGGAAAGACAAATCTATCCCAACCGGCACAATTCCGACTACTATCGACAAGAGATTAAGGATGATCGGTCCCTCGATTTGTCAATAGGCAATCAATCATGATGGTGACATAAACCATCTCTACCAAGCTACAACTCTTCGTCTTACTTACAAGTTACGAAGCATAACGCTTGAGGCTCCATCCTAAGCCAAGCGCCACCAAGTAAAACTTCTCCCCACTTGTTTCAAACTCATCTCTGACAAATAATTTGAAACAAACAAGTACAAACAGTGTTTCACACATGTATATATGTGAGGATTAAACACACTAACAACTTGGTCGACAAACCGACCTGCTCTGATACCACTAATGTAACACCCCAAATCTATGCTTGCTCTTATTCCTCTTTTTCTTCTTCTCCAAACCCTCTCTTTCTCTCGAGCTTCTATGTTAGGTTGTTGTTAGAAAAGGAAAGAAAAACAAAGGAAAAGGTTTTATAATGGTGTTTCTACTAGCTTCCTCTTTATGTTTGCTTTTGTGTTTTTGAATGGAAGGAAAATGAGGAGAAATGGTTTATAATGTGTTTCTTAGTTGAAAACTCAATTCTCATCAATTACTCCTCACACCCCTAACCAATTCTTACAATATACACATTAATAATATTTACCAACATTATTTATTCAATCAATTAAAATAATTTCGGAGAATTAAATATCGGTCCGAATAATATTTTACCGAACCGAACAAAATGTCGCCAAATATATTAATAGATATACCGATTAATATAATTATTTTCGTCGCCAAACGATAATTCAAAAATATTAATATAATATAATATTAAATAAAACGGGCGTTACAGTCTTGGCCCAATCTGCAACGGTGGTCCAAAGTGAAAGAGGGGGTACCTGCAAGATACTCCGATGCCAAAGTAAGAGAAGGCAGAGAGAAACAAGCAAGTAAGAAGAGAGAATGAATGAGATACCTGACCCTCTCAAGTGAGAGGGTATTTATAGCCCCCAGCGCTGGGCCAAGATCCAGTTAGTGGGCAGAGATCCAAGCCCACTAGCGGATTGCTAGGGCTTGCGTGTGCATGGAGGCCAGCACGTGGCCTCCTCCCTAGATTGCCGCCCGAGAAATCCGGGTCAGTCACGAAATTCCCGGCGGGCGTGAGACGGTTGAGGCGATCCAATGAAGGGTCCGATATTCTCGGGGGGCACGTGGCAGTCAAGGATCGTTCGCCACGTGGCCCCGCGTAGACACACTAAGCTGTTTTCCAAGAGCAACTGGGCTTTTCTTCTATTGGACCTAGAGCATGGGCCAGCCCAGAACAATATATAAATTTAATGTGGTCACTTGATTTTGATTTTTTAATTAATGTAGTTTTAAATAATATTAGTAGTAATATTTTCCAACATTTGTTTAAATATTGGTAGAAATATAAGGAAAAATATTTTAATAAATTATAAAAGATAAGTAATAGTAATTGTAATACTTACTTTTAAGTACTGAAAAATATGAAAGACAAAAAAAAATTAAATTTTTTTTGCAATAGTACTTTAAAAAAATTAAATACTGAAAAACAGATAATATATATTAAAATTTCAAATAACTGTAGTCAAATTATTTTGTAGAATATAATTGTAGTCAAATTATAATACAATTTTTAACTAATAACAGATTATAATATTTATAACATTTTTATTTAATACGTTTATACCAGTTTTATAGTTTATTTTAGAAAATTATCCTCAAATATGACAAAGTAATAGGTTCAGTTTTAAATTCTTTTTTTACTTATTTTATTTCTAACCATTTCCTGTTTTTTATTTCAGTTTTTATTTTTTTGTCTATAAGTGTTATATTATTTAGTAGGATTATTATTAGTATTATTGTTCATTATTACTATCTCTATCTATTAACTATAAGAAAAATACACCAAAAGTATTTTCAAATGCACCCCAAAACATTCACAAATCTGCAGCCTATTGTATCTAATCTTCCCATATGTATAAATTTGAGCTCCAAGATGATGAATCAAATCAAATTCTATTCAAATCTCAATCATTCTAAAATCAAATCTCAACCAAAAACCACACAAAATCACAATCCCATTTAAACCAAACAAAATCAAATCTCAATAAAAAAAACCACACAAAATCATCCCCTTTTGGCTAACCAGAACTTTGATATATCTGGTGGTTTACTGAGTTGAACTACATAAAATCTGAGTCTCAATATCATTTGGAAATTCATCATTTGTGTGACTTTTAACTATTTTAGAAGTTGCCACCACTTTTACTGCTTCAGCATAATAGTGAGTTTACTGCCAGTGTTGTTCTAGCTCTTTGAATATCTCCTCTAACTCTTTCATCTGCCATGACATATTATTCAATGAATTATTAATTATAAATGAAACAACAAACTCAAAAAATGCAAAGTGATTTTACTAACAGTCAAGTCTAATTCTAACAACATGTAACAAAATTAACACAATTATGTTATAAAATCAATCTTATTTCAAACGTAACAATTCTTGACTTTGTTTTCTCCTACATGTTACTGAACTTGTGATTCCTGAGTTTTTTTACTCATATTTTATACTTGTCATTAGGGGTGTTTGCGGTGCAGTTTTGACGGTTTTGACGCAAAAAATCATCCGAACCGCGAGAGAAAAAGGCATGCGGTTTGGTTTGGTTCGGTTGACTTTTAGAAAAAAAACCAAACCAAACCAATGCGGTTTGGTTCGGTGCGGTTGGTTCGGTTTTTTACAAATAATTTGTTGAGTCATGCATTCACATATATATATGACAATATAACTTTGTATTTGGTCATTCATACATGATACACTACTAAATTATAACAAAAAAACTAATCATATTTGGACAATAACTTTCCATTTAATATGTAAAAGTTAGATTAGACAAAAGTGAATAATAAACATAAAATAATAGCATAAAACAATATAAAAAATATTTAAAAAAAAAAAAAAGAAGAGATGAGAAAATAGTGAAGATAAAAAAGAAATAACATAAGAGATGAGAGATTAGAGATAAAGATGTGCGATAAAATGAAATTGAAAGAGAGAAAAATTGCATAAAAAATAAGAACGTGAAAAGGAAACAATATAAGAGAGTAGAGATTAGAGAAGAAGAGGAAAGATGTAATTAGTGAAGATGAAGTGATAATGTTAGGAGATATTAGAGATAAAGATGTGCGATAAAATGAAATTGAAAGAGAGAAAAATTGCATAAAAAATAAGAACGTGAAAAGGAAACAATATAAGAGAGTAGAGATTAGAGAAGAAGAGGAAAGATGTAATTAGTGAAGATGAAGTGATAATGTTATGAGATATTTAAGAAGATTGAAACTGAAACCATAACTGTAAAGATGAGAAAATTGTCTGTAATGGCTAATGTATAATAGGTTTAGGTTTGGGTTAGATGCGCGTTAAGTAAAATTTAGGTTCTAACATAATGTGGTTTGATTCGGTTTGGTTCGGTTTTCAAAATACAAACCGCAAACCGAACCAAACCATGCGGTTTTGTTAAAAAATGACCCAAACTAATCCGAACCAAATGCGGTTTTTTTGCGGTTACGGTTTGGTTTGGTTTGGTTTGCGGTTTTCTATTGGGTTGGTTTGGTTTTGAACACCCCTACTTATCATACAATTTTGCGGTCCTCACTCGTCTATGCCACTTTTGTATTGATTTTCATCTATGCAATCCCAACACAAAGTAAAATAAAATGAGGTAGGAAAATAGTAAAAACATAGAACCTATCATATGCTACTGTAAAATAAAGCTATTGACAAATATCACGAAAAAGAATAACTTGTCTGGCTTCCTAGATCATATTTCTCAGGAATGTTAAATCAATAACGGAATCTTTTTCAAGCCTACATCGTTTTGAATAGAAATTAGAAAAACAAACATTAAGATGCATTGCGACTTCCTTCAACAGTTAACTAAATTGCCACCATGAGTCATTGTGTCTTTGAATCCCATTATTATTCGAGAATCCCATTATTTTAGCAAATTTTCTTATCTCTAACCAAGTCTCCAGATCTGTAAACACCAAACCAACAATGACCCATCAAAAACCATTCAAAAATAAAGAATCAGAAGGAAGAGGAAAGATAGATTAAAAATAAAACCATAAGGAATGTAAATCTTACCGAATCCAAATCAAACATTAAACCTAAGACATCATACCAATTGCTTACACCGCGAGGATAAGAGATCCAATATACTAATTTCTTAACCGAATTGTTGTCCAACTGAATTCCTCTTCTATAGTATTCTTCCACCCTCTCACATTCACTACAAACAAATCAAACATGAGTTTCAAAATTGTAGTCAAATCGATACTACAAAAAGCTAATGTGAACAGAAAAACTTCTAGTGAAATTATGATAGATGCAACATTGAAAATTGAAAGAGAGATATCTCTTACCTCTTGCTTCGAAGCAATGAGTTTTCGGAGTTGAGCAGAGGATTCAGCAACGGCTTTCTTGTTGCGGGGGATTGAATTTTCATCGCATTCTATTGTTGTTCCGAAGAAAACAACAAAATCTTCTTCATCTGAATCCATTTAGTTTTCGGTTAATCGATGAAATTGTAATGTGGAAATGCCCCAATCAAAGCTTGGTGTTGATTAGGGAAGAGATGGAGAATTAGGGTTTCTAGTTGTTTGAAGAGAGATATGAGGTTTTTTTCATATGTAATAAAAAAAATTGAGATTTGGGGAAAGAGAGAATATGAGAAAAAATCAATGCCTTTGATAGTTTTTCATAAGGCATTGAGTGTGTAAAAATAATTGATTCTAAATAGATGATTTATATGGCCCAATTAATTCACTATTAAATATAATGAAAAACATTGAGCCAAGTGAAGGTATTGAGCATGTAAAAATAATTGATTTTAGGGTTAAATAAATTTTTGGTCCCTCTAAAATTTCCAAATTTCGGTTTTAGTCCCTCAAATATTTTCCTTCCAGTTTTGGTCCCTTCAATATTTTCCGTCTGAGGAATTGGTCCCCCACGTTAAAAACCATTAACGGATGTTGAGCTGGCATGACAGGTGGGTAAATTTTATTGTTCCATTTTAAATTAAAACTCAATTTTATCTTGGTGGCATAAACCCAATTGTTTCACCTAAATTAAACCCATGTGTCTCTCTCGTTGAACCTTTCTACATTCCATTCTTGTGGTCCCTTCTAAATTAAAAGTTCTGTTTACGAAAAGCCAAAGCTCTTGGACCATACCAGCGTGAAGGTGGAGCCCTTGTTTGGTCCAGAAACAATTAGGTAAGTCCCACTATGTATAGTTTAATGGCTGTGAGTTTTGGATTGTTTGTATGTGGTCCCAGAATCTATTGTAATGTTTGATATACCCTTATGTTTCATGAATTTTGTAGGAAATGGGGTTATTTAAGGTTGTTTTTCATACAAAAGGGTCATTTGTAAAGGAAGAAGGCTTAAGATACGAAGGGGGGATGTTTATGCAGTGTGTGGTCAAGATCCTGATTTTTGGTCTTACTTTGAAGCATGTGACATAATCAAGGGTATAGATTCGTCTTTTAATCGTGAAGAGGTGAAGATACAGTGGAAGTCTGAACATGGGTCACTTGAAAATGATCTAAAACCACTTGTTAATGATGAGGATGCAAGTTTGTTAGCTATGTGTGCTGAGGAGACTAAGTGTGATGTTGAGATATATACAGAGGCAAAGTCATGTAGTGGTGGAAATACTTATATGGAGAGGTTAAAAGAGAAAGAAAAAGGCCATGTTAATGTTGAGGAAAGTGAAGAGAGTGAGGGTAGTCAATCATTAGAAGACTCTTTAGATGGTATACACTTTGATGATGGTGAAGAGGAAAGGATTCACGATTTTGATGATGCTATTGGTGAGGGTCAAGTAGATGGTAATGGTTCAGTTCAAGGAGATGGTACTGGCACAATTCAAGCAGATGGTGCTAGCACAGTTCAAGCAGATGATATTGGCAGAGTTCAAGTAGATGATACTGGCAGAGTTCAAGCAGATGGCACTGGCACAGGTCAAGGCATACATAAAGAGTTCACTACAGCAGAGATGGATATGGAACATGTCATTGATGATGATTACATCACAGATGAGCTAGATAGTGGGGCATATGATGATAGTGATGATGGTAGGTCTGCAGGGATAAGGTTTAATGAAGATGAAAACCTTAGAAAAGATTTTAAATTCAAGGTGGGAGTGGAATTTTCTTCTCTAAAGCAATTTAAAAAGGCTGTATTGGAACATAATGTGTTGAATGGTAGGGAGGTTATGTTTGCCAAAAATGATGGTGTAAGGTGTAGGGTTGTTTGTAAGGAGAAAAAATTATGTGATTACACTGTATTATGCAGTAGAGTTTTGAGAACAACATCATTTAGGATTAAAACACTATTTCAGAAGCACAAATGTGGAAGGAAGGTTTTCAACAAGAATGCAAATGCTGATTGGGTTTCTAAAGTTATTGTTGACAAGTTGAAGAACAATTCAGTATGAAACTGAATGAAGTTGTAGTAGATGTCAGGTTAAGGTTTGCTACAAAAATTACTGGATTTAGGGCATTCAAAGCAAGGCAGCTAGCTAGAAGGGTTGTTGAAAGAGACTGAACCAAGCAATATAGCATGCTTTGGTCATATGGAGCAGAATTGAGGAGGGCAAACAAAGGCAATACCTTTAAGCTGAACATTTCTGGTTTGTCACCTAGGTTTGACAGGTGTTATATGTGCTTTGATGGTACAAAGAGAGTATTGAAGGTTGGATGTAGACCATTCATAGGGTTAGATGGATGTCACCTTAAAAACAAATATGGTGGAATCTTATTGATAGTTGTCAGTAGGGATGCCAATGATCAGTATCTTCCCCTTGCCTTTGGGGTTGTGGAAAATGAAAGTAAAGATACTTGGAGTTGGTTTGTTAAATTACTTTTTGAAGACATAGGTTCTGACACTAAATGGTGCTTTATTTCTGATCAACAAAAGGTATCCTTACTTGATAATTTTGTGCTTAATGTGTGTTGCTTATTGATGATACTTTCAATTATTTGCAGGGATTGGTGAATGTATTTGAGGAAGAGTATCCTGAGTTTGAACACAGGTTTTGTCTAAGGCACCTATATGCTAAATTCAAAAACAAGTTTGGAGGTGGAACACTGTATAGAGATCTTATTATGGTTGCAGCAAAGGCAACATATTTTGAAGCTCATGACGACAAGATGAATAAGATTAAGGAGGTAAGTCCAGATGCTTTTGACTGGTTAAATATTATTCCCAAGAAAAAGTGGTGTAAACGTGCCTTTCCTATGTACTCTAAGTGTGATCTTCTTATGAACAACCTAAGTGAATCTTTCAATGCTACTATTTTGATGCAAAGGGATAAACCTATAATTACCATGTTTGAGTGGATTAGAAACTATCTTATGGGTAGGTTTGCTACTCTTAGGGAGAAAGTAGAGAATTACAAAGGAGAGATCATGTCTAAACCCCTTAGAAGGCTAGATAGGGTGATAGAAAAAAGTGCTAGTTGGCTGCCAACATATGGAGGTAGACTTACCTTTCAAGTCACTCATGTACAATTCACAGATAGTTTTGTTGTAGATTTGCAAAAATATACTTGTTCTTGTGGTTTTTGGGACTTGGTTGGGATCCCATGTAGACATGTTGTTGCAGCCATACATAGGAAGCTAGATAATCCCATTAAGTATGTAGATAAGTGTTACCACAAGTCTACCTATGTATCATGTTACAATGAGGTTATCAGTCCCATTAATGGCCAAAACAAATGGCCAAGGATTACTGACCCTGAAATCTTGCCACCAAATTACAAGAGAGGTCCTGGTAGACCAAAGAAACTCAGAAGAAGAGAGCCAGATGAGGAAACTAAAACAAGGTGGCAAAGGACAAACACAAGCCACAGATGTAAGAGTTGTTTGGAATATGGACACAATAAAAGGACGTGTAAGAAAAACAAGCAGTTAACAGGTCCTACTGAAGGTGATGTTGCCACTGAAAATACAGTTGCTACTGGAAGAGCTAGTGATTTTGCCACTGATATTGCCACTGCAAATACAGTTGCTACTAAAAGAGCTAGTGATGCTGCCACTGATGTTGCCACTGCAGTATAAAAAAAAAGGGTTAGTATCTCAAAGAACACAAACTTTGATTTTATGCACTTTGCTAGGCCAAGTTACAAAGATAGCACTTCTAAGATAACAAAGCGATGCTACAAAGAAAACAAAATCTACTCCACCAAGTCGCTACGCCAAGCACCAACTCTGCCTCTACTACTACTCAAACAACTACTCATGCATATACTCAGCACCAACTCAGGATGCAACTACTCATGCTCCCGAAAACTTCTCAAGTGGGATTACATGTCAAACTTAGTTAAGGCAATAAGGATGTATTGTGGTATAGATCCTGATGAGTTGGAAGCTTTGCCGAATGATGATGAAATACTAGATATTGTATCATTGAACATTGAAGAGAGTCCTGGTCCTAGTCCTGCAAAAAAAAAAATAAGTCTGGTCCCAAAACCTTTATAGGTAAATGTCCAAAGTCTCCTAAATCCACTGTCAAACAAGTCACTGTCAAACAAGTATCTACTCCAGCCAACAACCCAACCATGAGTGACCCTGTAAGTTTCTCTGTTGTACTGATATATGCTTTTTTGGTATGTTGTCAAACAATTCTGTAAATATCTTTGTGTTCATAACAGGTGAAAATGATGATATCACCAAATACAAAGAAGAAGATTGTTGCATCTCCAAGTAGAAAGAGTGACAGAATTAAGACACTGAAAACAAAGGATGTAAAGGGGCCTGGAAGAGATCCAGATGATCCAGTTATAATTCCTAAAGAAGGAACAACTATTGGCAGTGCTTATAGGAAGAAAAAATGGAGTGACATCAAGAAGAGCATGACTCAATGAAGACTCAAACAAATTTTATGTTCTCTATACTATGTTTTGTTATGTATGAACCAATGAATCTATGAATCTAATTACTTTGTACTATGTACTATGTACTAAGAATCTAATTAATGTTATATTATGAATTTTATTCTGTTTTGCAAAGTTTTTCATATCAAAGTGTTGCACCCCAAAATTCGCCCTCTTCATTTTGTTAATAAAGAATTGGCTGACACTTAATCAATAGGTGCATCGCATACATATCATTCATGTATTGATCATGGGTTCAGGATTTTCTAAATCATGTGAACCTGTGTAATTCTGAAGAAGAGGTTTGGTTCCAAAAGTTGACTATTTGAGGTTCTGATAATTCAAGCGTCATTTCAATACGCAAGTTTCGAGCTACAGTGTGTTATGTTCGAATATTTGAGCCTAAGTTGATTCTACAGTCTTCTGTAAGTGGTGAAATATCTGTATATGACTTATCGATCCGCGCGATTCATCAGAAAATTAAGAATGGACGGATAAAATGATATTTGAGTGCATGTACCAGAAAGTCAACAAAAGTCAAAGTTTGACCGAGTGGAATTTCTAGTCAAAATTAGGGTCAAAAGTCTATATTTGAGAAAATGCGATCATTTGTTGAGAAAAATCGGAAGAATCGGGTGAAAATGAGGTTTCTTTCATTTTAAGTAATTTTGGACTTAGAAACATTTTCTAAGTTTTAAGCACTTTGTGTTCACGGAGCCATGTTGCCGCATCCGTATCTTGCCCGTCTGTGGTCAGAAGTTTGTGAATTGATAGTCGTTGGAAAGAGCGCATTTCGTACTCCGACATTGTCCTTGTGAAGATTTTTCTAGAAATGCCCGGATTTCGAGTTATACAGCTCCGAAATTTGAAGTTCATAACTTTTGAAGTTTTACACAGTAAAATTTTGTGTTTTTAACGTGTTCAAGCGCTCGACTTCGGGGGTATTTTACATGTGTTTCGAGGCGTCGATTCGAGTTGATTTCAAAATCAAAGTTGTTCGTTGAGCGGCAGTCTACAACTTTGCTGAAGAAGTCGAATCCATTCGGGAATCAGATCAAAAATTACGGAGCTCGGAAGTTACGGTTTATCACTTCTAAAAATTTCAACACTTAAATATTTTAAAGTGTTTGTTTCTATGCTCAAGCCGACAATTTCAGGGTCGATTTTATCATAGTTCGTGGCTCCGAATTAAAAAGTGTTCAACTGCAAAGTTATTCATCTCACGGCAATCTACAACTTTATTGAAGAAATTGAATTTATTAGGGACTCGGATCGGAAGTTATAAAGCTCGGAAAATAAGAATTTGTTATGTTTGTAAGATTCGAGTAGTTTTTGTGCACGTGTTCAGTGCTGTTTTCGTCATTGATTCAGTCGCCGCAAGGAAAAATTCCAAACAAGAAAGTTGGAGTTTGTAACTACATCTACAAGTTCCGTTTAGAAACTTTTTCGTTTCGGACATCGGATCAGAAGATACGGAACACCGTAAGTGACAGTTTGAAGTTGCCAAAACAAAAGACAGCATATGCATTTTTGCCATGGTTGCGGACGCATTTCTTCGAACAGTTTTTGTGCATGTGTTCGGGGCTGT
The DNA here is from genome assembly GCA_021764765.1 of Vicia sativa. Taxonomy (NCBI): domain Eukaryota; kingdom Viridiplantae; phylum Streptophyta; class Magnoliopsida; order Fabales; family Fabaceae; genus Vicia; species Vicia sativa. The sequence goes on from CM038794.1 coordinate 163,710,240, forward strand.
TTTCTCGTCGATTCGATCACCGCACGGAAAAACTCCGAACATGAAAGTTGGAGTTTGCCGTATACTCTACATGTTCCATTTAAAAACGTTTTCATTTCGGACGACAGAGCGGAAAATAAGGAGCGCCGTAATCAATGGTTCGAAGTTGGAAATTGCCGCAAGACATGCACCAAAACTTGCCCAGCCAGGCCAGGCATTTCATCAAACAGTCACGGTGCAAACTTCAAACACTTTTTATTCGATGATAAAGGCTTCTTTTGGATTTTTGTCGAACTATAGAGTTGTTCTATGTCACATGAGCTTTCCAACGGTACCAGGTTCGAGTCATCCGGTCGAGTATCGAAGAATCTACAGGGCTGAAAAGTAGTGCACATGGCATGGATAAATGTTTGACAATGCTCAGAAAATGCCACGGTTTTTGTGATCAGTTTCGCCGTCACGACTTCAAAGCCGATTTAAGGCATGTTACGGGTTCCGTTTCGAAAAGTTTTCAACATGAAAGTTGTTCACTATAATATGCTCTACAATTTTGATTTTGGAATCGTGGTTCGGAAAAGCTTATAATTCGAGTTCTTGAGTTATCAATGAGGATATGAGCATGAGTTAGTGAAGAAATGTCGTTAGTGAAGAAATGTCGTTACGGCAAGCAATTGTTTTGGTTCCAGCAAGCATCAGTATTTAAGCGTATTTAAGCATGCATCAGGAAAATGTAAAAAAAACAACACCAACAGAATGCTCACTCTTTTTCTCACCGCTCATTTTCTTTCACGCACTTCCATCAACACTCCCTCTCTCGCCCAACAGTGTCATCTCTCTCACTCTCCTACACAATCTCTTCACTCACTGTCAACAACCTTGAATCATAACCAACTCCATTTATCTCCTTCTTTTTCTCTCACCCATACTCCACTGTAACCTCACTGACCACACCCTCTTCGGCATTCTCGCTCTTTCTTTTTTTCACAGTAACCGTTCCATTTTCTTTTCTTCACACGCACCACCTTCATTCTTTCCTTCTTCCTCTCGCATAACAAACTTTTCCGATCACCATTCTTGGCTATACCTCTCCATTCTTCTTCTCTTGATACCTTCGCTCACTCACCTGCTCCCATCGCCGCAGCATGTAACAAACCACGGCAAGAGCACCACGCGTTTCTCTTATTCCCCCATCTTCTTCATGCTTTTTCTTCGTCACACTATCATCGCCACCAGCCTTGCTAACAGAACAGCAACAACCTTCTCTCCGCCGCAATAGACTTCATTCGTCGCCGTAACAACTACTGTCTCCTTCATCTCCTCCGAATCTTCTTCATCTTCTCAAAGCAAGGAGCGGTATTTCTCTGATTCTGCTCGTCTATCGAAGTGAACAAAATCTCAAGATTGGAGCTAGCACGGTTTGAATCCGATTTCTTGTCCGAAGACTTCAACGATTTTTTTTTTTTGAGTTTATTTCTCAAAGGTTCGAATTTATCTCAAGTATCAAGCATCATCTTCAAGATCTCTGAGCATATCATGGAGCATTCTTCTTCGACATTTTGTAAGGATCCAAAGGTGATCCATGGGTGAGTGTTTAGACGTGGTGTTCTCAGATCTCGTTTTTCTCTCTGTGATTTCTCCGCTATAGAATCTGTTTTGGATCGAAACAAGGCCAGATTCTTACTCAGTGGCCGAAACCGAACGGGAAGGTGGTGTTGGATTTTTCGTTTCCGACTGGTTTGACCGTCGCCGGCGGCAGGAGCTTTTACCGGAGAAGATAGCCGGATTCTGTTTCCGATGAGTTCATCTAAGCCCTGTACGTGTTGTTTTGCCATTGGTGCATGTGTGTTTATATGCTAGCCGCTAGGATCTTGACATGTGTCATCATTTCATTTAATTAAAAAAATCTGAGTTTTAATTTAATATGGACCAATTGATATATATGTCACATGAAATAAATATATTAAAAAAAAACGTGACATACCAAAAAAAATAAATGTGACATACATTATTAAATAATCTGAATAAAAAATATTGTTTGGACAAAAAACGCAGAAAAAGGCTTAATGCAAATGGACTTAGTGTAAACCTGTTCTGGGCTTAACTTTTACTATCTCACACCCCCTGATAATACGCCCAAACGCCAGAACAACATAGATTAGTTCAGTTAGAAAATTCTGGATTACACCCCCCTGTTTCCATGTACATAATCTCAACATATGTTCAATTTCAATTTCGATTTCGATTATTTCGACATGTAAAAAATATATAAAAAATATATTCTGACATTTTAGGATATTAGGATATTTTTGACATTTTTTTTATATTTTTTGCATTTAATTCCTTTTAATTATTAATTCATTTGCAATAATACATTTAGATGTTTTTTTTCTTTATATAGTTTGAATTGATTAACTTAGGAATATAATGCCATTTTATCTTTGAAACTCTAAGATATTTCTTATACCATCTAATTGTAGTTAAATGTAAGCTTTACTTTAGGTTTGTAAATAGATTTTTAATCTACTTTTAATGGTTCGTTTTCGTAGGAATTAGTTTGATAATTGTGTAGTTATCTAGCTTCTTTTTGCATGAGTAATTCCTAGCCTTTCCTTCATTTTTTAGAGACATTTAGGATAGCTTTAGAGCAACTTAGTTGCTGCCCCCATTAGGAATTTATTTGTAAATAACCATTTTTTCGTCTTTGCTTTATTTAAAAGTCACATTGATATTTCTGACACTCTGTTTTGTATGTGAGGTACGCGGAGCGTTATACTATTGATTTGGATGTATAAAATCCATGTTTTGATGTTGCACACATGTGTGTGTACTCTTTATCTGTCTGCTTGGTTATCACCATCTTTTGCAGGTTATCTGATTGATTTTGGATGTGTAGAATCCATATCTGTTGCTCGCACACATGTGTGTGCCTTCTCTGTTGCTTTGTCTGGATTGTAATTTTCTGCAGGTTCATTGGATATACGTCGAGTGTGTATAGACACATATTCTTGACCGTGCATATCGATGCACATCCTTTATCTGTATTGTCTGGATTATGATCTTGTACAGGTGTATTTGCTTCAGATGTGCATGACACACATTCGATTATGCTTTTTGTGCCTCTGCACACTTCTCACCAGATTTTCTTATTGCGTGCCAGCAGTACTTGAAGTTTTCTGAGTATTTCTATAGCTTGCGTTGCTCTTCGGATTTAATATCCGTTTGGTATTTATTTTACCTTATTTATCACATTTCATTTACCGCTTTTCTAGAGAGCATGAGAAGTAGGGTTTTTACTGCTTTCCTTGCCATGAGAAGTAGGAATAGAGATGTATGAAGGGGCTTCCGTAGTTAGAGCATGCTCAGGAACCCCTCTGGTTTATTTAAAGACCCGTTTAGGGCAATTCTGTTTGCTAATTGTGTTTGGTTTGTTTAAAATCCTCCATCTACATAGGGAGGTAATTCTCAGTAAGTGTTTACATTTGTGCTTGCATAGGTCAGAGTGGTTAGGACACCCGACGTGGTACCACCAAGCAAAGTCCCGATTTTTATATTTCCTGTCATTGAGTCATTGATATATGGGCAAGCTGGAAGAAAGGGTCCGCAATCAACCCTCCGCACAGTTCTAGTCCGTGTCAGCTCAGCACACGCGAATCGTGTTGCTTCCTTTATCGAGTCAATAAAAAGTGGCAAGAGTTCCTTATTCTGACTCTCCACGCTTTCCTGGGGTTCGCATTTATTGCAGAACTCGCATCATTTACTCTTAACAAGAATTGGATGTGTCGGCTCCTGGTTGACTCACAGTATGCTCGTTACTGTCGAGGCTATGGGACTTCCTCCTTTTCCTGCGCTTGTGTGCCATTTGTTTGTTTGCATTGCATTGTTTGTGTGCTTTTGTCAAAGCACTTGTTTGCTTCATCTCTTTTGTCGTCTTCGACTCTACTTCAGTTAGTGATTCGAGATGGACATAGACTTAGGTTTTAAACCTTTTCCATTCCTTTTTGTCGTCTTCGACTCTACTTTAGCTAGCGATTCGAGATAAACATAGATCTAGGTTGTAAACCTTTGCCATGTTCCTTTAGGATTCTCTCGACTCTACCTTAGGTAGTGATTCGAGTTAGACTTTAGGTTGTAATCCATGCATGATGACATTAGGGATAGCATTAGATAGTTTCCCTTGTTTGTTTTTTCCAGTTTCTTTTGCATCCATGCATGTAATAAATCTAAAAATTGTTTTCTTTTTCTTTTGCAAATTAAAACACTTAATAATGGTTCAAACTCCTTTTTCAAGGTAAAAACAACCAACCAATGCAAACCTTTTTTGCCTACGGGTTTCCTTTTTGTTTTTAAATTATTTTGTATAATTAAAAAAACACAACCCATCAAAACTTGTGAGCCGAACTACGGCGCTCTGACTTTCCCATTGCACGAGGGAATACGTAGGCATCTTGTCACGGGGCTCGATCGAGCAAACTTTGTAAATACTTCCTTCTTTTCCCCGTGTTTTCTTTATTTTCCTTTCTTTCACATGCATTTTCTTTTAGCATACAGATATAGCAATTAAGTAGTAAATAGATATAAACACCCCTTAGATAGAAAATAGAAGTGGATACCGTAGAGTACTACGGGCGTGTGGGGTGCTAATACCTTCCCTTCGCGTAATAGATTCCCTTACCCTATCTCTCGGTCGCAAGACCGTGCCTTATCCCTTTCAGGTTTTCGCGATGCGTTCACCTTTCTCCTTTTGTAAGATAAAAAACGTTCGATGGCGACTTCATTGATATAGTTATCGGATGATGTTCAACCGGTTGTTTCACAAAGTTTTGCCATTTATTTCAACAACATTCATACCAGACATTTCAGCCAATTACATGACCATAACAAACTGCCTTGTACACAATCTATATCAAAGTTTTTGTGAGCAACCCTTTACTAGATAGTTTGTGTTAGATTGTTTTTGAATGATAGAAAATACTAGATTGCCTTGAATGATAGAAGATCTATATACTTGATTGTCAAAATTGTGTCAATAATGCATGTGTACTTATATGACCAAATGATAACATGCATAAAAGTGGTCAAAATATCATGTTTGTCATGCACCAACCTTTTGTATCGACTCATACAAGCTTGTATCGATGCATACACTTCTCTGAATCCATAAAAACGGTTTCTACACAGTATGAGTTGACTCATACGTATTTTGGGTTGATACACAAGATTATGTAGGCTGTCTTGCACCGACACAAACAACCATGCATCGATTCATATGTCTTTTGAGTCGATACATGTCATTTTGCATCGATACATAAATACATCAATCACTAGAATTCAGTTCTGCTTGCATACTTCTGTTTTTGTATTGATACAAAAGCTCTTGTGTCAACTCATATTAATCTTGTATCGACTCATACGTATTATGTATTGACTCATACTGAAGTTAGTTTACAGAAATCATTTTAACAAACAGTATGTATCGATACAAAAATGCTTGCATCGACTCATAGTCATTCCAAGCATTCTGGAAGTCATCTTAACACAGTATGCATTAATACAAAACCTCTTGCATCAATACATAAGTTGTTTGTATCGACACATACGACTTATGCATCGACTCATACACATGTTTACTCTCTAGAATCAATATGTTATGCTATATGTATCGACACAAACTCACTCAGGTCGACACATTTGTGTCTTGTATCGACTCATACGATTTATGTGTCGACTCATAAGTTTGTTTTTCAACTAACTTTTTATGTTTCCATATAAGACAGTTTGGCAGTTTTTAGATTAATTCATAGGTTGTTACAATAAGCAGTTTTGTGAGCAAATTACTATAAGCAGTGGTACGATCTATCATCATTAAAATACACTTTTACAGATTTCATTTCATTACAACCATAACAAATTACAACCATAACAAACTGCATTGTCCTCATTTATAATTGAAAACAAAATACACATTTATCAAAATGGACACAGCAAGAAACATCATCTTCAATTTTCCATGGAATTCCTCATTTTTCAACTTGTTCTTCAATTTCTTCTTCTTCTTCCTTTCATCTTCATACAAGGACTTCATATAACCCACAGATGCCAAGCCATCCAACTCTAAGTTCCTAATGGCACCATCTTCATTTCCAGAATTTTCACCAACATCTTCATCCCATATAAAGAGGTTACAGGTTTCAGAAATACTCCAATTAGGACATCTCCAAAACAACCTTCCCTTGTTTGGTCCATTCCTGCATTGATACGATACCATCCGATAATGACATCCATAAAGCCTCCCAACTCGAGATTTCACTGAAGCAGACGACATAATGTTATCTCTGAAGCAGATGGTGAATGAAGAGAACGGCATGACAAGGGTGAACGACCACGAATTAGGAAAACAGAGAGAGAATGAATGGAGAAAGGGGATGGAATTAGGGTTAACGAGTAGAAAGGGGATTGAAACTGAAATTCTGGCAGCAGATGCGTAATGTCACAGACAATGTTATGACACCGTATCTGACAAACTGTTAACAATTCACACAGTAATTTAAACAGCAGTAAAGAACACAATCAATTGTTTACCCAGTTCAGTGTGTAACTACACCTACATCTGGGGGCTACCAAGCCAGGGAGGAAATCCACTATAAGTAGTATTAATTCAGGAATAAACCAACCAGTTTATCTCCTTCACTTAATACCTACCCAATGCAACTTCAATCTAAGTCCTACTTAGACCTGAGTTCCTACTCACTCCCCCTCAATCACGGCAGTGATATCAACCTATTGATTAATAGAATTGTGAAGACATTCTTCAACAAACATACTTGATTTTGCTTCAAAGCTTTAATCAAGAGACACAACACTCGTGCTTCAAAGCTTTGAATGATAAACAACTCTCACAACCAAATCCTACTCCAAGACACTTATCAAATGATAATTGCTTGGCTCACAAGAATAACTAGAACACAAATAACAATCTGCTTAATCTTCTACACAGAAAAGGCACAGCTCACAGCATAAGGGTTTCTTTGATAATATAGAAGTAGTAAAGTCTTCAACTTGGGCTTCCATAATTATAGCTAGGGTTAACCAAAGTTAACCTAAGGACTTGGTCTTTACAACATAACAATTAGGGTTAAACAAGGTTAACCTCCAATTCACGTGAGCATATGATCCAACATAATAATCCATAATAAAACAGCTCAGCAGAATCCTGAAAACTCTCAGGAAAAGTAAATCTGCATAACAATATATGTTGCACAGAATGTCATAACATTGGTCATGACATCAGTCATTCTTCTTTCAGATTTCCAGCAAAACTAAACTGAGTTGTACCTGTATAATTCTTCTTCTGTAGAATTTATCTTCAACTCAGAATATCATGACATCAGTCAAGACATTGACATAAACTGGTTTTACCAAAAATTAAGGCCAACATAAAAACACTTACAAACTCCCCCTTTGGTAAATTTTTGGCTAAAACAACTAAGCTATCAGAGAACTAATGCAGCAGAAATTAAAATAAACAACTAAGCCAACTAAGCTAAATAACCAGAACCTACCAAAGATAAATTCAACCCATAATTTCTTCTCCCCCTTTTTAGCCATAAAGGGGTCAAAGGTACCATTACATAATCCTAGAAATCATGATATATAAGTAGCAGAAGAATTAACATAAATACAAGTTATGAATTACAATAGTCCAAAACAAACAAAATCAAACAAAAGGAACAACAACAGCAACAAGAAACATCAAAAGCAACAGCTGTCTTGACAAATCAGCAACCATTAGGCACTGTCCTCTCCTGAAGAAGCACTATGGTAAGTATCCTCTTCTGCTGAACTGCTTTCAGCACCATCCTGTTGATCTTCTTCAGCATCCTTAGGCAGTTCCTCTGCAGCATCCTCATCTAGCCTTTCATCCTCAACCTCAGTGTCATCCTTCTCCTACTCCAAGGTTGTGATCATCTCTTCAAGAGATTTCTTTCTTGCTTCAAGCTCCCTGCAAGTCTCTCTCAACACAGCAATGACATTAGCCTTCTGAGAATTTGCTTTGACATTTGATGTCTCAGCAGATGTCATGACAATGTCAGGGACATGTTTCCCCTGAAACAGCTTGTAATGGAAACCAAGAGCAAAAGCTCTTTTACAAACTGAATCCTTTGCTACAAGGATATCAGGGTATTGAGCAATGATGATACCACACAGGAGGGAGGGAAAGGCTATAGGACTTTTTATTGCATAGCTTTCTGCATGTTTCATGGTCTGCTCAAAAATATAACTTCCATAGTCAAATTTTGTTTTGGTTCCAACAGCATAAATGAATCTTCCCAAACCAGTGGAGATGGTGGATTTGTGATTGGTGGGAACCCAGTTAGCTGCACCAATTTTGTGCAGTATGGCAAACTTTGTGACACCCAAAATAATGCAATAATTAAATACTTATGATTTTTAATTATTAAATTAATTGAGGTCATAATTTATTTAGTTTATTGGATTATTAAGTTTAATGATGGAATTAATTGGAGAAGAAAATGATATTTATTTTATTTATGATTAAAAAGGAATAAAAGGAATTAAATAAGGAAAAGAGGAAAAATAGAATCATTTGGAGAAAACAAGACTACGTAAAAGTGAGAAGAGGAGAAAGAAGAAGGAAAACCTAGAAGCGTCAGAATCCCGAAGAACCCACAAGGTAAGGGGTGATTTCGATTGATTATAGCTTATTATAGGTTTTGATGTTGATAATATAGGTTATAACATGTTAGAGAATTGTATTTGTGATTTTATAGGGTTCCATGAATATGTCCCTATAGGTGTTAGATTGTGTCAGTTGATAGGTATGAATTGATTAGGGTGTCAGATACCAATTATGACTGATAGGAAGATGATAAATGATGTGAGAAATGATTAAATTGATGTATTCTGGTGTTTCCAATGATGGGATTCGTATGGGTAAGTGTGGATTGAGTTGTAATGGAAGAAATGCTGTCAAAACTGAAATTTTGGGTCTGAACGTCGTGGAAACCGGTTCCCCAGTGGGAGAACCCGGGTTCCAGCTTTTTAAAATAGTGAAAATGGCATTTTTGAACTGAGGAACCGGTTCCTGTGTGGGAGGAACCGGGTTCCCCATTGATTTTTCCAGAGAGATGAAAATTTTACTTCTGGGAACCGGTTCCCTACCTGGAGGAACCGGGTTCCCCATACATTTTTCCAGGGGCGCTGATTTTTGAAATTCTGGGAACCGGTTACTCCCAGGGAGGAACCGGGTTCCACTGTTTATTTTTGAAAATTTTTAAAACTTCAAAAATTCATAACTTTCAAACCGTAAGTCCGTTTTGAGCGCCGTTTTGGACGTTATTTCCTAAATTTTATGCTCTACCTTATGAAATGAAAATATTTTAGAAAACTTGAAATTATTTTGGAAAGGGGGTTGGATTTCGAAATAAATGATTTTTAACAGACACATAAGGATGTATATGTAGTAGAGGAACCTTGGTGATGAGGACACTGGTAATGTGTAGGTGTAATAGCATATTTATACTAAGGTTAGATGTATGCATGATTGGTTGATGTATCATGTTGATTGGTTTGCATGTTTATGCTGATGTTGATTGTATGCATGATTGGTTGAGATATCATGTTGGATGGTTGTTTCAGTTATGTTGAATTGATGTATTACATAGACTGATTAATGTTGCATGTGCGTGCATATGCATTGTTTTGGTGAAGTTAATTCCCATTGTGCGGAATTTGACTTGGATTGCCAATAACCGATACCCGAGCGAGGATGGATGGTTAGGATTCGTGTCCGAGTGGTTATGGACGAATCGATGGTACTTATCCGGTTGATAATGGATCGGTGTTGGGTGACTTGGTCACGAAGTCGGTACCGCATGCATTGAGTGCATTTGTGTTTGTATGGAATTGTAACATGTTAGGATGTTTTCCGGTGTTGCAATTCTTTTATTGTTATTGATTATGCATGAGGAATTATATGGTTATGGTTGTGCGTTGGATTACGAATGGTGTTAAGTGGTGGAATAACATCTTTGGTATTATATTATTGATTGAAAGACTTATAATATGCTTTAATTATGAGAAGTCTCACCCTTACTTTACCATTTCGATTGAATTAGCGGTGAGAGTCGGTGAGGATGGCTCTAGAGCTTATCTTTTAGTCGTATGTCGGTGTCATGCTACGATTAGATTGTAACACGGGCAGCTTAGTTAAGATAATCAGTATTGTTTAAGAGTTTGGATTTGAATTCCTTGAGAACTATGATGTTTATTTAAATTGATTGATTTTGGTATTTCCGCTGTGTAAGACATGGTCTTATGATGATTTGAATTATTGGATGATGATCCTCAGTGTAGCATGGCTACTGCTTGAATGAAGTTTATTTTGATTATTAATTGTGACATCCCGTATTGTACCGTGTTAACTCTGATTAAAGATGATTTAGATATTAATTTAATTAACATATTTGGGGTATTTAGATGGGGTGTTACAATAGTGGTATCAGAGCATAGTCGGTCTTGTCCTGTGTCGTTATCCCTTTAGTATGCGACTAGTGTGAAGTGACACTATCGATACTTGTGTGCTGATGTAAATTGTTTTGTTATGTTACAGAACAATGGCCGGAAGAGGTAACGGAAGGAATGATGATGCCATTGCTGAGGCTTTGGGAATGTTGGCTGGAGTGCTTGGAGGGAACCAGCAGGGAGCTGTGATTGGTGCTGACAGACAATTGGGGAATTTTCAGAGGAATAATCCTCCATTGTTCAAGGCGCATGATCCGAAGGTGCTCGAAGTGGTTGAAGGAGATCGAGAGGATCTTGAGTGATTGATTGTGCGTGAAGGTGAGATATGGAACTCGCATGTTGAGGAGGCGATGGTGGTGGGTTGCTACGGTGAACTAGAAGAAGATGGTGTTGCATTGAATTGGGCGTGTTCAAGAGAGCTTTTAGGAGGTATTTTCTGAAGATGTCGAGGTAAGAAGGAGATTGAGTTTTGGAACTCAGCGGGGTAACATCGGTGAGTATGCTTCAAAGTTTTACGAGTTGGCAAAGTATTATGCTCATTACCCCAACGATACGGATGGAGAATTTTCCAAATGTATCAAGTTTGAAAATGGTCTTCGTGGAGATTAAGCGGGGTATTCGTATCGGTATCAGAAGATTTTCTTATCGGTTGATTGTAGTAGGATTCTTGAGGAGGATCTTGCTAACACTAAGTCGAATGCTCGGGGTATGTTGATAGGAAAGGTAAGCAGCAGATGGATCGTGGTAAGCCTTATGATAGGAGTAATCAGAGATCCGGAGGTTGGAAGAAGTCTGGTGGAGGAGATTCTAGTTCTTCCGCTAGGTGCTATAAGTGTGGTGAGACAGGACATCGTATGGTGGACTGTAAGAGCAATGATAAGTGTTTCAAGTGTGGAAAGTTCGCCATGTGGCCAATGAAGGTGAAAGTGGTGACTTGCTACAACTGTGGTGAAGAGGTCATACTCGTCCTCGGTGCACAAAACCCAAGAAAGAGCGGTGGTGGTAAAGTGTTTGCATTGTGGATCGAAACTAAACGGATGATCGGCTGATTAAAGGTACATGTTTTATTAATGGCATACCTTTGATTGCGATTATTGATACTGGAGCTACGCATTCTTTTATTGCGTTAGATTGTGCTAAGAGATTGAATTTGGAAATTTCTAATATGGATGGAAGTATGGTTATTGATACTCTCGTCTACTTATGTTTGTAGAAATTGTCTGTTGTGATTTTGATAGGGGTTTGGTATGGATTTAGTGTGCCTACCGCTAGAACAACTTGATATCATCACGGGAATGAGCGGTTGGAATTCAACCGGTTCATATCAACTATTTTGAGCGGTCATTTTCCACAAGAGGTTAAGGTCGAAAGTGAGATTATGTCAAAAGATGAATCTAGCTGTGAAAGATGGTGCAGTGGTGTTTATGTTGTATTCTGCAATTGAAGCGAAGAGAAAGGCAAAGAGTGATGGATTTCCAGTGGTGAATGAATTTCCAGAGGTGTTTCCGGAAGACGTTAGTGAACTGCCACCTGAGAGAGAGGTAGAGTTTACTATAGATTTGATTCCTGGAACTAGTCCGGTGTCGATGGCATCTTATCGCATGTCGGCATCTGAATTAGCGCGAAGAAGCGTTAGAGGAATTGCTTGAGAAGAAGTTTATTCGTCCGAGTGTGTCGCCGTGGGGTGCTCCGGTGTTATTGGTTAAGAAGAAGGAAGGTTCAATGAGATTATGTGTTGACTACCGACAGTTGAATAAAGTTACAATCAAGAATCGGTATCCTTTGCCAAGGATTGATGATTTAATGGATCAACTCGTTGGAGCTTGTGTATTTAGTAAGATTGATCTGAGATCTAGATATCATCAAATTCGTGTGAAGTCAGAGGATATTGACGCATTGAGCGGTATGGACATTATGAATATTCATTATGCCGTTTGGAGTTACTAACGCACGGTGTTTTCATGGAGTATATGAGCAGGATATTTCATCCATATCTTGACAAGTTTGTAGTAGTGTTCATTGATGATATTCGATTTATTCGCGATGAGGAGTAGGAACATCTCGAGTTGTGTTGGAATTCTTTGAAGGAAAAGAAACTTTATGCGAAGTTGTCAAGTGTGAATTCGGTTAGAGGAGGTGAGTTTTCTTGGTCATGTAATTTCCAAGAATGGAATTCTGTGGATCCTACGAGTAGCGGTGTCTCGATGGGAGCGGAAGAATGCTTGGAGATCCGTAGTTTCTGGGTCTTGCAGGTTATTATCGGAAGTTTATTGAGGGTTTTCCAAACTGGCGTTACCATTGACTAAGTTGACCAGGAAGGGTCAGATATTTGTTTGGGATGTTGAATGTGAGAAAGGATTTCAAGAGCTGAAGAGGAGGTTGACAAGTGCTCCGATCTTGATTTTGCAGATCCGACTAAGTCTTTTGTGGTATATTGTGCATCATTAATGGGATTAGGTGGTGTGTTGATGCAAGATAAGCGGTTGTGGCTTATGCTTGCGACAATTGAAGGTGCATGAAAGGAATTATCCGACTCATGATTTGGGTTAGCATCGTGTTACAAGTTGTGGAGACATTATTTATATGGTTCTCGGTTTGAGGTATTCGGTGATCATAAGAGTCGAGGTATCTCTTTGATCGAAAGAGTTGAACATGAGGCGAGAAGATGGTTAGAATTCTTAAAGGATTACGATTTCGGTTTGAATTACCATCCGGTAAAGCAAACGTTGTTGATGCTTTGAGTAGAAAGTCTTTTGTCAATGTTGATGGTCCGTGAGTTAGAATTGGTTGAGCGATTCGAGATTTGAGTTTGGTTTGTGAAACTACTCCGGATAGTGTGAAATTGGGTATGTTGACTAGTGGTATCTGGAAGAGATTAGAAATGGACAATGATGTTGGTTTAGTCGATAAGTTGACATTGATCAACCAGGAGGCGAGTTCAATTGGCGAGAATGGTGTTATGAGATTTGGTGATCGGGTGTGTGTTGGATGTTGCCGAGATTAGGAAAAGCATTTTGGAAGAAGGACATCGTAGCGGGTTGAGTATTCATCCTGGTGCTACCAAGATGTATCATGATTTGAAAAAGTTGTTTTGGTGGCTGGAATGAAGAAGGAAATTCTTGAGTTTGTGTATGCTGTTTGATTTGTCGAAGTCAAAATCGAGCATCGAAACCATCGGGATTGATGGAACCGTTGTTTGTTCGAATGGAAGTGGGATGGAATCTCAATGGATTTTGTGTCCGGTTTGCCGGGACTAAGAATTGTGATTCTATCCGGTGATTGTGGATAGGTTGACAAAATCGCTCATTTTATCCGATAAGAATGGATTATCCGATGGAGAGATTAGCGAGTTGTATGTCGAAAAGGTTGTGAGTTTGCATGGTATTTCGTCTAGCATTGTGTCGGATCGAGATCCGAGGTTTACATCTAAGTTACGGACAGTTGCAAGAAGCTTTGGGTACCAAGTTGCGGTTGAGTTCCGCTTATCATCCGACATGATGGTCGACGGAAAGAACGATTCGATCGTTGGAAGATTTCTTTGAGAGCTTGTGTGTTAGAGAGGGTGGAGCTTGGGATAGCTATCGCCATTGATTGAGTTTACCTACAACAATAGCTTTCACTAGAGTATTGGTATGGCTCCGTTTGAGGCATTGTATGGTAGGAGGTGTCGGACACCATTGTGTTGGTATGAAACCGGAGAGAATCTTGTGATTGGACCGAAATTGTTCAGAACTTGGAAAGATTAAGATGATTCGAGAAGATGAAGACTTCAGTCGTCGAAGAGTTATCATGATAAGAGGAGGAAAGACCTTGAGTTCGAAGGAGAGCATGTGTTTATGCGAGTTACTCGATATGGTATTGTCGAGCCTTGAAGTCAAAGTTGACTCCACGATTTATTGGTCCTTTCGATTACCAGAGTTGGGAAGGTTGCATATCAGTTGCTTTGCCGTCATGAATCTGCATGATGTTTTCATGTGTCTCATTGAGGAAGTACATTGTTGATCCGTCTCATGAGATTCGTAGATGACATACAGTGCGGAGAATTTGATGGAAGCGGACTGCGTGAGGATCGGAAGTTGAAACAGTTGCGGGGCAAAGAGATTGCATTGGTAAGAGTGGCTTGGGGAGGACCAGCTGATGGAAATGTCACTTGGGAGCTGGAGAGTCAGATGAAGGACTCGTATCCCGAACTATTCGTTCGAGGTATGTTTTCGAGGAAAACTCTTTAAGTTGGGGAGTTGTGACACCCAAAATAATGCAATAATTAAATACTTATGATTTTTAATTATTAAATTAATTGAGGTCATAATTTATTTAGTTTATTGGATTATTAAGTTTAATGATGGAATTAATTGGAGAAGAAAATGATATTTATTTTATTTATGATTAAAAAGGAATAAAAGGAATTAAATAAGGAAAAGAGGAAAAATAGAATCATTTGGAGAAAACAAGACTACGTAAAAGTGAGAAGAGGAGAAAGAAGAAGGAAAACCTAGAAGCGTCAGAATCCCGAAGAACCCACAAGGTAAGGGGTGATTTCGATTGATTATAGCTTATTATAGGTTTTGATGTTGATAATATAGGTTATAACATGTTAGAGAATTGTATTTGTGATTTTATAGGGTTCCATGAATATGTCCCTATAGGTGTTAGATTGTGTCAGTTGATAGGTATGAATTGATTAGGGTGTCAGATACCAATTATGACTGATAGGAAGATGATAAATGATGTGAGAAATGATTAAATTGATGTATTCTGGTGTTTCCAATGATGGGATTCGTATGGGTAAGTGTGGATTGAGTTGTAATGGAAGAAATGCTGTCAAAACCGAAATTTTGGGTCTGAACGTCGTGAAACCGGTTCCCTGGGAGAACCGGGTTCCACTTTTAAAATAGTGAAAATGGCATTTTGAGCGAGGAACCGGTTCTGTGTGGGAGGAACCGGGTTCCCCATGATTTTCGAGAGATGAAAATTTTACTCGGGAACGGTTCCTACGGAGGAACCGGGTTCCCCATACATTTTCGGTGATTTTTGAAATGCAGGGCTTACTCTAGGAGGAAGGTTCCATGTTTATTTTGAAAATTTTAAAACTTCAAAATTCATAACTTTCAAACCGTAAGTCCGTTTTGGCGTTTTGGACGTTATTTCCTAAATTTTATGCTCTACCTTATGAAATGAAAATATTTTAGAAAACTTGAAATTATTTTGGAAAGGGGTTGGATTTGAAATAAATGATTTTTAAACACATAAGGATGTATGTGTAGTAGAGGAACCTTGGTGATGAGGACACCGTAATGTGTAGGTGTAATAGCATGTTTATACTAAGGTTAGATGTATGCATGATTGGTTGATGTATCATCTTGATTGGTTTGCATGTTTATGCGATGTTGATTGTATGCATGATTGGTTGAGATATCATGTTGGATGGTTGTTTCGATTATGTTGAATTGATGTATTACATAGGCGATTAATGTTGCATGCTATTGATGTGCGTGCATATGCATTGTTTTGGTGAATTTAATTCCCATTGTGCGGAATTTGACTTGGATTGCCAATAACCGATACCGCGAGGATGGGTGGTTAGGTGGATTAGTGTCCAGAGTGGTTATGGACGAATCGATGGTCTTATCCGGTTGATAATGGATCGGTGTTGGGTGACTTAGTCACGAAGTCGGTACCGCATGCATTGAGTCATATTTGTGTTTGTATGGAATTGTAACATGTTAGGATGTTTTCGATGTTGCAATTCTTTTATTGTTATTGATTATGCATGAGGAATTATATGGTTATGGTTGTGCGTTGGATTACGAATGGTGTTAAGTGGTGGAATAACATCTTGGTATTATATTATTGATTGAAAGACTTATAATATGCTTTAATTATGAGAAGTCTCACCCTTACTTTACCATTTCAGATTGAATTAGCGGTGAGGAGTCGGTGAGGATGGCTCTAGAGCTTATCTTTTAGTCTGTCGGTGTCATGCTCGATTAGATTGTAACAGCAGTTAAGAGAATCGTATTGTTTAAGAGTTTGGATTTGAATTCCTTGAGAACTATGATGTTTATTTAAATTGATTGATTTTGGTATTTCATTTGTAAACATGGTCTTATGATGATTTGAATTGTTGGATGATGATCCTCGATTAGCATAGCTCTTGCTTGAATGAAGTTTATTTTGATTATTAATTGTGACATCCCGTATTGTACCGTGTTAACTCTGATTAAAGATGATTTAGATATTAATTTAATTAACATATTCGGGGTATTTAGATGGGGTGTTACAAACTTCACACTCAGCTTTCTTGCAGTTAGTTTCCCTTTCAAGGGCCAGTGCTTAACTTGCTTGGCAGTGATGGTTTGACAAACCTGGTTGTCAGTAACTTCAAGCTCAGGCAGAGCTTCATCAGGCCTCCCAAGGAATTTGTTGATCACAGAAGGAGAGAAGTTTACCTTCCTTCCTTTCACATAAACACTCCTAAAATCAGCTGACTTTCCATCAGCACATCCAACATACAAATTCACTATGAATTCTTTGACAAGAATCTCATAGCAACTGGAAATCTTGACAACCGTCTTCATCAGGACAACAACCTTGATGAGATCCATGACTTCCTTACACTCAATAGCACTTCTGTTCAGCTCCCTCTCTAAGGCTATCCTTTTCAGAAACACATACTTCCACCTGCTTGCATTTTCTGGATGATGAAAGGAGATATTGTCAATTGCAACCTCAGGAACCTGAGGCAGTTTACTAGAAGAGGGTTTCTTCCTAAGAGGAATGTCTGGAACATTGCTCTCAACATCAAAATCAAAATCTGATTCCTCATCAGATTCAGAAGGTTCAGGAGCCTTTCTCTTCTTGGAAATAGGAGTTCTCTTGGGTTTTGAGAGACTGCCAATAGATACCCTTGCTTTTACCTTACCCTTCCCTTTGGAAGTTCCAGCCTTGTGGTCCTTTTCAGCTTATTCTCTAGCCTTGTTCTCAGGCCTAGCTTTCTCATGAACAACTTCAGTAGCCTTCTCTTTGGAGGGGCTTTGGGCAGCACTCTGCTTTTCCTTTCTATACATCATCTTTCTTGCTATGCTAGGGTTGACATTAGCAATTAAGTCATTATCAGAAAATTCTTTATCAACATCAATGACAGGAGGTTCAACAGCCTTGTCAGCAGGGGTCGGGTGATCATCAGGTTTTTCTGGAGATTTCCTAATGTTGTCATCAGGTGTCTCAACATTCTGAGTGACATTGGGATCACTTTCTAAATTAGGGCTAGCAGCTTCTTGGTTCAATGGTACAGGTACACCAGGAACAGAGTGATTCTCATTAAGAATCCTAGTTACTAATCTAGCTATGGCTTGATGAACATATGCAGAACCCTCCCTATTTGCTATCTCAAGAGGAACAGAGGAAGATGGTTGAGAAGATTTACCAGAGGGAGAAGCTTGTGATCTTGTTGCATGTCTGGTTCGCAGCTTCTTGACCTTAGTAGGATCAGCTGCCATTGCACGAAGAGAAGTCACCTCGATAACCTTAGCATCCATGGCAGTTGCATTTGCCCTAGGGTCTGTGGCAGTGGGTGAAGAAGACACAGTTTCCTTTGATGAAGATGATGACACAGATTGTTGAGACATCTTGAGAGATTGAGAATACAAGTGACAGCAAGTTTGAACTTTTCGTTTGAGAGATTTGAGAGTGATACAGCAAACTGAGGAGAGGGGAAATATAAGTATGTTTATTCCTCTTCTTAAATTTTTGGAAAGAAAGAGGGAAACTAATAATTAGCCCAATCAGAATTAACTTGATTAAAATATATCTTTCAGTCCTTGAATTAAGAAAAATTAATTGCTACATCTCTTCATATTGGCAAATACCCAGCTTTCCCCTTAAGTTCTCAAACTGACTAGCATCAAGTGCCTTGGTAAAAATGTCAGTCAGTTGTAGTTCAGTGGCAACATGTTCCAGCTTAATCACCTTCTCCTCCAAAAGATCTCTGATGATATGATGTCTAATGTCAATATGCTTAGTCCTGCTATGTTGTATAGGATTCTTGGAAATGTTAATAGAACTCAGGTTGTCATAGTATAATGTCATGACATCTTGTGTGACATTGTACTCAGTCAACATCGGTTTCATCCAGATCATTTGAGAACAACTGCTACCAGCTACTATGTATTCAGCTTCAGCAGTAGATAAAGACACACAGTTTTGCTTCTTGTTGAACCAAGAAACAAGGTTGTTTCCCAAAAAGAAGCATCCTCTAGAGGTACTCTTTCTGTCATCAGCACTACCAGCCCAATCAGCATCACAATAACCAGACAGAATTGGTTCACATCCATGAGAATACAGCATACCATAATTGTAAGTTCCACTCACATACTTCAGAATTCTTTTCACCTGGTTGATGTGACTTACTTTGGGTTCAGCCTGGTATCTAGCACATACTCCAACTACAAAGGCAATGTCAGGTCTGTTGGCTGTTAAGTATAGCAGACTTCCTATCATGCTTCTGTACAAGCTTTGATCCACATTTGTCTCACTTGTGTCTTTGGACAACTTTAGATGAGTAGGTGTAGGAGTCCTTTTATGACTGGCATTCTCCATCCCAAACTTCTTGACAATATTCTTTGCATGCTTGCTTTGAGAAAGAAAAATAGAGTCTTCCATCTGTGTGACTTGTAGTCCAAGAAAGTAGGTCAATTCTCCCATGAGGCTCATTTCAAATTCATCTTGCATCTGGTTAGCAAAATGTTTAACCATTTTATCTGACATTCCTCCAAACACTATGTCATCAACATAGATTTGAGCCACCATTATCTTTCCTCCTTCAACCTTGACAAAAAGAGTTTTGTCCAATCCTCCTTTCCTGTACCCTTTGTCTGTGAGGAACTTTGTCAGTCTTTCATACCAAGCTCTAGGAGCCTGTTTCAGACCATACAGTGCTTTTCTCAATTTGTATACATGGTCAGGACAGTTTGGATCCACAAACCCTTTAGGTTGTTCCACACACACTTCCTCATTTAAGTACCCATTTAGGAAGGCACTTTTTACATCCATCTGAAACAGCTTGAACTTCATAAGGCAAGCAACTCCTAGTAGTAATATGATTGATTCCAGCCTGGCTACAGGAGCAAAAGTCTCATCAAAATCAATCCCCTTCAACTTGAGTGTATCCCTGAGCAACAAGCCTTGTCTTATTCCTGATGACAACTCCTTCAGCATCTGACTTGTTCTTGTAGATCCACTTTGTGCCAATGATGGTTGTTCCTTCTGGTCTAGGAACTAACTCCCACACTTCATGTTATTTAAACTGGTTCAATTCATCTTGCATTGCTCCAATCCAGTATTCATCAGTCAAAGCCTCTTTAACATTCTTTGGTTCAATCTTAGACACAAAACAAGAGTTTGAGATGATTTCTCTAGATCTTGTAGTGACTCCACTGTTAGGATCTCCTATGATGAGTTCCTTAGGATGATCTTTCTGAATCTGATGGAAGGATCTTTGTTAGCTTCCTTTGATTCAGACTCTGATGGAGTAGGATTAGGTACATCATCCTGTTTAGACACTTGTGTTGAAGTCTCAAAGAATGTCTCAACATCATATGGGACATTTGTTTCCTCATGGTGATCATCAACTATGACATTTATAGATTCCATCATAACCTTGGTCCTGGAATTGAACACCCTATATGCTCTGTTGTTGGTAGAGTATCCCAGGAATATTCCTTCATCACTTTTAGAGTCCATCTTTCTCCTTTGTTCACGATCTGTCATAATATAGCATTTGCTCCCAAAGACATGGAAATATTTCACATTAGGCTTTCTTCCTTTCCATATTTCATAAAGAGTGGATGATGTTCCCGTTCTCAAAGTGACCCTGTTGTGGACATAACAGGTTGTATTCATAGCTTCAGTCCAAAAATGAATAGGAAGCTTCTTGGCATGTATCATTGCTCTGGCAGATTCCTGTATAGTTCTGTTTTTCCTTTCCACAACTCCATTTTGTTGAGGCGTTATAGGTGAAGAGAAATCATGATTGATTCCTTCTGAGGAACATAACTCATCAAACTTACTATTTTCAAATTCCTTTCCATGATCACTTCTGATTCTGACAATGCATCCTTCTTTTTCTCTTTGAAGTCTTTTGCACAATTCCTTAAAGACATCAAATACATCAAATTTTTCCCTAATGAAGTTTATCCAAGTGAATCTGGAAAAAATCATCCACAACAACATATGCATATCTCTTTCCACCAAGGCTTCCTACTTGCATGGGACCCATCAGATCCATATGTAGAAGTTCTAGCACCTTAGAGGTGGTTAGATGTCTTGACTTTGGATGTGACATTCTAGTTTGCTTTCCAACCTGACATTCACCACAGACTCTCCCTTCATCAATTTGAAGTTTTGGAATCCCTCTGACAACCTCCACAGATATGATCTTTTTCATCCCTCTAAGATGTAAATGACCAAGTTTTTGGTGCCACAGTTTCACTTCCTTTTCGTCTTTGGCTATAGAGCACACAGAAGAGCAGTTAGTGTTCTCAGACTCCCATAAGTAACAGTTGTCTTTTGATCTGACTCCTCTCATTACAACTTCTTATTTTTCATTGGTTACAAGACATTCAGACTTGGTGAAGTTGACCTTGAATCCTAGATCACATAGTTGACTGATACTTATGAGATTAGCAGTCAAACCATTTACTAGCAACACTTCATTTAGGTTTGGAACTCCAGGGCAGTCCAAATTTCCAACACCTTTGATTTCTCCTCTAGCTCCATATCCAAAAGTGACATAACTAGTAGTATGAGGTTTGACATCATTCAGTAGATTCTTGATTCCAGTCATGTGTTTAGAGCATCCACTATCAAAGTACTAGTCTTCCTTGGAAGAAACTCTAAGGGAGGTGTGAGCTATCAGGACTGTAGTCTTTTTCTTCCACTGTTGAGTATATGGTGCCTTGTTAGTCTTAGGCTTGACATATGGGGTCTGATTAGGATATCCATATAACCCGAAGCAAAATGGCTTTATGTGGCCAAACCTTCCACAATAATGACATCTCCATCTTTGATACTTTTTCTTCATGTTTCTCTGTTCTTGATGTTGAGCCCTATGTTGTGACATCTGCTTTGACATTTGTTTATCAGGCCTGGTCTTCTTCTTGTCAACAACATATTTCTTTGCAGCCACAAATCCTAGACCAGACATGTTTCCTGCATTTTGTCCAGTCTGAAGGATTTCTTCCAACTTGTCAGTTCCAGTTGTTAACATCCTGACAGACTTAGTCATCTGATCAAGTTTGGATTTCAACACTAGAACTTCACCCTTTAGATGACTTATAGTAGCAGTGTCTGCCTTCTTCTCAGCCTCCAGCTTCACTATGAACTTTTTCTGTTTCTCATTTTGCTGACAGACTTCAGCACTTCTGATACACAGCTTCTTGTAGGAGTCACCAAGTTCTTCAAATGTCACTTCCTCATCACTAGAATCATTATCAGAGTTACAAACACCAGATAGTGCAGTAACTAGTTTGGCAGATTCTTCTTCAGAGTCACTTTCTGAGTCACCATCAGACCAAGTAACAGACATTCCTTTCTTTTGTTTCTTTAGAAAGGTAGGACATTCAACTCGAATGTGCCCATATCCTTCATATCCATGGCATTAGATTCCTCTGCTTTGATTTCCTTTTTCTTCATACTTAGTTCTTCTGCTGGAGTCATAGGGTCTGCTAATGTCAAAGGAAATGTTCTTGACATTTGACCTTGACTTTGGGTCAATTATCTTGATGAGTTTGTTGAACTGTCTTCCAAGCATAGCTATAGCTTCTGATATATTCTCTTCATCACTCTCCTTGATTTCCTCTTCATTATTGGATACAAGGGCTATGCTCTTGTTTTTCTTGTCACCATTGTCACTGATCCCCATCTCAAATGTCTGAAGTGAACCAATGAGTTCATCAACCTTCAAGTTGCAGATATCCTGAGCTTCCTCTATAGTAGTCACTTTCATTGCAAACCTTTTAGGCAAGGATCTGAGAATCTTTCTCACCAGCTTTTCTTCTGACATATTTTCTCCCAATGCTCCTGAGGTGTTGGCAATCTCCAAGATGTTCATGTGAAACTCATGAATGATCACATCTTCCTTCATCTTTAGATTCTCAAATTTGGTAGTGAGCATCTGAAGTCTTGACATTTTTACCATGGATGTACCCTCATGAGTGGTTTTGAGAGTGTCCCAAACATCCTTGGCCAGTTCACACTGATGTACTAGTCTGAAAATGTTTCTGTCAATTCCATTGAATAAGGCATTCAATGCTTTAGAGTTGCCCAGTGCTAGCTCTTCTTCTTTGCAACATTCTTCCTCAAGTTTCAGGCTAGTAGTCTCATCTTTCTCAAGTTTGATGGGATGTTTCCATCCTCTGTCAGCAGCTCTCCAAGCTTTGTTGTCCAGTGACTTCAAAAAGGCAACCATACGAGTTTTCCAATAATCATAGTTAGATCCATCCATAATGGGTGGTCTGCTCCCAAATCCTCCTTCCTTGTCCATAGCGTCAAAAAATAACATCCCTAGATCTCACCTAGAAATAACAGGCAGGGTGCCTGCTCTGATGCCAATTAAAATTCTGGTAGCAGATACGTAATGTCACAGAGAATGTTATAACACTGTATCTGACAAATTGTTAACAATTCACACAGTAATTTAAACAGTAGTAAAGAACACAATCAATTGTTTACCCAGTTCAGTGTGTAACTACACCTACATCTGGGGGCTACCAAGCCAGGGAGGAAATCCACTATAAGTAGTATTAATTCAGGAATAAACCAACCAGTTTATCTCCTTCACTTAATACCTACCCAATGCAACTTCAATCTAAGTCCTACTTAGACCTGAGTTCCTACTCACTCCCCCTCAATCACGGCAGTGATATCAACCTATTGATTAATAGAATTGTGAAGACATTCTTCAATAAACATACTTGATTTTGCTTCAAAGCTTTAATCAAGAGACACAACACTCGTGCTTCAAAGCTTTGAATGATAAACAACTCTCACAACCAAATCCTACTCCAAGACACTTATCAAATGATAATTGCTTGGCTCACAAGAATAACTAGAACACAAATAACAATCTGCTTAATCTTCTACACAGAAAAGGCACAGCTCACAGCATAAGGGTTTCTTTGATAATATAGAAGTAGTAAAGTCTTCAACTTGGGCTTCCATAATTATAGCTAGGGTTAACCAAAGTTAACCTAAGGACTTGGTCTTTACAACATAACAATTAGGGTTAAACAAGGTTAACCTCCAATCCACGTGAGCATATGATCCAACATAATAATCCATAATAAAACAGCTCAGCAGAATCCTGAAAACTCTCAGGAAAAGTAAATCTGCATAACAATATATGTTGCACAGAATGTCATAACATTGGTCATGACATCAGTCATTCTTCTTGCAGATTTCCAGCAAAACTAAACTGAGTTGTACCTGTATAATTCTTCTTCTGCAGAATTTATCTTCAACTCAGAATGTCATGACATCAGTCAAGATATTGACATAAACTGGTTTTACCAAAAATTAAGGTCAACATAAAAACACTTACAGAAACAATAAAATTTACTCATGGGGTACAAAATTATTTATGACACCTAATACTATGTCATTAAAAAATGGAACAATAAAATATACCCACCTGTCATGCCAGCTCAGCATCCGTTATTCCTCAGACGAAAAATATTAAAGGGACCAAAACTGGAAGGAAAATATTTGAGGGACTAAAACCGAAATTTGAAAATTTTAGAGGGACCAAAAACTTATTTAACCCTTGATTTTAAATAGATGGTTTATATGGCCCAATTAATTCAGTATTAAATATAATTAAATATAAAAATAAAATAAAATAGTAATATTATGATGTTAATTATAGAAACCTTTCTACTATTAGTTAAAACAAAAATAGCATGATGTCTAAAACTTTGACACTTGACAAACTTGCTAAAGAACTCATCTAGCTTTATTATATTGTATTATGATGTTAATTATAAAAACCTTTCTACTATTAGTTAAAACAAAAATAGCACGGTGTCTAAAACTTTGACACTTGACAAACTTGCTAAAGAACTCATATAGCTTTATTATATTGTATGATAGACAATGAGATTATTTTGTTATAAATTATTCAATTAAAATTTAATAGACAATAAAATTATTTTGTTATAAATTATTCAATTGTAATATGTTATTAGACTTTGTAATTTTATACTATTTTATTATATATGATACACATATTTAAAATTTAAATTTAAATTATCAAATTGTAAATTTAGTTGTGATATAATATTTTTAAAATATTTAAAATTTAAACTTAAATTATTAATTTGTGAATTTATTTATAATATGATATTTTTTAAAAATTTAAGTCTTAATTATATTTTGTAGAGATTGAGTCATTTGATTCGACAAGTTTTATATATATATAATTTTATTATAAAGACCGGTCTATTCAACCGAGTTATCCGATTTAGTCATGCGTTTCGACCAATGACTCAGTGGTTCAATCAATAAACCAGTGACTCGGTATCTTCACCGGTTTGATGTCCAGTCCGGTTTTTAAAATATTGCCTTACATTTTATATATGGGTCATGCTAACATGTGCCTTAAGGATACATGTTAAGGATGCTATAATTAAAAAAATTTAAATGTAATTAAATGTTATAAAGTCATATTTAAAATTTTAAGATATTAAATACTCGTGTTACAAGACAATATTTTTACAAATAATTCCTTAACATGTGCCCTAAGCTTTTTCCTTTATATATTTATAATAGATATATAATGGATTCTAGATTAAGATTGAAGTCGCTTTATAGAAGTGAAATTGAACTCAAGAGTCAGTGGTTAATAGTGTAGTGATACAAATTTAAACAGTGTTGTAAAACATTTTAAAGAGATTGGCTAGTAGGCAAGTTAGTCTCTTTAATCACAACAAAACTTCAAAGTTGTCTTTCTTTTCCTTTGTTGGGCTACTTTAGGGTTTAAGAATAGGTTGAAGCATCATCCATTCCACTAACAAATATGGAGCAGCAATTAATCACCTTATATAATTGATTAAACATGAATATCTTATTTGATTTAATCAAATACCATGATATTCTTTGTATGTGATCAAAATATGGATAGCTGATGCCAAATCTCATTTTTCACCTTTAAGCTAGACTTGTTATTCAAGTGCATTAAGCTTAGAAATAAGCAAATCAACTAAAACAAGACCTATTTAATTACAATCTCAACTGTTAATTGCCACATGCTTCGAATTTCATGTTTGTGAGCATAATGCTCCATTATCTCTGTATTTGCATTAAGCTAACCTCTTTTGTGCTAGACAAACAAACCAGTACCAACTCATTCTAATTCTAATTTAAGCATTCCTCAGGTGGAGCGAATTAAGTTGGTTACATAGAAACTGCATCGGATCATCTTGTGGCGGATTATGATTGGTTTGGTTATTCAAATTAGTTGACCATCTCATCGGAGAATTATACTCGTTAGAACACTTGATTTTGCAGCATCTATGAATATCAACAGAGTAATTCCTGCAGAAGATGTTAATATCCCTCACCATCTTGGATACCTCAGATAATGGCAAAACATCCCAAATCTTCAAAACCTGAACATAATTTGAGTTTTCCTCAACAATGTTAATGGTCCATACAAGACAAAGTAACTCATTGACTTTGCACAGCCCCAATAGTTGGGAAGAAGTATCATCTACAACTCCGATATTTATATACTTGTCAGGCTGATGCCATCCACTTGAAAGTAGCATTAGCAGCGAACATATTTTCTTGCAATCCTCGGTGCTCTTGATTCTTGCCATAGAGATCAGAAAACTTTGATTGAAGCAAACCTATAATTAGGATATTATAGTCACATCAGAAAACTTTTCCTATCTATAAAACATTAGATTCAAGCTTTTTTCAAGTGCTAAAATATAGGTCATATAAGGGGTCTACAGCCCGCAGCATCTCAATCAGAAGAGACCTCTACAAGTGATCATCTACATTGTGTTTGGTGCTAATAATACATGTGACAACAAGGAAACATGTTACGATTAGGAATTTCCTATACAGGATAAAAATGGAAAATCCAAGTGATCATCTACATTGTGTTTGGTGCTAATAATACATGTGACAACAAGGAAACATGTTACGATTAGGAATTTCCTATACAGGATAAAAATGGCAAATCCAAATTGCATATGTAATTTAGACAAAAAAACATGATTAAGGTCCAAATTGATGATGTGTATTCGACAAACAAGGATTGGAGACAACTAAATTGTTGTATATATGTCGGAAAATCAAGTTTAGTTGAATATGTTTAGTCTCTCTTGTTATGCTTTTTTTAGGGGGTATAATTTAAAAAGTTGTAGATATGTAGGCAAATCAAGTTTAGTTGAATATGTGGTTTCTTTTGTTATGCTTCTTTTGAGGGGTAACTTAAAGCACTGTGACATCTTTAATTTAATAATAAAATAAAACACAAGAACAGTATCAAGCAGCATACCTTCCATCTCGCTTTTCTAAAGAGCAAAGAATTTGTATTCAGTAGATCACGGACTTGACCAAGATCAATCATGGCAGTAGCAATAAAATGAGACAGCCTCTCATCCTCATCAGCACTATGAAAACACCCTCGACCTATAGCATCAACGACTAATACCTCCCAAACGGAGCCACTATTCATCAAAGTTTCACCATTACCTATAATCCAGAGGCAATACCTACATAGACAGGGAAAAGTACAATCATAGTTTGAAAAAAGAAAATTAGAGCAAATAGTGTGTGCGATATCAGGGTACAGATCATACAGTTAGGTGTTAGGACTACTAGTGGGAGTTAGTTCATCATGGCAAGCTCGCAGATGGAGCCCAGAATAGAGGTTATAAAATATTATTGCATATTGAAAGATGATTCATCTTGGGATTATTTCAGAGCAGCGGTAATTAAAAGGTTTCAGCTTACCATGATGCAGAATTCTAGAGAGCAAGCATGAAAGTCTGAAGAGCAGGAGTCAGGCATGTTGTAATAGAGAACAAAGCAGCAAGATAGAAACACGGATAGCGGGAGAGACAAATAACACGAGGGATAAAATGGTGGGAGAACTTGATTAGTTAAGGAAGTTAGAGTGATTAGTGGTTGTTAGTTAGAATTCTGCAAAGAAAAACTATAAAGTGTGTGAGAGAAGATTAGGATTACTCTAGATAGTTCAGATTGGTTGGAGGAATAGATACCAACTTTCAAAATCCTGAAAGGAGCAACACCAGTTTATATTCATCTTCTTAACCTCCTGTGTTTCATTAGTGATCAAGGTTAAAGGAATTAGAACATGCACATTCTAACTAGGCATCTTGAATCAGAATTACAAAGTTGTAACATGAGTCATCTAATTTTGAACATTGGTCCAGACAGCGCAACAGGGAAAACGTGTGATTCTTTCACTGCATGGGGGACCCGGAATTAATTCAAAGGTGTAAAGAAATTTTGTCCCACAACTCTAGAGAAACCACATATTTTGGCAGAGGACGGGAACTAGCACAAGA
Organism: Vicia sativa; assembly: GCA_021764765.1. Lineage (NCBI taxonomy): Eukaryota > Viridiplantae > Streptophyta > Magnoliopsida > Fabales > Fabaceae > Vicia > Vicia sativa. Next base: position 163,738,358 of record CM038794.1, read on the forward strand.
TATGAAACTTTAAGTCAAACTCAGCTGTCTAATAAGGCACAGTATTACGGTAACTGGCAGTTTCAGAAAATACAGATTGTTGCTGACAAAGGGTATGATGTTCGAGGTGGGTTATGGGCTGTGCAAATCCCCTGTGAAACATTCAAGCAAATACTACAAGCTGATCCTGTTGACAAAAGGGATGAAGCCTTTAAGGGTCTAAGGAGTTTCTTATTTCACATTTGTATTTCTGGTGTCTGTTAGAGACTGGTTGTCAAGGAGTTAGTTAGGTTAGTTTGGCTTAGATAGTTCAAGCATATTGCCTATAAATAACAGCAGAGGTTGAGACTTAAAAGAGAGACAGTGAATTCTAATTTTTATATGAAATTAGAGCTGTTGGTCAGAGAGAGGAGAAAACCAAGTTATGATTATGCAGTATTAATGCATACTAGGTTCTTAACACATACCTTGCCCTTGTTAGAGAAACGTTAGTTCTTTGAATTTTGGAAATGAATCCCACGACTCCCATGTTGTTATGTCTGACGGTGGATATTATTATCACATCCTCTTCACCCCCTTGGAAACCATCAACAGTGGAAACCTTTACGGAAAAGCAATTATTGACATCACCGCCTAACCTTTTGTCGAGTGCATCTTGGATTGCAAAAACTTGAGCTTTATATGGTGATATGACACCAACACTAACAGCGTGTTTTTTGGAAACTGATTCTGTAAAGATTCAATACATGGTAGAAAAAATATGGTGAATAGTACAAATAAAGTAACTCATAACAAACATTAGTAACTCGTTTGCTTTTACTCATCTTCATGTCTTATAGATCACATTACCTTTATAAAGGTCATGAACAATCCCAGTCACAACAGCTACTTCCACCATATTTCTTCGACTATTCCCTTCATCCATTTCATCTTCTCCAAAAGAAACATCTATGAAAGAGTAGGACTTAAACATATCTGCACATAGAAAATGTTTCTCGTAGTTTCTATCTTTGACGCTTGAAGAATCCAAAAGTTGATTGTCATAGAACTGCATATTTGGAAACAAGCTAATGGATGGATGCATTCGATACTGAACATTGAGAAGGTGTTTTTTATGACCCAGAAGAGCAAGCCTTTCAAACAAACTTCTCCCAAATCCTGCCTTATCAGAAATCTGCATATTAGCAACAAAAATACCAAGATGTTGAAAACAGCTTACAAATTTAACAAATGGACATGCTTGCAAGGTTTGAAGTCAGGAACTAACAAGAATAGAACGCACCTCACTTTTGACTAGTGCAGGCAATTGTTTCTCATCCCCAATAAGTACAACATGGCGAATACCGGGAAGTTGTAGAGGTATATTTGACTCACATTCTTTGAGTTGGGCAGCTTCATCGATAACTAACAGTTCTAGTCTACCAAACCCTTCTGCGTGCAGTCTAGAAGAGCTTGAAGCGGTACAAAATATCATGCGGGATGTTTTGAAACAAAAGCTTTTAATTGAATTTTCATCAAAAAAATCAGGAAGAATTAACAAATCTCGAAGAGATTTCAGTCTTTTAAGGCATCCTTTCCTGGTCATATCCAGCTTATACTGCCAAGTAGAGGAACTTGATTTACATTCATCAGAATAAGATGTAGCAAGGGCAAGTTTAAATCCCTTATCAGTAATGGAATTGTTTGATAGTATCGTTGCAAGGACTTCGAGCCAATCAAGACATTCAAATAAACTTTTCACCGCTCTTAACGAAACAAAAGAAGTTGGCAAATGAGCACACATATGGACAGCGAATGTCCTCATCTGCATTCTGATGGAATTCAATTCTTTCTTGACAAACTCATGAAACGTCAATCTTTTTATTCCGTTCTCATGAAAAATACAATCCTTCTTCTCTTGTTTGTCATATTTACTTTTGTTTCCCTCTTTAAAAAACAACCTGTTTTCTCTTAAAGTTTTATTAACTATCCTCTTCCACTCATTTTGCTTCTCCTGATTTGTTTGTTGATTTGCAATAGCAAGTACTTCCTTCTCTTCTTTCAAACAATCATCATCATCATCTATCTCATAATCCCTCTTTTCCTTGGAATTCAAATATTCAAAATACTGTTTTTCAGGGTTTTCAACTAACCATATCATGAGTTCTAAATGATGTTTCCAACCAGACAAAGGCGCAAAGCATTTGGAAAGAATATTTACACGGTAATCAAGAAATATATCCAAAAGATCATCAAGATTGTCAATCCTCATCCGTTTTCTGTTACCAAATAACACTATGTCTCCAAGACCGTAAGTGAGATAATCAAGGGACTTCACTACTAGCCTCAGAAACCGAGATGTCAATTCCAGTACTGCCACATTAGTTGGGGCACAAGTAAGTGTTCTGCATCTCCTCTTAAGAAGGGAAAATAATAACGAACTAGCTGTCTTAGTTTTTCCCGTCCCTGGAGGTCCCCAAATCAATTTCACTGTATTTTTATGAGAACATTCCCTTGCAGCTATACAACTTATAACCCCCTCTTCCTGAGCATCATTCAAATCAAATGAGCGAATTACAGCACCAAGTTTTGATGTATCAATAGAATACTTTTCACTAGAGAAACATTGAGCACAATTTTCTCCAACCTGTATGAAGACAAAACCATGTAAAGTATGTAAATGCATTGATCCAATCAATAATGCTTTTGTGAGTAGGTAAGGAATAAAAAAAAAAAGAGAGAGAGAAAATATCTAACTTTATATAAATTTGAACTTCCATACAATAGATAGGTATATTACAAGGTACAAATCACTGTTCTTACAGAAGAATTAGGTTGGAAAAGTTGCTTAATGATATGGATACTCGGGCCATCAGGATCCGAGTTTAGTACATTCCATATACGAGTAAATGTCGTCATGTTGCAAAGATAGACACCAAAACCGTATATAAACTTGTCATTCTTTTGCCAGTGCTGTTTCAATTCAATGGGCTTTGAGGTTAGTATTTTAGCCTCATATACATCTTCAGTATTGTCCCTCTTTCTAACCCTTTTAATTGAAGCAATATTATAAGGACTTCCAGGCTTACTCAAGTCATCAATGCATGCCGGTCTCCTATCAGTCAAAGCAATGAGTTGCCCAGTCTCAGGCTCCAAAATATCCCCATGTTCATCACTATACGCTACAGTTTTGATCTCAATCTTGTATAACAAGTTAAGTGGAGGTTCGTAATCGTCGGAGAGTTCAATGTCGGTTATTTCCCATGCCGGAGCTTTTGAGACCATTTTTATGCTTGAGCATAACTCGGTGCGAGTTTCCTCAATAAGAGGAAGAATAAATGAGTCGAGGTAGTGACTTCCTGACGCGAATGTTGTTGGAATTCGCCTCACCTTTTCAAAAGATATAAGAAAATTATATATTTGAAGTTACTTCCAGAATCAAAATCTAACCCTAAAATCATAAACCTAAATTCCAAACATATAAATAACAAGATACATAAATACCATATATGAAATCATCAAAATGCTAAACAGTAGAAGTAGTAAGAGTATATTAAAAGAGTAAGGAGTGAGCAGACCTTGTCTCTAAGAAGATCATCGTTGAGTATATCTTCAAGGGACCAAGAAAATACCAATCGAACCAAATCGCTTTTACTCCGTTCCATCACTTGATTTACACAGAAAACTCCGATGATCGGAGCTGAAAATATCGACGGTGATGAAAAACGCCGGTGATCGGAGTTGAAGAAATCGACGGTGGAGAGTGTGAACGAATTTTGCGGGTGGTGTTGTTTTAGGAGGGAAGTAAAGAGCGGCAATGATAGGATTTTGGGGTTTATATGCAACATTTCATCTTATTCATAGGATATGTCTTATATATGTTGCATTTTTAAATTGATTCAATAATAAATAAAAAAGATTCTTTTTTATATTTAATAGTTGTGATTTGCACCATTGAAAATTTAAAAATACTTTTTAAATATGCACATCCGAACGCATCTTATAAATTTATTTTATATATTTGAAGGAATTTTTATTTTTCAACTTTAGAGAGATTTTGGATAAACATATTCGAAATAACTTAATATTTTAAATTTTTTTATTTTATATTTTGAAAAAATATTTATTTATAATATGGTTATAATATAATTAAATTAAATTATTATTAATAAAAAATAATTTAAATTTATAACTGAAAATTAAATATTAAAGTAAAATTATGATATGGAATTAAACGATGCATACAATAATTAAGTTTTTAATTGTAATGGTGAAATGTAACAATTGATATATTTTATAATAAAATAAATTATAACTAAATAATCTTGATGTTCTAGAGCTTGTGTTGAACATCCTCAAAAATAGTCAATCTGAACTATTTCTAATTTCTTTCTCAAATTCAGGAATCTATCAATCTCCAATCTTTGGTAAAGATGTTGACCAATTGTGCTTCACTTGAGCAATGTCTAACTTCAAGTTCACCTCGATTTACCTTTTCCCTCAAGAAGTGAAACCTAGCTTCGATATGTTTACTTCTTCCATGCAGAACTGGATTCTTCCCCAGATCTATAGCTGACTTGTTGTCGATTTGCAACACTAGCGGTTTCTTCACTTCAACATCCATTTCTTCAAGTACTGATTTGATCTAAATTGTTGGGCAAGCAGCATAGGACCCTGCTATATATTCAGATTTGTAAGATGATAATGCCACCACAGGTTGCTTCTTCGAACACCATGATATTGGGGCACCAAATACTTGAAAGAAATATCTAGTTGTACTTCTTCGATCTTCCTTATCTCCACACCAATCAGCATCTAAAAAATAATTAACTATTGCTTCTTTATCTTCAAAATTTCGTTGAAATAGTATTCCACAGTTTATCGAACCCTTCAGTTATCTCGGGATTCTTCTTGCAGCCTTCATATGTGAAACTCTTGGTTCACTCATATATATGTTTACTAATCCGATAGCGAAACCTATATCAGCCTAAGAGATCCCACAATTTGCTTGAACAAAGTTACATCAACTTTCTCTTCCTCTTCATTCTTCTCCAACTTCACATTTGGTTCGACAGGCGAGGATGCAAGATTCGAATTATCCATTCTGAATCTCTTGAGTATATCTTTGACATACTTCATTTGATGTAGCACCATACCTTGCTTCGTCATTTGAAATTCCATGCCTAGGAAATAAGACAATTTTCCCAGATCTGACATTTTAAATTCCTTTGTCATCAGCTCTTTGAACTTCGACAAGTTCTTCAAGCTATTTCCAGTTGCTAGAAAGTCATCAACATATAAGCAGATGATTGTTATATCTTGTGCTACAACATGAACATAGACACCATACTCTGATTTGCATTTGACAAATCTCAATTCGACTAAGTATGAGTCGATATTCTTGTTCCATGTCCTAGGTGCCTGTTTGAGACCATATTCAGAAATGTTAATTTCACATCTAAATGAAATGTCAACCAGCCTTGGCTGCATGCCAATGTTACTACTAGTCGAACAGTCTCCAATCTTACTACTAGAGCAAATACTTCAGAGTAGTCAAGTCCTTATGTTTGAAGAAACCCTTGAGCTACTAATCTTACTTTATGTCTTGTTATCGAACCATCACCATTGTGTTTTAACTTGAACACACACTTTACTTTGATAGCTTTTGTATGTGCTGGTAATTCGACTAACTCCCATGTACTATTTCTTTCTATTGCCTCTAACTCTTTGACCGTAGATGACTTCCACTTGTTACTCTTCAAAGCTTCGCTATAGTTGATTGGTTCAGCACCTGCAAGTAAAGCAAAATGAACTAATTCTCCATCTGTTGTTACCTCATCATCACCAGTCACTTCATAATCCTGAAGTCTTGTTGGAGGAACTCTAGTTCGTTGAGGTCTATGGAGTGTGCTAGACACACCCTCTTCGACTTCGACATTGTTTGGAATATCATCATTTTAGACATTGTCTGGAATATCAGCATTTTCGACATTGTCTAGAATATCAGCATTTGCTTCATCTTCGATTTCGACTGGATTCTCAGTAATTCCTTCGACTTCGACCTCATCAATTTCTTCATCAAAATCAGAGCTCATAAGTGGCTTGTTAATTAAATTACTAAAATTCCAATCCCATGCAGAATTTTCATCAATTACGATGTCTCTACTCAACACAATCTTCTCATTAACTGGATTGAATAGCCTGTATGCACCAGTTATATGATATCCTACCAGAATCACAGGCTCACTCTTGCCATCAAGCTTCCTTCTTCTTGCATCAGGAATATGCTTATAACACATAGAGCCAAACACCTTCAAATGTCTTACTGATGGTCGTTTTCCACTCCATACTTCTTCAGGAACCTTGTTCTTCAATATCTTTGTAGGGAACCTGTTCAAAATATAAATTGTAGTCGAAACAACTTCTCCCCATAAAGACTTTGGCAAGTTCTCATGCTTTAGCATACACCTTGCCATATCTAATATGATTATGTTTCTTATTTCAGTAATTCCATTATGTTGAGGCATATAAGGAGCAGTTACCTCATGATCAACATCATGTTCTACACAAAATTTCTCAAACATCTTCGAAGTGTATTCTCCACCTCCATCTGTTTGCAGAACTTTGATCCTTTTCTCACTTTGGTTTTCGACAAGTATCTTGAATTTCTTAAAGATTTCGAATACTTCATCCTTTCTTTGGATCACATAGATCCACAACTTTCGACTAAACTTATCAACAAACAAAACAAAATATCTATTTCCACCAATGGTATGTTCTTCGAATGGACCACATACATCTGAATGTACTACTTCGAGAATGCAGGATGATCTCATTGACATAGTCGAAACGAAAGAATTTCTGGATTGCTTTCCGACTAAACAACCTTCATAAAGTTTTTCAGGCATCTCAAGACTTGGAATTCCAGCAACCATATCTCGAGTATTAGTTGATTGAGTGATCAAAAGTTCAAATGCCCAAACCTCAAATGCCACAACCAACTATCCTTGTGGTCAACAACAATTTTCAAACACTGAACTTCTGTCGAACTGATTATAGTCTTGAATGTCCTGTTCTTTGACAACAGAGATTTCAAGACCAAATTGTTCTTGGTGTTGAACAATTTCAAAGCTCCATCTTTCATAACAACTGAGAAACTTTTTTCGACCATTTGTCCAACACTTAGCAAGTTGCACTTTATTCCAGGTACATAGAGCACATTTTTAATCATAGCTTTCCATCCATTACTAATTATAAAAACTATGTTGCCATTACCTTCTGCTTGCAACAAACTATTATCAGCAAGTTTTACCTTGCTCTTCTTCGACTCGTCATATTCTGCCAACCACTCCTTTCAACCAGTCTTATGATTCGAGCAGCCTGAGTCGAGGAACCAAATCTTGGATTCGACATGGTTATCTGCAACTGCAGTCATAACCATCATACCTCCTTCAAAATCATCTGAATCTTGGTGTGCAAGATTCACTCCTTCGTCCTTACCTTTTGTAACACCCCAATCTACTCGGTAATTATAAGGAAATTAGAGTGCAAAATTTTCAACAAACAAAAGAGATGTCACATTTTCAACTTAGAACAACTTCATCATATCATAGGGTATTACTCATCATCTACGGTAGCCAACAACAATGTCATGCAACCGAACAAAATTTTATAACACCAACTTAATAGTAATAATTCGACCACTAACCATACAATCCATCTTAATTCATCGTCCTTATTAGAGATCTTATCCACTTATAAAGTTCACAGGTTCAACCAAAACTCAGACTCCCTTCACATGCATCAATCTTTCACTTCGCGACGTTAGCTCGCACATAAACCATCTATTTCGAAAATGCTGCAAACAGCAGTCAATAGAAGGATTTCCTGCTTCTTTGAAAACCAGAACTGTTGTGCAAAATATGTTCCTTAGTTTTTTACAATGGTCTGATATGACATTTTGCCATTTTCAAACATTGAATTATTCTATTATCAAAATCGTTAGAAGAAGGATTTCTTGCATATTAGAGAGGTGTTGTAGCTTCTAAACAAATGTATGAAAACAAAATTCAAAATAAATGAAAAAATTATTGTTAAAGTTAGCAAGTGATGTATAAATACATATGTTTTATAAATTAATGACACATATTTTGTATAATTTAACTGTTAGGCATTCAGCATTTGATTTGTTTGAAAAATATAGAAGATTCCTACCTTTACCATTACCGAATAGAAAGAAACTGATCACTCAAATATCTAGTTGCTTTTTACTCTACTAGAACACTAAAAATTAGTCAATAACATATGGTGGAAGGTTTAAAGAAAAAAAAACATTTGCTTATGTTGCTCAAATAAAACATGTTAGTCGATACCATGGTAGAAGAATTACAAAGATATAACATAACATGTGTTTGAATTAGGGTCAAATCATGGATTTACTAATGAAACTTTGATTTGCCGCAGACTCTCAGCCGTGACCATGGTTCCAAACATAGGTAAGAGGTATAGTTGGTATTCACTTTGCAATTTGAAATTTTCAAAAGCATCACTATGTCAGGCTTTCTATTTTGTGCTCAAATTGTATGACAAGGAGTACAATAGAATAAAAACATGTTAAAGATTCCCAATAGCATATTTTTTTTACAATTCACACACTTGTTATGGATAAAATACTTTTTCACTAGCAACATTACAAACAAGCACCTATATGGAGAAACGGAAATATAGAACTATCTAATCATCAATAGTGATGATGCATCCAATAAAGATCATTTTGATTTACTCCTCTTGTTTGGAAGAAAAGAGCTTAAGTGCATCACTCAGAGGAATTGCCTCTCTTTCACTCTCACCTTCCTTCCATACCTTGAAATCTAAGGGAGAAGTTAAACCAGAAAGAGAATCAGAATAGAGTTTGAGCACGGACAATGAAAATGGTCCTCTTTTGCCACCGTAAACACCCGAACAATGAAAGATAGGAATTTCAGGAGTCTCCAATCTCTTTCTTCCGGCTGAAATGGCTACAGGACTTTCTACTCCTTTTCTTCCGCAGCTAGGAATTTCAGGAGTCTCCAATCTCTTTCTTCCAGCTGAAATGGCTACAGGACTTTCTACTCCTTTTCTTCCTGCGGTAGTGACTTTCGGAGTCTCGACTTCTTTTCTTTCAGCCGAAGTGACTTTATTATTTGAATCATCTTCATCGCTGTCACTTAACATAATAACATCTATGGCGGTGGCCTTAACAGAATCAGCAAGGGTAACACTTTGTCTTTCTTTTATTGTCTGATTGACATCCATGTTAACAGTCAGATTTCTGTCATCTACATCAAAAGAATCAGATTTAGTGTTACTTGGTTGGACATACAAATATTCAACAGTCACAAAAGACTACCAAAAATATACTTGGTACAAACACATGTATTGTGAGCTACATTTTATATATACTTAGTGGCACATTAAAATTTTTCCTGTGTGAAGAACCTCAAAGAAGGATATAATCAACAAATAATAACAAAATAATAAAAAAAATATCACCCTTGGATTTATATATTCACTGAGAAAGTGACCCTTTACTGCATAATAAAACATTAAAGGCTATACTATATTGAACTGTACTGAGTCTGAGATATCAGAGTACTTAAGTAGAAAATGGAAACAAGCAAAACAAAATCACAGGCAGCAGCAGATAAATGCCAATTTCCTGCCTGAATAGGCCCAAAACCGATTCCATCAAACCAAAATGCATCTTGCCTTCCATTAAAAACCATGTCCCTGCCCTCTTCACAACCACCTCCCGTCTTCCATTCTTCCTTGGCCCTACTCAATTTCTAAAAAGCATAGCCTTCTCTAACCCTAAGTCTCCTCCATGTGTTCCTATCTTCCCTTTCCTGGAATATACCTTCCATATCTTGGCGCAATAACTCAACTGCTGGCTGTACTATTGGGCTATTAACACCAGCCAGTATATTTGGTTCCTGAGTAGTCACTGTAGAGAGGATCTTGATGAAATGATAAATCACAGCATGACAAGAATGTGAAGATAATGACAGATGCAATGTCATGAACACAATGTAAAGAATGTTTAGAAATTGAAGTAGTTATAAGCATGCAATAGATATTTATGAAAGCAGAGTTTAGATAGGAAAGCCTGACAGACCTGCATCATCTGTTCTCTTATCCAGACATTGAGCAAAACCATCATGTGTGGAGTATTGTTCATCAGAGTTACAATTCTCGCCAATGGCTAATTCTGAAAAATCATTTTGCTCAAGTTTATCTTGTCTGGAGGAGTCTTCTGGTGATAGATTGGTATTAACCATTTCAGGAATTACTTTTGGAATTTCACTTAATAAACATGACTGCTCTGATGGAAATTTCAGATTATCTTGTCTGGAGGAGTCTTCTGGTGACAGATTGGAATAAATCATTTCAGGAATTACATTTGGAATTTCACTTAATAAACGTGATTGTTCTGATGGAGATTCCAGCTTCATTTTTCGGTCTATGTATTGAGCAAGTGTATGAAAATATGGTTAAGGCACAAATTGTCAGCATTAAATTAGGGAACAATTTCAGAACATTTTGGATTATAGCTTATAATATGACGTAACATTAACAAAAATGTCATGAAAGGATATTCTCTCCTCCATCCCTTTTCATTGGCCAGATCAATACGATTTCGCAACACTGCTATCTCTCTTGAGATCCACTGCCATATAAAGACAAATATCAGTAACAAAATATGATAGATCAGAGGTTCTTTTATATTCTAAAGGAATCAGAAATGTTCAATAATGTTAAGAAGTCATTAGATAAATGACCTGTTGGGGATTAAAGGATTGAAGGGACAACTTAAGGGCGTATTTTAAAATTTCAGTATGATTTATAGATTTACTGCCTCCTGGCACATGCTCAAGTAAATTTCAGAATTATGTGAATGTAAATTTTATGCGTGTATTAAGTTTTTTGAATGTTGGAAAATAGTAAGTGAGATTTTGTGCTTGCTGAATTACATGCTAGATTCCAAGTAACTTCACTTTGAATTACATTCAGCTCTATGTTAACAATAGGAAAAAAAATGGATTTATTACACAGAACAATAGTATTGATATGCGACTTACATGCTTCATGATATCTTCGTGCAGAGTTCTAGCTTTCTGCTCAAGCTCCAGCTGTGAAACATACAAGTGGTTGTCATTTGGTCACTACAAATCCTATCAGTTACTATTTAACAAATCAAATTCTTACTCATAAGAAATACAAAGCTCACACAAGGGAAAGCCCAAAAAATAAATGCTGGCCAAAATGACAAAAATTAAAGGTGACACAGAACTAAAATAAAAAACACCTAGATTATGAGACATTAAATCAATAGGATGCTTATGTTTCTCAAGACAATAAGCTGCAAATTCTAACCATCTGAAAATTCTGAACAGATGACCATATTATGGTCCTTGTAAGATAATAATAAATTCTAACTATTATGTTTCTCAAATAATATGGTCCCCGTAATATGCTGCTATAGGCTGAATATTTAATATTATGTTTCTCAAGACAATAGGCTGAAAATTCTAACTATGGTACAGTCGGATAATATAATATGGTCCCTGAAAGATAATAATAGATTCTAACTTTTAAAATCTGAAGACTTATGTGGACCATATTATCATCTGAACAGATGACCAAGCATAACTGACCCACACACAGCAAACTTACTGTAGTTGGCTTTTTGAGCACACCGTTACTCATTCTTTGATGCAGATCTTGACATTCTTCCTGCAGATAATGCTTATAATTAGGAATCCATGGAATATACATGAACAACAAGGGTGAGTACAAACTTTACAGCAGAATCCATAGCCTAGGCATAATTTCCATGAAGAATACGGTTACACAAATCATATCGGATACATCAACAAACTTTGAAATCAATACCATATAATCACCTTCACATAAGAAACCCAACTATGCTCTTACTTTGGAAATAATACACTATATTCAACAACTTACAGAAAAAATGGTTTAGAAAATCAGTTTCCACTTTTACTTGGAAACTGCTACCTTGTACGCAACCAGGTTTCAGAAATGGGAGAAATTGCAGCAGAAAATACTGTTAGCACAGTATTAATACCTCAGAAAAGTCATCATCAGAAATTTTGCTTATAGGTACAGCTTTTGGCACATTAGTAAGCCGGAGCAGAATTTCTTGGTTGATTTCGCCATTTTTAGATGATCTATTAATTCCTGTGATGTGGATACAAATATTAATATATGCATATAAGAAAAGTATGATATCTAGTAAAAGAACGTCACTTGTGTTGACTTCCTTCTGCAGAATGCAATATGCCAAGAAATAACACTACTTAAACCATTCAATTTTATACTTCATTATTCTTTTCTCAAATTGTTTTGGATACAATGTATGACTTAGATATGTGCAATATTATTCTTTTCTCAAATTGTTTTGGATACAATGTATGACTTAGATATGTGCAATATTCTTTTCCTACCAATAAAAGCTTTGGATACAATGTATGATTTAGTTGTGTGCAATATTCTTTTTCTACCAATTATAGCAAATTGTTGTCAAAATTACAGGTATTTAACAATACATGTAATTAAGAACCAAGAAGCAAAACCAAATTTTTCATGTACTTAATAAAATTTAGGTCTTAAATATACTACGAAAATTTTAATATTACTCAATCAGAAGACAAAAATAGTATTTCAATCTAATCAAATTAAAAAAAAAAAAAGAGAAACAACCAGTACATATAGTAGAGCCATTTCACACAACATATCATTCTATACAACATCTTCTATAACATTATTTTACAACAGTTGTCCGTTTCAGTATTTTGTTGTTTTTAATATTCCATTTTTCCTTTATTTAACTCATGTATTTTAAAGTGGTAATTCATTTCTAATCAAATTTGAAGTCAATCATTACAATATACTAGTGTCATTTCTCACAATATAGCAGCATTCTATACAACATCTATAATTTTTACTTTATAACAAAAGTTGTCTGCTTCAATATGTACAACTGCTTCAATATGTACAACTCTGCAATTTCATTTTTCTTTCTTTAACTCCTTATTCTACCTCAATGTTGACTAGGTTAAACAAGCATATCTAACTAAAAGCTGCAACATCAAAAGTGTGCTACTGTGCATTATCAGGGAATGATGCTTTTATTGAACTTATGACAATATTTTAGAAATAAAACCAAAAAAACGACAATATGATATTATGGTAGTGTACTTGAAAACCTGAAGCTAGTAGCATTAACTACTAGACTTCTAGTAAAAAAATCATATGGTTGATTTTAAAAGACATGACCAAGATTACCTATTACTGGCAAGAGCAGGTGAGAATTATTCTGTAAATAGTCATTTGGATCGGACTTGATTCTAACAAAACTTCCCAATACTTTGTCATCAAAGTTTTCTGGTTCCTTCAAAAGCTCCTCAATTAAGCTCCTCTTCAAGTAGACAAGTTTTAGGTTTGGAGTATTTATAGCTGCAAATCCACTTGGAACCTCTTGAGAAACTTCGTTCAGACAAGATTTTTTAGCTGAATTCAAATGTCTCTGCTCAGAAAACTCGAATGCTTCTTTGTTACCCATTTCTTCTGAACTACTGACCATATCATCTGTTTCCTCAAAATTCTCTACAAAATGCGATGCAAGAAGGTTTTGTATACTGTTTTTATTCACTGATTTACGCCTTAGTAAGTTATATAACTTTGCATCACATAATACCCTTTTCTTTTTCACGGGGTCAAAAAGCTGGTTTTTCTGGCAGTAGTCAATGATGATTGATTTAACATCAAGTTCTGAAAATGCCTCGGTAGTGTCTTCACCAATATCTTTAAGAAAATCTACGAGACTTCTAGAACCCCATCCATCAAAATCTTTTTTCTTATCTTTCCCTACTTTTCCTTTTATTGATTCTAGCTTTTTCATGCACTTCTTCTTTCTCCCCGAAGATTTAACTCCTGTCGGGCCATCTAGGTCGTCACTATCCGAACCCATAAAATTACTCACATCAGATTCACCACTATCCTCTTCCCCATCGTCTATTTCATATGAATCCATGTCACACTTCTTTTTCCTATTTTTAATGATGTCACGGGCCACATGAGCATGCTGAGAATTCAGCCCTTCTTTTCTTTTTATGACTTCATAATATTCTACAAAGTAACTTTCATATGTAGTTGGATCTTTCATATCTACTTTATCCTGCGAATGAAAAAGCACATTATTATAACTATAAGATATATAAAGAGAAAAGTTTCCAACCAACAAAAAAATGAAATAAACAATTTTATACATTAAAGTGAAACATTCCATTCATCACAATTTTATTCATTAAAGTGAAACATTACATTCATCACAATTATTGCCGTGCATAATATAAGGCATGATTGAAAGAAAAAAAAAACTTACTCCATCAGAATCAACGTCAGCATTTTTCTCAAATAGAAATGCAAGTTTTGAGCAGTGCCTACAAAATCCTTTGTTTCTTTTGACAGGAGCAAAATCCAAATCACAGTAACATTTTCCGCAAACAGCTGTTGGGCAGAAGAAGCACGCAAACTTTGATGGTTTACCGCATATGCAGCAATAATGTGACCCTATAAAAGGTATTCAAAAATCATTCAGCATAAGTATAATAATTAAAACACATTTTTCCATATTCATGAACAGATAAAGATGGTAGCCCGAGCAAGAACATATTTTCCAATAACATTAAAGACGGCCAATTGTCATGGTAGTATGAAATGCATAAATATGTATCAGACCAGCAAAAGTAAAGGAAATGTACCTGAATGCCCCATAATAAAGACAGAGATAAACAGGACTTACAACAACACCAAGTCTTGTTACTTGTCAAAAAAGAAGCATCTTCACTCACGCATTCAGCATGAAAAGTTTTCAGGCAATCCCTTTAATCAATCATAAAAAAATAAAAAAAAGTAAGACACAAACAAAACAAAATGTGTGTACAAAATGATCCAAGTATCCAAACATTAAAACATACCAATGATACTCATGATGATGCTCATGCAACAGAAAAAATCATTATTATGAAGATATAAAAAGGAAATTTTAGGGCATAAAACTAGGTTAATGTCAGTTGATGATGATTAATAAAGAAATTTCCCTAAAGTTTCCAAATATATATAGTAAGCATGAAAATTATCATAACAGAAGTTGATTAGAAAAATGAAATGAAATACTGAAATAGATTTTGATTTATGAGAAGTTACCTAAAATCACAGACTCTCATGTTACCACCATCTTTGCAAACGAAACAACAATCTTCAGCGATTTCTTCTTTCTTTCTTTTAACGTTTCTTTTCCGCATCTTGTTGTGTTCAAGAATGAGGTCAATGTAGCTGAAGAAAACGAAAATGAGAGAAAATGTGGATGATCGATTTCACAGAAAAAATGAAAATTAACAAAAACGGAAAGGTCGGAGAAGAGCGGAGAGAGTAAATGAAGGGTCGAAAAGTTACCTTGCAGTGAGCGTTTAAATGTGAGAGTGCATTGTTTGATAATGGAAAGGGGAATAGGGTATATAACAAGAAAGAGAGAGGGATTTGATAGTGGGGAGAGGAAATGGTGAGTGGAGTGGGAATGAATGGTAGTTTCTAGAAGTTTTTGTGGGAGTCGGCCATGAAAACAATACAAGGGATTTTTGTGGAACGTACATACATACAACAACACCGCGACTCAAATCATTATTGTTACATGAATTCTTCATCGATAATAAAATTTTGTTGTTTTACACTTCCAATGCATATCAACTTTTTCAATTAATATTTCTTTTAATTTTAATCTTATATATAAGGAAAAAACACTCTTTTTGTATTTCAAAAAAAATGTAAAGAAATACATTTTTTCAAATTTATCTTTATATTTTATTTTTAAATTAATTAATCTTCTATAGTATAAGAAAAGTTGATGTTCTAAAAACACTTATATTACTCTTCTTTAATTTTTTTAGCACCACATCAAAATAAAAATAATTATGAATTTTATGATTCACTAAGTTACAATTTTGACATCATATTTGTTCTTTTATAATTTTATGATAGATGTCACTTTTAAATTGGAGAAAAATCTATCCAACTTTTACAACATCTAACTTTATGAATCACAATTTGTGTTTTCAATGTCAACTCCATTTATACTAGACTGCATAATGACATGTTCACCATCAACACATTGTTTTCATTAATTTTATAATTTATTTGATTTTATTATTTTAATTAAGATATTAATAATTCTATAATTAATGAAAAACATAAATTTACAATCCATTTTTTTTAGCATTTACACAGTACAAAAATTTATTATAAACCTAAATATTTGGCTAAATTACATTTTTGGTCCTCCTATTTTAGTATTTTTATGATTTTAGTTCTCTATTTTATTTTTAAACACTTTTGGTCCTCATTCCTATTTTGGCTACAAAAAACGACTATATTTTACTTTTTAACATAAATGTTTTTTCTTTCTTGTAATTGTATAACACACAAATGATATTTTATTATATTCCACGTATTTTAAAAAGTGACATATAAGCGTTTTTTTTTAGCCAAAGTAGGGATGGGGGACCAAAAGTGTTTAAAAATAAACTAAGGGGACGAAAATCGTGAAAACACTAAAATAGGGGGACCAAAACTGTAATTTAGCCTAAATATTTTTATATTGAAAATTTTACATAGATCAAAATATTTTTGTAATGCTATCAAAATAAAAATAATATTTGCATACGAGAAAAAAATTATTATTGATCTAAATATTTTTATATATGAAATATGATATTTATGATCCAAATATTTTTATTCAAAAATAATATACTGAAAAAAAATCTATTATTGATCTAAATATTTTTATATACGAAAATTTACTATTAATTCAAATATTTTTATAAATGATACTTAAACAAAAATAATATTTGCATACAGAAATTTTTTTTATTATTGATTTAAATATTTTTATATACAAAAAATGGTATTTTTGATTGAAATATTTTTTATTCAAAAATGGTATACGGAAAAAAATTTATTATTCATCTAAATATTTTTATATACGAAAGTTTACTATTGATCAAGATATTTTTGTAAGCGATGTCTAAATAAAAATAATATTTGTATACAGGAAAAATATATACTATTGATCTAAATATTTTTATATACGAAATGGTATTTATGATCCAACTAATTTTTATTCAAAAATAGTATATGGGAAAAAAATAGTATTTATAATCTAAATATTTTTTATTCAAAAATAGTATACGGAAAAAAATCTATTATTGATTTAGATATTTTTATATCCGAAAAATGATATTTATTATCTAAATCATTTTTATTCAAAAATAGTGTATGGAAAAAAATCTATTATCGGTCTAAATATTTTTATATACGAAAATTTACTATTGATCTAAATATACAGGAAAATTTATTATTGATTTAAATAGTTCTGTTTATGAAAAATGTTATTTATTATCCAAATAATTATGATTCAAAAGTGGTATAAGAGAAAAAATTTATTATTGATTTAAATATTTTTATTTACGAAAAAAATCTATTATTGATCAAAATATTTTTTTAAAATTTTTTATTTAAAATAAATATATTATGTAAACAAATGCATCTACTAGACTAGAATTCGTGTGTACGCACGGGTTTGTTACTAGTTACTTTAAAAGAACATTTCATCCTCTTGCTTATAAACGCTTCATCAAACCTGTAAGACTGTAACCATTTATTTTCTTTCAACCCACTTAAATTTGTAGTTGTAGTTTTAAAACCAAAACTTTCACCTTAATCCACCCCATGTCCTTTTTAGCCACCTCTGCGAAATTCTATTTTTTCCCCTAGTATACCAGAAATAAACTTCTGGTTAGCCACCCTTTTTAGCCACCCTATTTAATGAAATCCAGTTTGGGTGCAAACCGGAGATTTACTTACGGTATGCTACCGGAAATAAAGTTCCGGTATATTGGTGAACTTATATCACGCCAGAATCTTTCCCCTCCCCATAACAACAAACTTTCAAAACTTTTCTCTAAACCCTCTCAAAACCCTTCTCACCAATATTAATTTTTTCTCTTAGACAATCAACACAAATCATCAAGCAACAACCAAGGCTCAGTCAATCAAGCAACAAACAACTTTCGATCAATCAAGTAAGTGATTTACACATTTTTAGAGTTTATGTAAAATCGATTCAAACTAGTGAAAAGGGGCTTGAAATGTGTTATTTTTTGTAGTTTACATCATTATGAGTCATTATAATACTATTTGTAAACTCTTTTTGACGATCAATCCATGTATTTTGAGGCATTTGGGAGTTTGGGTTGGTTGGTGCCACTGTTCTATTTCGCAGAGGTAACCGGAAATTTATTTTCGGTTTCAGGGGATGAACAAAACCAGAAATAAATTTCTGGTATCTATCTGCATAATCCCCCCCCCCATTTTCCCTCTGTGAGTCGCGTTGTATGCTAACGTTTCTGTCTTATTTCTACAGGAGATATGTCTGACCGAGAAGATTGTCTGAGGCATGGCCGAGTTACACAACATGCTTCCTTGTGGAGAGATAGGAGTCAGGCCACACGGCCTCCGAGGACTCAGGCCACATAGGCTCTATCAATATTCGGACAGGCTATGTCTGAGGCACAACATGCTCCTTCTGATTCTGCACCTTCTACTTCTTCCTCCTGTAGCAGATGAGAGTCTCCCAACTATCCCTCTCCGCCTCCATCATATCTTAGACGCACATCGTCACCATCCTCACCACCGCGAATTTATGAGACTGGATCTACATCTCATACACAGCCAGGGCCGGGCCATTTGAGGTGAGACCTGGTCCTACACCTCCTACACCCCCAGGATATCAGGTACCAGTACCAGAGCCAGCAGAGGAGGCATCGTCTGCAGAGGGGGCATCGACTGCAGAGGCGGCACCGACAGTACTATTGGTCCCTCAGGTCTTTTGAGGGGGGCCTTCTGACTTTTCCGTGCTCGCACATTATCCCACCCATGTCGCTAAACATTTCTGGGATGGAGAGGTACGAAATTTACATTTATGTTTCATTTATTAATTATGCATTTATTAATTATGTTATGTTATGAATAATATTATGAATTCTAACAGTATGTTTATTCTTGCAAGATCGGGATACACTAATGGTCATCAACCATGGGAGGAAGATCAACAAGCTAACTCCCCCTATCGAGCCATGATTTTATGATCTGCTGCTGACTACAGGGTTGAGAGACTTGACCCTCTGTGGATATAACTTGGTTAACTGGGGGATGACCAATGTAACATCCCGATTTTAATAGCTAATTATTAATTATTATTATTTATTATATTATGTGATAATTAATTTAATTGGGCGATATAAATGAAAGTTGAATTATTTGAATATGTGTGTTATTTAAATAATTGAGTAGAATTGTGGTTATTTGGTATTGGGCCTAAGATTATGAATAGAAGTAATGAGAAGGTGTTAAGTATTAAGCCCAATAAGACAATCCTAGTTAGTAAAGGGTTAGAAGAGAATCATAATTAGAATCGTCATTTGGTGAAAGAAGAGAAAGAGGAAAGAAGAGAAGAGAAGAGGAGAAAGAAGAGAAGTGAATAGGAAACCCTAGAAGAGGAATCTTCAAGAGGTAATGGGGAGAATCCATGCTATTATTTACTTGTATGTTGTTGGGTAGTGATTAGTAACATGCTAGGTTGTTTAATTTCAATTTCTATAATCTTTGAATGTTAGGGTTTGAAGAAGAATTGTGTTTATTTCAACTTAGAATGATGACCCATGACTAGTAACATGTTAAGATACCCTTTAATGATGTTATTTGGCTGTTTGGAATGGGTTTTGTGTGGTAATTTCGTGGGAGAAAGAAGCTGGTCCATAGCAGAAAAAGTGATGTTTCGTGGGCTTAGCATCATCGGGCTTAGCGTGAAACGTTTGGGTTCATGAAAGGGCGTTTAGCACGATAGGTCGGGCTTAGCGTGACCTGGAATGAAAAATGTTATTTTTAGGATCTCTTGACGTGAAATCTCATATGATTATATTTATGGTAGTATTTTCATATGTGTGATGAATTGATCTGATTAAATTAAATGCGTTATGGATTGTTTTGAATATTATTTCAATGTATGCTAGATTACTTGAGTATAATATGTGTGAATCTGATTTGATGGAATATTGTGAATAACATTGATGGTATGATATGATATATGCTATTTGTTATATGTGATGATATGTATATGCTACGTGTAATGCTTGTTGTTGTTGGAACATGATGTTGTGCAAATGGTGAATAATTCACATGAGTTGAATTATGGTGATATGTTTGGATAATTGAGGTTGGTGGACAATCCTGATTTGCATATGATATTGTTGAATTACACATGCATACATGGTTGGACTTGAAAATTGAGGTGGTGAAACTTTGGGTTCACAATTGGCTCGATTCTTGAATGAATAAGTAGCGGTGAAACTTTGGGTTCACATTTGACTCGATTCTTGATTGAATAAGTAGCGGTGAAACTTTGGGTTCACATTTGGCTCGATCCTTGTATGGATAAGTAGCGATGAAACTTTGGGTTCACATTTGGCTCGATCCTTGTATGGATAAGTAGCGTGGCTTGGGTCTTGTCCGAATCGGAAGTGTGGCTTTGATTCTAAGATAATGAATCGGTAGCAAGGTCAACGAATTGTTCCCAATGGTACCACATGCATATTGAGTCACATTGCATTGTTGTATCATGAGTCATTGATGAATACATGTTGTGTGTATTGGAATTGTGAATTATTTGTGATAAATATGAATATGTTATACTTGGAATGCTTGTATAATCATGTTATGTTGGAATATCACTTGAAGTGTGTGAAATTCTTGAATAGATGTTGTTTCTATATTGCTTCTTATTATATATATTTAGATAATGATGTGAGTTCTCACCCTTCTGTTGTGATGTTGCCTCTTTGTGGGTAACGTGCAGGTTCCGAGGATAGTGGTGCTTCGCACGAGACTAGTTGGAGGAGTTTACTTAGCTTATTCCTTATACCAGGTAGTTGAGTCATTGCTCTGGTCATGTAACACGGGATTTATCTGGATTTCTGCTTTTATAGGATATTTGTTATGTATTCTCATATATTTTGGATGTGTATGTTGAGATATTATTTTGATGTGGCCTTGGTGCCGATGTATGAATTCTGATAACTTGATTATGTTATGGATTCATCGCTTTTCATCCAATGGTTATAGTATGAGATATAATCATTGATAGTATCTGTGAATAAAAAATAACCCGCTATGAAATGCATGATTTGTTTTAAAGCATGAGATTCAAATATGTGTTATGATTATGACCAGTGTATATATCATTTTAATTTGAAACAAATATATGTAATACCCTCTTGAATATGCATTCTATTTTACTCTGATTTATTCCATAATTTTCCCCCATTTTCCTTCTGTGAGTCACGTCATATGCTAACGTTTTTGTCTTGTTTCTACAGGAGATATGTCTGACTGAGAACATCTTCTGAGGCATGGTCAGTTTACACAACATGCTTCCTTGCAGAGAGAGGAGTCAGGCCACACGACCTCCGAGGACTCAGGCCACACAGGCTCCATCGATATCCGGACAGGCTATGTCTGAGGCACAACCTGCTCCTTCTGATTCTGCACCTTCTACTTCTTCCTGCCATAACAGATGAAAGTCTCCAGTCCATCCCTCTCCGCCTCCGTAATATCATAGACACACATTGTAACACCTGAGTTCAAAAGAAGGGCATGTAACACCCGAGTCCAAAAGAAGGCGGGGTGGTTACACCGCATGGAACACCTGAGGCCAAAGGAGGCAAGGGTGGTCGTCACATCGGAATGAGAGGGATCTTAATACTATGCAGGTATGGAACTGCATGGTTGAAGGAGGCTTATAAGGATTAATTGGTACTACCTATACCAACAAGATGTATCTTCTTTTCGGAAGCCTGTTCCATAAGAACTCCATAGTTAAGCGTGCTTGACTTGGAGTAGTATTGGGATGGATGACCTTCCGAGAAGTTTCCGAGAAAGCATGCGAGTGAGGTCAAAGCATGCTGAAAAGACTCGCGTTGGTTTGTGGGGTCAGTCGATGATCCCGAAGGCCGTCAAGGGCGTTACACACATTGTCACCATCCTCACCACCGCGGACTTATGAGACTAGATCTACATCTTATACACAGTCGGGGTCGGGGCCGTCTAAGGTGAGACCTGATCCTACACCTCTTACACCCTCAATACACCAGGTACCAGTACTAGAGCCAGTAGATGCGGCACCGTCTACAGAGGGGGCACCAGCGGTACCAAAGGTCCCTCAAGTCTTTAGAGGGGGCCTTTTGACTTATTTGTGCTCGCGCATTATCCCACCCATGTCTCTAGACATTTATGGGATGGAGAGGTACGAAATTTATATTTATGTTTCATTTATTAATTATGTTATGTTATGAATAATATTATGAATTCTAACAGTGTGTTTTTTCTTGCAGGATCGAGATACACTAAAGTTCATCAACCATGGGAAGAAGATCAACAAGCTAACTCCCCCTGTCGAGCCATGGTTTGATGATCTGCTGCTGACTATAGGGTTGAGAGACTTGATCCTCTGTGGATATAGTATGGTCAATTGGGGGATGACCAACGCTTTTGTAGAGAGGTGGCACGAGGAGACATCTTCGTTTCATCTACCACACGGGGAGATAACGATCACACTCGATGATGTCGCTTGTCTGCTTCACCTGCCGATCGGAGGGCAGTTTCTGGATCATGAGAAGTTGGAGAAGGACGAGGCATTGAGATGTTGGTTGAGAGGTTGGGGGTTGTTGCACCCCAAAATTTTCCCTCTTATCTCGACATTGTCTGGTTTAGGCTTCGCATTCATCTGCATACGCTTCCATTAGGCCATTGGCATTAAACTATCATCCACTCATTGCATTTGCATCGTTAGTCATATTTAAGTTAACCAAAAGTCAGTTTAAATCGACATTTGCATTGTTTTATAGTTGTAAAATACCTGATGTTTCAGTTCATGCATTTTTATCTCTTTGCCTGCTTCTTGCATCGTGTTAAGTTGCTTATATGTCGATGATATTGATATTTCGGTTTGATAGACAAATCGTTAAAAGTGATTTAACACTATGCAGAAAATTAGCGAGGAAATATTTCCAAATTTCACTTTTAACTGACTGTTTTTTGAATCTACGTTTCACGTAGATCGAGATAGTGTGCTCGCTTTAATTTTTCGGTATAGTTTGAAGTCTCATTTTTAATCGTAAGTGTTTTACATCAGAGTATTCTTTATTATTATTTTATTTCAATTTTAACCGTCTTGACAATTTTTCTTTAATCTTTGAGACGCGTAATTTATTTTAATGTGCTCATTTCTTTTTTTTCTTCTGATAACTTATTGTCCAAATTTTTATCGTTTTTGATAATTTTAAGTGTTTCATTTTTATCTCCAAAAATCAAAATAAAAATAGCTTTGGATATATTTTATTTTATCGGTTTGGGGCTTTGTGGCTCATTTTATCATTGGGTGCATTTTTGATAATGTAATGATTAGCCTAACCCTAATTTTTGTTTGCTATATATTTATTGTTCACGAAGCATTGGAAAAAGAAAAATGGAAGGAGGCGAATCTAAAAATAAAACTATTTTCCTCTTCATCTTCTGACCATCCTCCCACGACCGAAACCCTTCCATCCTTTACCTCCTCCCATTCTCACCAAAAAACTCCTTCATCTTCATTGTAACTCGTCACTACTACCCCCTCCATAACACATCCACCCTTCACTCTCTGCTGAACCGTCTTCCTCTGTCATCCTCGCAACTCGTCACCAAAATAACCACCTCATACCATCATAATTCCCTTCGTCGTGTCGTCTCCTCCCCGTACAACACAACTCTCCTCCATTACCCTTCAATCTCACCCGCCATCTGTCCCAACTCTATTTTCCTTCTCGCTTCCGCCAAACCCCTCTCAATTCAGAATACACTTTCTTCCCTTCTCGATACCTCTTCATCATTTCCCTCTGTCATCTGTAACAATCCACCTAACCTCCATATTGCTTCACCGTTTAACCATTCAATATGCTATCATTTTGTAACGCCCCAGTCTGCCTTCAAGATCATCGACTGACCCCACAGACCAACACGAGTCAGCATGCTTTAGCCTCACTCGCACGCTTTTCAGGAAACTTTCCTAGAAGGTCACCCATCCCAGAATTGCTCCAATCCAAACACGCTTAAATGTGGAGTTCTTATGGTTAGGCTACCGAAAAGAAGATGCATCTTGTTGGTATAGGTAGTACAAATTAATCCTTATAAGCCTCCTTCAACCATGCAGTCCTATACCTACATAGTCTAAGGATCCCTCTCATTCCGATGTGGCGACCACCCTTGCCTCCTTTGGCCTCAGGTGTTTCATGCGGTGTAACCACCCCCTACCTTCTTTTGGACTCGGGTGTTACACGCCCACCAGCTTTCGCATGGTTCGTCCTCGAACCACATCGTACTAGGAGAGGTCTGGCTCTAATACCATTTGTAACGCCCCAGACTTCCTTCAGGATCATCGAATGACCCCACAGACCAACACGAGTCTTCTCAGCATGCTTTGGCCTCACTCGCACGTTTTTCGAGAAACTTTCCTAGAAGGTCACCATCCCAAAATTGCTCCAAGCCAAGCACGCTTAATTGTGGATTTCTTATGGTTAGGCTACCGAAAAGAAGATGCATTTTGTTGGTATAGGTAGTACAAATTAATTCTTATAAGCCTCCTTCAACCATGCATTCCCATACTTGCATAGTCTAAGGATCCCTCTTATTCCGATGTGGCGACCACTCTTGCCTCCTTTGGCCTCAGGTGTTCCATGCGGTGTAACCACCCTCTGCCTTCTTTTGGACTCGGGTGTTACACATTTTGTCTCCCCTGTCACAACCGCAACAACAAACTGTTTTCTCTCAACAACCCCAACCTCTGATGGTGTTCCCTCCGTTCTACAGAAACTGGCAGCGTGTCTCTCGACGTTCAAGAAACAGCAGCAACACGTTCATCCTCAAAACAGTTTCGACTACCATTCTGCGACCAGTATCTTCTATACATAATCATTGTTGTTCTTTGTCAATTTAAAACTGGTAAAATTTCGATACCCTATTGTAACTGTGATTTGTTGTGACAAACTCTGAATTTATAGTTCGGAGATATGATGTTCCGTGTCCTTTTGAGTTATAGAAGAAAACCATGTTAAATTCATTTCAATTGGTTTGCAATTATGTCCGTGTTTGTTAGGAATGATGGTGTTTGTTTTTGTTCTTAATGCTATGTTGCTTAAGTTTTAATCTGAGAAAACGTTTTGTCAACTTTGAAAATGTTGATTCTGTTCAAGTTTCGACTGCGCTAAATATTTTGATATTTATGTCAGTTTTAAATTTGAAAATAATGAGAAGTTGGTTTGATAGTTTAAACTAGAGCATGTGATTCTTTGCCTTTGTTTAATTTGCGAGTGTTGGTATCAATGACATTTCGTTGGTTAATGTTGAATTGTTACGATATCAACACCATGTTAAGGAATTATTTTGTTTTAATTTCGATTGAATTTGTGATGAGGATTCTATATTAGTTTCGATGATGGTTTAATATCGTTGTCGCATTTATTCACGTAAGATATAGCCGAGAAACTAGGGAGGCATTATGTTTTTTATTTCATGTGAATTTGAGCGAGGAAGTTAATTCATCTTGAATCCGAAGAATGTTGACGTTGGTTGTGATATAGTTGGTTTTCTGATTGCCTTTAAGGACTTTTTTGGATGAATTTTGGAGCATTTTTAGATTGCATAGCAGCTGCCCGTCATTTGTTTTGGATGATTTAAGCTTGCATTGAACCTGATTTTTGCATGCCTTAAACTTGAATTGAGTAATAATATGAATTCTCGACTTTTGGTTTCCATTGTGAGTTGATATTCATGAATAACCGTTGAGTTTACTTGGTATGGAATAAGCGATAAATGTAATGTCGATTGATTTTGGGGCACAATTGCTTGATTACTAACCATGTTCTAATTTGTTGCAATTTCATTTCATTTTCTTTTTATCCCACTTATGCTACTAACAAGTTTGTTATTTATGAAGACATCCAAGGATTGTTCAAAGCATTCAATTTCAATTAGCACATCTACACTTACTCATTAGCACTTTAATATTGAATTACTATTTTGATTTAATATCTAGTTTTTGTTATTTATAAATATACAAAATGTTAGTGTTTTAAGTTGGCATTACTTTTTGGTAAAACTAGGCTATGGCAATGTCTTGATAAATGTCATGACATTCAGAGATTGAAGATAAATCCTACTTGACAAGGATGTTTAAAGTACAGCTCAGAACTGGAAGATAAAAGGCATCTTTGGAATTACTGTAGAAAATAGTCTGATGTCATAACAGATGTTATGACATTCAGTGTGACATCCTGTTCTGCATAATCTGTTTTTCCTGAGACTTTTCAGGAAGTTTGTTGAGCTGCTATATTATGTTTTTCTGTTATTAGATTGCATGCTCACGTGGCTGTTAGGTTAATCTTAATTAAATATAAATTGGTTGTTGATAAGACCAAGTTTTTAGGATTAATTAAGTGAACCTAGCTATCTTTATGGAAGCCCAATGAAGTTTAATTTTCTATAAAAGGAATAGAACCCTTACACTTCTTTGCACCGGAATTTATTGAAGATTTAGCAGGTTGTTTATTTGTGTAATTCTAGTTTCTCTTGTGATCCAAGCAATTATCAATTGATAAGTGCCTTGGACTAGGATTGTTTGTAAGGGTTGTTTATCACTCAAAGCTTTGAAGCACAGTGTTTGTCTCTTGATTAAAGCTTTGAAGCAAAATCAAGATAGTTTATTGAAGTGTGTCTTCACAATTCAATTAATCAATAGGTTGATATCAACTGCGTGATTGAGGGAGTGAGTAGGAACTCGGTCTAAGTAGGACTTAAATTGAAGTTGCATTGGGTAGGTTTTAAGTGAAGGAGATAAACTGGTTGGTTTATTCACGAATTAATTCTACTAATAGTGAATTTCCTCCACGGCTTGGTAGCCCCAAATGTAGGTGTAGTTAGACCTTTGGTAAACAATTTATTGTGTTCTTTCTTGATGTTTAAATTTATTGTGTGAATTGTTAGCAGTGTCGAGATAGTGTGTCATAACATTCTGTGACATCACGTGTCTGCCGAGAATTTCAATTGGTATCGAGCATGCACCACCTGTTATTTGGGTGAGATCTAGGGATAATAGTTTACGGCATAATGGATAAGGAAGGAGGATTTGGAGGTAGACCACCTATTCTGGATGGGTCTAATTATGATTACTAGAAACCTCGTATGGTTGCTTTTTAAGATCGATGGATATTAAAGCGTGGAAGGCTGTGACAAAGGTTGGAAACATCCCACCAAGCTTGAGAAAGATGGGACTCTTGTCTTGAAACACGAGGAAGAATGGAGCAAAGAGGAAGAGGAGCTAGCAGGGAACTCTAAAGCATTGAATGCCTTATTCAATGGTATTGTGAAATATCTTGAGACTAGTTCATCAATGTGTGGCCAAGGATGTTTTGGACACTCTCAAAACTACTCATGAGGGACATCAAGGTGAAGATGTCAAGACTTGGATGCTCACTACCAAATTTGAGAATTTGAAGATGAAAGAAGATGAGACTATTCATGAGTTTCACGTGAATATCTTGGAAATTGCCAACACCTCAGGAGCACTTGGTGAAAAGATGTCAGAAGAAAAGATGGTGAGAAAGATTCTTAGATCCTTGCCTAAAAGATTTGCAATGAAAGTGACTGCAATAGAGGAGGCTCAGGACATCAGCACCTTGAAGGTTGAAGAACTTATTGGATCTCTTATGACTTTTGAGATGGGAATCAGTGAAAATGTTGACAAAAAGAACAAGAGCATAGCACTTGTATCCAATACTGAAGAAGGATGCAAGGTGGAAGAGGAAGAGAAGATATCTGAAGCTATAGCTATGCTTGGAAGACAGTTCAACAAGCTCATCAAGAGGATTGATCCAAAGTCAAGGTCAAATGTCAAGGACATTTCATCGACATCGACAAATCTTATGACTCAATGAAAGATCCAAGTCGGAGGAAAAGTCAAGGAAGTGGAATCCAATGTCATGGATGTGAAGGATATGGACATATTAGAGTGAATGTCCTACCTTTTTAAAACAAAAGGTCACTTGATCGATGGTGAATCAAGTAGTGACTCGAAGAGGAATCAAAACTTGTCATACCTTGAAAGTTGCAATTCGATAATGACTCTAGTGATGAGGAAGTGACCTTTGAAGAACTTCGATACTTACAAGAATGTATCGAAGTGGTGAAGTATGTCAAAATGAAAAATAGAAAAACGATTGAGAAGTTGGAGGCGAAAATGTGAAGCGAGAAGAAGGAAAATCTGTCACTATAAGTCATCTCAACGGTGAAATTATAGTGTTGAATTCCAATCTTGATCATATGACTAAGTCATCAAGATCTGACTACTAGGGCGATAAGTTGGAAGAAATCCTACCTTGGTCAAAATGAAATAAGCATGGTCTTGGATATGTGGTGAGAAGGAACACGTTAGTGACAAGAAAAAGAAGGCATGGAAACCAAGGTCAAAGCGGATGTCACAACATAAAGCAGAAATGTTTACGGCTCGGGGCATGTGGTGCAAAGAAATTTCTTGATAAGAAGAAGAACAAACCTAATAAGCCAATGTTAAAGCAGATGTCACAACATTGGGGTCAACATCAGGATCATAGAAACATGAATAAGAAGTTTCAAAGATGGAGATGTCCCTATGTTAAGCCTAAGAACAGCAAGGTACCCTACACTCAAAAGTGGAAGAAGAGGATAGCATTGATAGCTCACACTTCCTTAGAGTGTCGCCAAGGAAGATTGGTACTTTGATAGTGGGTGTTCCAAGCATATGTGGAATAAAAACCTCTTGAATAATGTCAAACCTCATTCTACTTTGTTACTTTTGGAGATGGAGCTAAAGGAGAAATCAAGGGTGTTGGAAACTTGGGTACATCGGGTTCCAAACCTAAATGGAGTGTTCTTTGGTAAAAGGCTGCTAACCTCATAAGCATAAGTCACTATGTGATATGGGATTCAAATTCAACTTCACTAGGTGAATGTCTTGTAATCAATAATAAACAAGTAGTTATGAGAGGTCGGATCAAAGGACAACTGCTACATGTGGGAATCGAGAACAACACTCTTACATGTGCCCTACAGACAAAGATGAAAAGGAGGTAAAATTGTGGCACCAAAACTTGATCATCTCTCGGAGGAATGAAAAGATCATCTCTATGGAGGCATTAGGGATACCAAGACTCCATATTGATGAAGGAGGTCATGGTGAATGTTAGGTTGGAAAGCAAACAGAATGTCACCCCAATGTCTAGACATCGACCACTTCTAAAGTCTTGGAGCTACACATGGATTTGATGGGGCCTATGCGGGTTGAAAGCCTTGGTGGAAAAAGATATGCTTATGTTGTTGTGGATGATTTCTCGGTTTACGGATAAACTTCATCGAGAGAAAATCGATGTGTTTGATGTTTTAAAGAGTTATGCAAAAGACTTCAAGAGAAGGAAAGTTGTATTGTCGAATAAGAAGTGATCATGGAAAGGAATTTGAGAACATCAAGTTTGATGAATTACGCTCCTCGGAAGGAATCAATCATGAGTTTTCTTCTCCTATAACACCTCAACAAAATGGGGTTGTGGAAAGGAAGAATAGGACTATCTGAATCTGCGAGCAATGATTCATGCTAAGAAACTTCCTATTCATTTTGGGTGAAGCTATGAATACACTTGCTATGTTCACAGGTCACCTTAAGAAAGGAACATCCTCCACCTGTATGAACTATGGAATGGAAGAAAACCAAGCTGTGAAATATTTCCATGTGTTTGGCGGCAAATGTTATATTCGGCGGATCGTGATCAAAGGAGAAAGATGGACTCTAAGAGTGATGAAGGCATTTTGGATACTCTACTAACGAGAAGATATAGGGTATTCAACTCGAACCCAAGTTATGATGGAGTCTATTAATGTCATTGTTGATGATCATCATCGAAACACATGTCCCATGTGATGTTGAGACATGGTTTGAGACATCACCACAAGTACTGATAGAGATGATGTACTGCTCTACTTCACCAAAAAACGGAGGAAGCCAACAAAGATCCTTCCATCGAATTCGAAAGATCATCCAAAGGAACTCATCATTGGAGATCCAGCAGGGTGTCATTACTAGATCCAGCTCTCAAACTCTTGCTTTGTGTCAAAAATAGAGCCAAAAATGTCAAAGCTCTAAGTGATGAATTCGGATTGGAGCAATGCAAGATGAATTGAACTAGTTCAAGCAACATGAAGTATGAGAGTTAGTTCCAAGACGGAAGGAACAAACATCATTGGCACAAAGTGGATCTATAAGAACAAGTCGATGCGAAAGGGTTGTCACGAAATAAAGCAAGACTTGTTGCTCGAGGTTACACTCAAGTTGAAGGATTGATTTTGATGAAACTTTTGCTCCGTGGCTAGGTGGAATCAATCGAGCTACTACTAGGGTTGCTTGCATTACGAAATTCAAATTATTTGGATGGATGTGAAAAGTGCCTTCCTAAATGGCTACTTGAATGAGGAGGTATATGTAGAACAACCTAAAGTTTGTGGATCCAAGTTTTCTGATCATGTCTACAAGTTAAGAAAGCCTATATGGACTAAAGCAAGCTCCTAGGGCTGGTATGAAGACCAAGTTCCTTCTTGACAAAGGATACAGGAAAGGAGCCTTAGATAAAACTCTCTTTGTCAAGAATGAAGGAGGAAAGATAATGGTGGCTCAAACTTATGTTGATGACATAGTATTTGGAGGAATGTCAGACACAATGGTGAAACATTTTGCCAATCAAATGCAAGCTGAGTTTGAAATGAGCCTCATGGGAGAGTTGACTTATTTTCTTGGACTGCAAGTCACACAGATGGAAGACTCAACATTCCTTTCACAGAGTAAGTATGCAAGGAATATTGTCAAGAAGTTTGGAATGGAGAATCCCAGCCATAAAAGGACTCCTGCTCCCACACATTTGAAGTTGTCCAAAGACACAAGTGGTGCGAAGGTTGATCAAAGTTTGTATAGAAGCATGATAGGAAGCTTGTTGTACCTAACACGACATTGCATTCTTTGTTGGGGTATGTGCAAGATACCAAGTTGAACCTAAAGTAAGTCACATCAACCGGTGAAAAGAATTCAAGTATGTGAGTGGAACTTGCAATTATGGTATCTGTATTCTCATGGATGTGAACCAATTTTGTACAGTTATTGTGATCAGGTAGTCTTGATGAAAAAACACTTGGAGGATGTTTCTTCGGGAAACAATCTTGTTTCTTGGTTGAAAAGCAAAGCATGTCCTTGTCCACCTGAATACATAGCGGTGGTAGCGATTGTTCTCAAATAGTGCGGATGAAGCGGATGTTGGTGAGTACAATGTCACACGGATGTCATGACATTGTAATGTGACAACTGAGTGCTATTAATATTTCAAAGAATCCTATACAACACGTGGGACTAAGCACATTGACATTAGACATCACTTCATCGAGACCTTGTGGAAGAAAGTGATTAAATTGGACCATGTAACCACGAACTTGGTGACATTTTTACTAAAGCTCTTGATGCTAGTCGGTTTGAAAATTTAAAGAACAAGCGGGTATTTGTCAATATGAGGAATTGTAGCAATTAAGATTGCTCACAACAAGGAGTGGAAGAGACCTTTTATTTCAATTAATTATAAGTGGGTCATTTAATTATTTTCCTCTTATTTTTAAAAGTGTCAAGAATAGGAAGAGACTCCTCCATATAATAGTCTCTTCATTTGAAAGTATCATAGTCTCTTCATCCAAAAGATACTCTCAAACTCTCTGTCATTCTTGCTATCATTTTCTCAACATATCTCAGCGAAATATGTCTTCATCATCTTCTTCATCCCAAGATTCTGACTGTTCATCTCCTACCATGGCTGAGATTAGGGCAAGCGCTGCAGACATGAATGTTGTACCTGTGAAGGTCTCTCCTCAGCGCTCAATGGCAACTGACTCTAAGAAGACCAAGAATCTGCATGCAAGGAATACACGAAGGTCATCAGCTTCACCCTATGGTAAGATCTCTGAATCATCCTCATCTGTTCCTCCAGAGATAGCAAATAGAGAAGGTACTATATATGTACAAGAAGCCATTGCTAGGATAGTCACCAGGATCCTAAACGAAAACCACTATACAGGTTTTTCCTTAACCAAGAGTCACTGGCCCTAGTTTAGCGGTGATCCGGATGTCACAGAGAATGTCAAGACATCTGATGATCATGTCAAGAAAACTCATGTGGATCCTGATATTGATACTCATGCTGATTCCCCTGTCAAAGCAAAGGGTGGTAACACTGGTTTTCAAGTTGAGAAGATGACCAAAGCTGAAACTTCTTCAAAGAAGTATAGAGTTAAATCATTGGTGGTAGCTCGAGACCCAGAGGACACCAATTGCCAAGAAGAGGAAGGCTCTGAACCTTGTCGATCAAGATTCGTTTCAAGATTCGGTGTGGTGGTGGTAATGTTGATGATGGTGTTGCTCACAATGATAATGCTCAAAGTGCTTCTTCAGGAAAGGAGAGAAACTGATCTGTTGCTGTGATGGTTCTTGTTTTGTTGGTTTTGGCTTGTTGTTTACATCTTGTTTCCTGTTTCTTGTTCTGTTTCTTTTTCCCTGTTTTGAGTTTGGATAATTGTAATCTTTTGACAAAGATGTAACACTTAACAATGCTGGTACTTAATTATATTTTGAAAGTTTGGGGTACTTGTATTGATTCCTTTGGCCCCTTTGTGGCTAAAAAGGGAGAGAACTACTGTGTGACAGTGGCGTTGGGAAATTTGGGAAACTGTATGGAAATTTAAATTTGTATGTGGGAAATTGTGGGAAATTTGTATGGGTAGAATTTATCTTCTCTAGGTTCTGGTTTCTTTAAACTTAGAACTAGTTTGTCTTCTGCTGCATAAGTACTCTGATGACTTAAGTAGTTTTAGCCAAAAATGTGCCAAAGGGGGAGTTTGTTAGTGTTTTAAGTTGGCATTACTTTTTGGTAAAACTAGGCTATGGCAATGTCTTGATAAATGTCATGACATTCAGAGATTGAAGATAAATCCTACTTGACAAGGATGTTTAAAGTACAACTCAGAACTGGAAGATAAAAGGCATCTTTGGAATTGCGAAAATAGTCGATGTCATGCGGATGTTATGACATTCGTGTGATATTACTTGAATCTGTTTTTCCTGAGACTTTTCAGGAAGTTTGTTGAGCTGCTATATTATGTTTTTCTGTTATTAGATTGCATGCTCACGTGGCTGTTAGGTTAATCTTAATTAAATCTAAATTGGTTGTTGATAAGACCAAGTTTTAGGATTAATTAAGTGAACCTAACTATCTTTATGGAAGCCCAATGAAGTTTCGGGGCGCTTCTATAAAGGAATAGAACCCTTACTTTCTTTGCCCTGGAATTTATTGAAGATTTAGCAGGTTGTTTATTTGTGTAATTTTAGTTTCTCTTGTGAGCCAAGCAATTATCAATTGATAAGTGCCTTGGACTAGGATTTGTTTGTAAGGGTTGTTTATCACTCAAAGCTTTGAAGCACAGTGTTTGTCTCTTGATTAAAGCTTTGAGTAAAATCAAGATAGTTTATTGAAGTGTGTCTTCACAATTCAATTAATCAATAGGTTGATATCACTGCTGATTGAGGGAGTAGTAGGAACTCGGTCTAAGTAGGACTTAGATTGAAGTTGCATTGGGTAGGTTTTAAGTGAAGGAGATAAATGGTTGGTTTATTCTGAATTAATTCTACTAATAGTGAATTTCCTCCACGGCTTGGTAGCCCCAAGATGTAGGTGTAGTTAGACACCTTTGGGTAAACAATTTATTGTGTTCTTTACTGCTGTTTAAATTTATTGTGTGAATTGTTAACAGAGTGTCAGATAGTGTGTCATAACATTCTCTGTGACATCACGTATCTGCTGCCAGGAATTTCACAAAATACTTAGTATTTTTATTCTTATGTTTGGTATTGTAAATATATAATTATCCATATTACTTTTGATTTTATACTTTACTCAATTCATTTGTAAATAAAGTTACATTGGAATGATCTTTGTGTTGCGATTTCGAACTTTGAATTTGATTTGACTTTTGAATGCGTGTGAACACAAATATGTTGTTTGTCTTCCTAGAGTTGTTTCCTACACAAATCTATTCTAAATTTAATTTAATAAAGTGCAATATTCAATAATTGATACTTGAGCTTTGTAAGCTTCTCCACATTGTTGGTTTTGTTTGTTTCCCGTGTGATGTAGGACTTCTACCTGGCTTTCATCCGGTACGTTGAGCTTAGCCGATTCCTTACGCCCTTACCTGATATCCCAAGCCTACATGATGTGATTCCCCTTGTTATCTACACCCCCAGATCTAGCTTCAAAAACAAGCAACCTCTAAACCCTTACCTCTTTTCAATTTTTATTTAATTTTTATTTTACATGCAAATAAAATTTATTTTGTATTAAATAATTATTAGTCTAACATAATTTTATTCGATATTATTGATTAAACTATTAATTAATTTTATTAAAATAAAATTGTTATTCTAATAATTATTTAAAGGATTTGGACGTGTATTGTGTGCTTAATACTTACTTGTCTATCTTGTATGGTTGTATGGTTTATCCACAAATGTACACCCCACACACTTATTGCAATTGATTTCAGTACCTTTTTTGACTCATATGTCAAATTCCTCAAGGGTCTCATAGTTGGGAATGGGCATGGCCATTCTCACAAGGTTAATCGAAGCCCTACTTTGCATCAATTAACATAACCCGAATAAACATTGGTCCATATACCAATTATCCATGCACAAGAGTTTCATAGTTGGGGGTAGGAGCACCTATATTCACGATATTAATTAAGTCCATATACTTGATTGATCATAACCCGATTCAACTTCTCTTGGTTCGTATACCAAACATCAAAACACTTTCATAATCAAAGTTTACAAACCTCGGCCCAACATCGAGTGACTTTTCAAAAACCTTTTCACAATAAACTTCGAGTATTTAAATCGTTGGTTGCTAGACCAATTGTTTAAAGACTTGTGCAAAAATGAACTTCGGTTATTTAAATTGTTGTCGCTAGACAATTATTTAAATACTCAAACTTAATAAAGTGAACCTTGATTCACTTCATCTTTTCATAAGATTTTTTTTTTGGGATGATAGATGACTCGTTGAGCCTCGGTGCTCGTCTAGTTTCTAGTATTTGAATCGTAGGATGTTAGTCCTATTGTTCGGTACTTTTCACCCACTTAAAATCAATTCAACATACTCAAATCCTTTTTCGCTCATATGCGATCATCAAAAAAAACTTTTATTATAAAATCAACACAACCAACCAAAACATTTTCAAGAAGAACTACAGAGTTCCGACTTTCCCATTGCACGGGGGAATACGTAGGCACAAGGTTTCGAAACCGCGGTGAACTTAAAATACTAAAAATAAAAACCATTTCTTCCTTCTCATTTCTCGATCATTAATTAGAAGATAACATTATTACGATAACACACAACACACACATAAACTAAATGGTTTCCGTTGAGTACGATGGATGTGAGGGATTCTAACACCTTCCCCTTGCATAAGCGACTCCCGAATCCATCTCTTTTGGTCTCGTAGACCGTCTTATCTCTTTGCCTGAGGGTTTTATTCGATATTTTCCTTTTCATCTTTGGAATAAAAAGAAGTTCAATGGCGACTTCATTGTAATGTAATGTGATGATTTTCGAGGCGCTTCAGGGGTTACCATGGAGGAGGCCCTGCAGGAGGTTGATAAGACATGTGGCAGCCACATGAGGTATAGCTGGATGAAGACTGTTTTTGATGATGAGGTTGCGCGTGCCACTGCTGCTGATAGTGATCCCGAGTAGGTTACTCTTCACAGGGGGAATGCCATGAGAGCATAACTTTTGTATCTTGTTGGGACCCAGATATTTATGGACATCAGTGCCACCTACACTAATTTCATGTACCTCAGGTTCTTTGCTGATTTAGAGCAGGTCAGTGGGTGGAACTGGGGGGTTGCTTGCTTGATTTACTTGTATACCAAGTTGACGGAGGCGACTAGGTGGAAGATAAGGCAGATCATTGGCAGCATGACTCTTTTGACGGTATAAAAATTTTCTCTTAGCTTCTTTTTCTAAATTATTTTAATTTTTAAACTAACTGATATAATTTTGATCTTTCAGGGATGAATCCTACAACATT
The DNA here is from genome assembly GCA_021764765.1 of Vicia sativa. Lineage (NCBI taxonomy): Eukaryota > Viridiplantae > Streptophyta > Magnoliopsida > Fabales > Fabaceae > Vicia > Vicia sativa. Next base: position 163,774,787 of record CM038794.1, read on the forward strand.
TCCCACAGATTTCAGGATGGACATTTGCTGATGGTTATACTGAGCAGATGCCTTGTGCATGTGCATATGAGTCACTCGAAGGCAATCAGGCGACACTTGTGTATCAGGTTTATCTGGACTGAATTGCGCATGAGGACATCCACTTTAGTGCCTACGGCCACCACCGCGATACGATCACTTTTGATGAGGTTTCTCTGTTTACATGTTAGTTGGCATGTGGTACTCGGAAGATTGCTGCTTATATGCCCGAGCGAGTGATGCGTCAGTTCGGGTATACTCAGACAATTCCTCGATATCCTGCTTTATTTGCTCCTTCGATAGTGAAGATGAGGGAGATAGATGAGATTTTTGCTGATCTTGAGAGTCATCTCGTCCCCGAGGAGGCCAGAAGTATCGTGGCTCCATACGATTGGAGTTACGTGTACGGTTACATGATGTGGTTCCTCAAGATTTCCCAACCATACTTGATACATGAGGCTCCAGGGGACCCACCCAGGTCGGCTCATAAGGAGATCTTGGAGGAAAGCAACCGACGAGGGATCATGCCCAGGACGTGCTGCCTAGGTGTCGCCGTATCATGGAGCTTGCTAAGGATGACATCGATAAAGGGCTATTTCTTGACGGGTCCGATGTCAGAGGCGTTTTGGAGGCCATCATGGAATAGGCTCAGGGTGTCCTGGTCTACAGGAGGCAGCGGAGGATGTGACACCCCGATTAATTCGATTATTAAATAATTATAATTTTTAATTATTGATTTAATTAGGAATGTAATTATTAATATTTTGGATTAATGGGATTAATTAAATTAAACGGAAATGGAATTATTAGTGGTGTGAAGGGTGAAGTGAGGGTGTGAGGAGTAAAAGACTCTACTCACATTATTTAATTTATTTTTATTATGTTAGAATAATAAAAGGAAGAAAAGGAGGAAAAAGGAAAAAAAGAGTCACTTTTGGAGAAAACTCACAGAACGTGGAATTGAGAAGAGGAAAAGGAAGGAGAAAAGCCATTTCGTGTCGGAAGTCGAAGAACCCACAAGGTAAGGGGTGATTTCGATTAATTATTTTGTATTATCGGTTTTGAATTCGCGACCGTATGGATCATAGCATGTTAGGAAATCTCAGATTAGACATTCTAGGGTTCCGTAGAATTGTCTCTATTGTGTCGGATTGTAGGTCGGAAACCATTAATGTGTCAGATGATTAATAGGAATGATGAAATAATGTTGTCTGATGTTATAATGGCGTAAAATGGATGTATTTTAGTGTTCCTCATGTTGCAATTCGTATGGGGATGTTTGGAATTGATTTGGAATGGGTAAATGCTGTCAAAATAGCAGATTTTGACTCTGCAGGTCGTGGGAACCGGTTCCCAGTGGGGAGGAACCGAGTTCCCAGTGTAAAATTTCAAAAACTGGCAAAAATGTACGTAGGAACCGGTTCCCAGTGGGGTAGGAACCGGGTTTCCATACATTTTCGGGCGTGATTTGTAGGAACCCGTTCCTGCATATGGAGGAACCGGGTTCCACTGTAACTTTTTGAAAAATACTAAACTTTGAAAATTCATAACTTTCAAACCGTAAGTCCGTTTTAGTCGCCGTTTTGGACGTTATTTCTTAAGTTAAATGCTCTATTTTATGAAGTGAAAGAATTTCCCGTAGCTTAAAATTATTTTGAAAATGTGTCGGAATTCGAAATAAGTGATTATTTATTCGATGTGTAGTGGGTGTATAAGAGGTAGTGTACCTGTGATATTGAGATATCTGAATGGTGTGAATGAAAGGCATGTTTATGTTGTTGATTGTGTGCATGATTTGTTGAGAATATCATATTTGAAATTTGGTTCAGTTATGATAGTTGGTGTATTTCATAGACTGATAAAATGTTGCATGCTGGTGTTGTGCGTGCATATGCATTTTTGGTGAAGTTAATTCCCATTGTGAGGAATTTGACTTGTATTGCCGTTAACCGATACCCGGGTGATGATGGGTGGTTAGGCTGGATTCGTGTCCGGGTGTTTATGGATGAATCGATGGTTACTGTATTCGGTTGATGATGGATCAGTGTTGGGTGACTTGGTCAAGTGTTGGTACCACATGCATTGAGTCTGCATTGTATTTGCATGGAATTGTAACATGTTAGGATGTCTTCCAGTGTTACAATTCTCTTATTGTTATTTGTTGTGCATAATGATTTGTATGGTTGTAACTGCGTATTGGAATCTGAATTATGCTAAAATGGGTGAAATAATATGCTTGTGATATATGTTGATTGAGGAGCTTATAATGCATTGTAAATATGAGAAATCTCACCCTTACTTTAATGATTTCAAATTAAAGTAGCAGCTCAGGAGTTGGTGAGGATGGCTCTAGAGTTAAGATATTTAAGTCCGCGTGTCAGTGTCATGCTCTGATAGGTTGTAACACTGGGGAACGTTTAGTTGAGGATTTATTCATGTTTCAGTTATATTTGGAATTACTTTAGGAATAATTAAGACTTGGTTTATTCCGTTTTGTTTTGATGGTATTATTTCCGCTGTGTAAGACATGGTCTTAACTTAATTGATTATTTTGATGGTGGTCCTCAGTGTAGCATGGCTACTGAGTTAATTAGAGTTTTATTTATTTCATAATTGTGGCATCCCTTGATTTCCGTGTTGACTCTGATTAAATCTGATTTTAATATTACCTTAAATAATATATTCGCGGGGTATTTTAGAAGGGGTGTTACAGAGGAACGCCTCGAGGGTGACAGGACGGCTCCGCCATACGCAGTAGTTCACTTTGATTGTATTTTGACTTTGTTTTTTATTTCCTATTGTACCAGATATGTATTATAAATACTATTATTATAAAATTTATTTTGGATAACATTTTTGGGTGCAAATTCGATTTAAATATTGCATGATTTTAATTTAAATCTCAAATGTAAAATCTAAATCTATTACTTATGGTTAATTATTTCTGCATACTGTCATGCACAACACCGGAAGTTTATTTCCGGTAGTAAACTGTAAGTAAATTTCTGGTTTTACTCAAAAATTACAGAAATGGTGCGTACCGGAAATAAATTTCCGGTTTTGTGAAGGGTATTTTGGGTTTTTCATAGGGTGCGCCCAACCCTTATGGGGTGGGTTAAGAAATTCACTAAAATTAAAGTAGTGATGTCTAATTAAAAAATTAAAACTTGGACAACACTTTCAACAGCCGCATAGAACTATCAAAGGTCAATAATCTTTGCGAATAATTCTAGAACCATCTCTTCTCTGAAATCTCCACAAAAGATGAACGCTGGTATGGTTTAATTAGAGGATAGTTCATCAAGATTTTCTGGGAGTTGATTCATTCTTGTGACTCTATCAACGACTTAGACGTTAATCAAGGTAACTCAAGATTTTGGAAGTAAATTAAAGATGTTTCGACTAAAGTGTGGAAGCCCGTCAAAGACCTAAGAATAAAAGGAGATGAAGATCATGGTTTTAAATTGCGGTTGCGGTTGCAGATGTTGTGATTGTGGTCATTGCGGCTGTTGCGATGCGTATTCCGAATGTTGCGATGTGAATTTTTATAAGTAAATGTTTGAAATATAATGATAAAAAACACTTAATGTTACGATTTTCAAGTAAGTTGAGTTTTAGGATTCTAATATTTTAATTTTTGATAAAAATATTTAAAGAAATATGATTGAAATTGTCTGTTGTGGTTCCTAATACAGTCGGATACGTGATTTTAAAATCACAAGGACAACAATTTAAAACTATGATGAAGATGACAAAGTCTTTGAAAGTATTGTTCGTGAAATAGAAGTTATGGACTGTAAAGGTTACGATTCAGAGAAGGAGATTATAACTAGGGTTCCATGAACATTGGGACCTTCAACATCGGAGAATGCAATAATTCCATTAAAAAAAAAGATTGTGTCATATTCTTTCAAAAGAGGAAGACCGATATATGTTTTATTCAAGAGTCAAAGGTTTAACAGATAAAGGATGGTTTGGGGTCAAGCATATGGAAATCAAAAGATTATGATTGGCCCGCTTCTGAGTCAGAAGGTCAATACGGAGACATTAAATCATTCAATTATGTCTTTAATAATCATTTCAATAAAAATTCAATTAACAGTTAAAATGATTCAATGCAATTTAAAATTAGATTGGAATCAATTTATATTTATAAAGTAGTTTATAATTAGTTTACAATTTAAAACTAATTTTATATTTTAAATAAATGTTTTTCTTTTTAAAGTTTTCAAAAACCAATTTTGTTTTCAAAATATATTATTTTTCCGAAAAATATTATTTTTTTTGGAAAATTTATTTATTTTTTAAGATTTTTTTTAGAAAAATACTTTATTTTTAGAAAAATGTTTTTCTGGAATTTTTTTGTTGTTGGGAAAGTGTTTTTATTTCAAAAATTAATTGTTTTTGGAATTTTTTTTTTTTAAAAAAATGCTTTTTATATTTTGTTTCCGAGAAAATAATATTGGATCAAATTTTTAAGAAAGAGTTGTCATCATAAAAAAAGGGAGAGAATGTAAAGTCAAGCTTCTCAAAGTATTTTGATGAAGACAAATCAACAAGAAAAAAATATTGTCAAAAAGGAAATGGTTGAAGATTCTTAGCTCAAATAAAGTTTCAAGTAAAATCAAGTCTCGAAGAAACTTTGTGATTAATCATAAATGTTAAGGTATATAGCAGGGGACCTCTCTATGTGTGTAGAAGTATTCAAGGTGATCACACATTCATCTCATGTTCCATTAAAATGTTTTTGTACATTAAAGCTTTTCTTTCTACCTGGCCTGCTAGAAATCGGGTACCATTTTTATAATAACTGGTTACCATACTAGAATGTTATTCCATGTGGCAATTTTTATGGAGTATAATCGGTTAACCCTTTTTTAATAACCAGTTATATTAAGCAATTTTTGAATTTTATGCAACGTTGAATATGGTGTAACCGGTTATACCTTATAAGGTAATCGATCACCTCTGAACTAGTGAAAGAAACATTTGTATTTTTTCCCGACATATGGATTTTGAATTGCATTCTTGAACCATGACATCCTCTCATTTGTTCCACTCAATTGTAGAGATGTATAGAGGTTATTTAAACACCATTTCTTTAGATTTTCAAATCACCTCTTTCATCTACGATTCAAATATCTCTCCATCTTTCAAAATTCATAAGTGTTTCGTACCATAATTTTTAGTGAAACTTTATCGCACTTAATTTTCATTAAAAAATTATCATAAGTTTCATTTCATGCATTGTGAACACTTGTATATCATTGAGAATTTTTGCTTGAAAGAGAAGATTAATCTTAATGATTGATAAGTATTTATCACCTTCTTTTACTTAGATAATTTCTAAAATTACTTGTAAATACTTTATTGTTGAGGATTGTTGGAAGCAAGAGGTTGAAAATGAGAGGATTGTTCTCATTCAATTTGTGGTTCACAAAAGGTTTGTTCTTGTGATTGTGGATGGTTTGTACAGATCCTAACAATAGAGAAATCTCTTTCGTGTTGAAAGAGATTAGAGTATTCTCAGACTCTGAAGAGAACCAGGATACATCCTCGTGTCATTTATTTTTCTGCACTTTATCGCTTTCATAACAGCATTATAAACCAGAAAAATAAATCCAACATCACTAAAATCGATAAATTTCAAAGTTCATAATTCATCCCCTTTTAGAAGCACTTATTACTTACATTGCAGTCAGCGCAAAAACGACATTAGTAACCACTTCTAGGGCTTCATGAAAGTCAAACAAAGATTGCATCTATTTTTTCTATCGAATCCAATTTTTGTCATCAAGAGTTGGAAGAGAATTCAGAATGTCGTTAGTACCATTCATCTTCCACTACTAGAAAAACTTAAAATACTGACGGAATTCAGAGACGGATAAAATTCAGTCTCCAATAGAGACAGAGTTGGAGACGAAATAAATCAGTTTGAGACCGAATACACGTTCACAACGATTGATTAACAATAATCCACGTTCTCAAATACACGACTTTTAACGTGTGATTCTTGAAAACATGATCAAAAATCGAACTAGAACTCTATATACCAATTTGTTAGTGCGTGAGACAGTTTTTGTGACAGTTTTAGTGAGAGGAGAAAGAAGAAAAAAAATTTAAGATTCTATTATAAATTGAATTATTATAAACTGATTTGCAAACTAATTTATTTATATATAACTAGTAGTAACCTATAGTAGATTAACAAACTCTAATTAAACTTGAACTTAAATTACGCAACTTAGATTATATCTAATATTATATATAATATTTCTAACAATTTTATATAGAAAAGTGGAGTTAATGTATGTCATTCAATCCAAATCATGTATGGTGTTAATCAGATTAACACCGGACTAATGTTTTATTTTACATTTCAAAGAAAATGGTATTATTGAAACATCACTTTAATAAAGTAGGGTGAATTTATAATTATTATAGAATATAATCCACAATTTATAATTATGGTCTTCCTAATAACATGTAAACTGAAATATTCTTAAACTAATTTATTACTCACAGTTGATGTGGCTGATTTACTGGCTTATTTTATTGGTAATAAAGTTGTCACTACTCATCATAGAAAGTTAGATACAACTACTTTTAAAGTAAAATGTTTTGAAAATAAAAAAATAAAAATAAAAATTATAACTAACTAAATATGATAAAACTAAATTGAACATTATTAATTGATTAGACAAATATATAATATCCAACTTTTATAATGAGCCGAAAAATTAAAAAAAGAAATATTCTAAGTTCCATTTGTCTAGAGACAAATCTACTTATCTCACATTTCTTCAATGCGACACGTGCTCAATTTTTAGAAGCAGCTTATAGCAATCCATGAACCATATATATATATATATATAAACAAAGTCCTGGTAATACATAGATACACTTAATATTATTGGCCATACCTATCTTAAGCATAAAACATAGAAAACTAATTAACTACTAAATTATCATCCTAAAACACAACAACCATAATGGTATCCTAGACACGGAAGGAAGGAGCAATATGGTCAGTCCCTGTAGCAGTACTGGTTGCTGGAACATCATACTTGCTGAACAGCTTGTAAGAGGAAATGAGAGAAAGAATCACATAGCAAACCAATGCTACAAACGTGATAGCTACTGAAGCTGTGACCTTATGACAAAACTGACCAAAAGAACCACAAGCTGAACTCCACACTGTTGCACTGTCTCCATTCTCAGCCAGGAACACCACATCCATCGACGAAGCTCCCGCGCTCAAAACTATGTATGTTATTGCCTGAGAAAGAGAGCACATAGTCATATACACAAAAATATTTCAGTTTTCTTATGCCATTTGCATAATTGCATGCTCAAAGTCTCAAACGCATCTTGAAATATAAAGGGACTATTTATCAAACCTGGTCGAGGAAGAAGAAAGTCCAAGCACGAGATATAGTGGGACGAGGGACAGCCACAAGAACCGCTGAAAGTAGGGAGTAACCTGCGCAAATACCATTCGCGTGTACCAAATACCTGCACAAGCACACCATCCTTTTGTTACCAAAATACTCACATGCAAAATTTATTCTGTAAAATATTTACTATATAGTACCTGAAAGCTCCAAGGTCAGTGTAGGAAAGAGATCCATTATCGTTTTTTTCGGAGTTCTTAAGCATGAGGACAAGAGCTGTAACGCAAAGACCAATAGGAAGTATACGCAAGAAAGTCTCAGCAGTGAGTAGGAAGGTAGGTTTGTTACCTTCTAGCTCCTGATCACCAGTTGCGGCAACAGAAGGTCCCATCATAAGCTGCATTGGAGATCTTGCAGCTGTAACTGCAATACCAGTTCCTTTCTCCATCATCAAGATCAATGGATTACAGAGTTACCTCTTTTATGTAGCTGTGTATTGTTTCTGGTTTGGTTGTGATGAGTTTTGATGAGGGTAGAGAAGCATGTATTGTGTACTAGAGTAACTACTATTTGAGGTTTGGAAGGTAATGTATGTGAGGAATTAATTGGGGAAGTTAAGAAGAGAGTAAAGAGTGGAGGATGGGAGAAGTAGGGTTAGGTATGGAGAGACTGAATAAGCAATCAATGCCATTATGACAATCTACATATTCCAATGACATTTTGATAGGAGTTTGCCTTTTCTCTCTTTCTATACTTGCATTGCATTTCCCCCAATTCATATAACCAACCAACAACAGTCTCATTTTGTGTAAGCATAGATAGGAGTATTTAATGGGGTTAACCACCAATTCTATAACATTTGTTTTTTTTATTGTTTTTTATATAATAGTCAGTTGAATAATTAAGTATACTTTTATTGGTCAATTTAATTTATAAAATTACTTTGTTTGCTTTTTTAAACCTAGAGGCATTAGAAAATATGTTTTTATGTAATACTACCACATTCACTCTTCTATTTGAGAAGGAATTAAAAGAAAAATGATCAGAAGTAAATGACAACTTCAAATAGTTTGTTGGTGATGAATGTTATATTAATTTTTTATTTGATAATTGGTTAGGGTATGTTTTTCTACTCATTCAATAATTAATCGTACATTTTTATTTGTATTATGCACGTCATTTCTAATATGTATAACATATGCTCAACATAAATTGTTAAGTCAAGACAATTGTTAATCTGCAAGCATTTTTTTAGGGTTGTACCAAGTCCACTCCATGATCCAAAATAAGCCTACAAAACAACAAGTAACGATTAGTACAAGGGTGTTATCCCAAACAATTAGAAATACTAAAGTACTCTAACTAAACTTAACAGCTACACTAACAAAATAACTAAAATTCTAAAAGCTGAACATACTTCTGTACGCAACCTCAGAAGCTTCTGCTTCTGACTAACAACCTCAGAAGCTTTACTGCTTCTGAGCAACAATGCTTCTGAATAAAACATCAAATTAAAGCTTCTGATTCTAACATTAGCTTTTGAATATGAAATACTTTCCAACATGATCTTCCATATAAGAAAATAAGGGCGGTATTGTGAAAGAGTTGTTGAGCTCCTGTCACAAGTTATGTTGTGCAGTTTGAGACAAAGATATAGAGCTCCAGTTGCACCAAAATCAGTCCCAAGAGCCTCATTATATAGATATCGCGACGAAAATCAATTTCCCTCATCCTGAAAATTGATTTCCACGCATATCATGCCTAGTTTTCTACTATTAAACAACCTTACCTTATCCATGACCACATTTTGACTTATTACAATCTTCTTGCTTCTCACATCAAACAATTTGTAACCTCCGATAGAGTGATAACCAACAAGCAACATCATCTCACCTTTGTCATCCAACTTTTTTAGAAGCTGGCCCAGAATATGTCGAAATGCTATCGAACCGAAAACTTTCAAATAACTTAACTTGGCCTAAATCCATACACACACCTTCTGTAGTCACTTTATCCAGCTTCTTTGTAGAGCACCTATTCAACAATAGGCAGATGTAGAAACGACTTCTCCCCATAGTTCCTTCGGCAAGATCTTTCCCTTTAATATGCTATGAACCATGTTTATTATCAAATGATTTTTCCTCTCGGCAACACCATTCTGATGAGGAATATAGGGTGACACAATCTAACGCATTATACTCTCCTTATCACAATAATTTCCAAACTCGTTCGAGGTACACTAACCTCCACCATCCATTTTGAGAATTTTAAGTTTTTGACCACTATGCCGCTCAACAATGGACTTGGACTTCTTAAACACATCAAATACCTCATCCTTTCAGTTGGAACATTGATTTTGGGAAACTCGATTACCATGCCATTCTTTTGAAATACGTCGAGGTCTCAAAAATTGAGATGTCCAAGACGGTAGTGCCTCAACCACTCATCATGACTTGCCGCTGTAGCAAGACACATGTGCTCCACCATGTTAAACTTTATCTTGAAATTCTAATTATCATTCATGGGTGCTTTAAGGACTATAACCTTGTTTCAGTCCAAAACGCACAAAATCTTCTTTTCCATGTGAATCACGTAATTCTTCTCGAGCAATTCTCCAATGCTTAAGAGATTACATTTGATTCCTGGAATTTAAGGAACATCTTTGATCAAGGAATTACCCTCTTCCATTTTTCATGATCAAAACATCACTGACCTTGTTAGTCGCTAAAGTGGTGTCATCCGCGAATTTCACCTTATTCTTTGTGGCTTGATTGATTTTGATAAACCAATTTGTTCTACCCGTCATATATGTTGAACAACCAGAGTCCAAGTAACCACTCATCACTGCCTTGAAATCTATCTCGAATTGTTACCATTATGTTTTGCTCCAAACAAATTAGAAATCCTAGACACATATGCCTTGTAGGTGTGTGATAGTTTGTCATATGACAAATAATTAGACATAGGATGTTTAGTGCACATACGAGAACCTTTCCTCTCAGCAATTGGGACATCTAGGTCAGGAATATTTTTTCTCACAGAAATTGGAAGATTAATATCAGGAAAAGACAAATCAGATAAATCATTGGATGAGTAAGAAGGATTACCAGATGAAGAACTAGAAGGCAAATTATCATAGGACCTTCACTTGGTAAATCGTTGGATTTCTGAAGAGACAATAGGGTTTGCACCACGCACCACCTTTGTGGAATTTTTTTCGAACATATACTTTAATTTCAGGATTATCATCCTTAATCAGTGTTACTCCCCCTGTTTCAGATTCTATTATCTCAGCACTTGGGTGATTTGTAGTCACAATATCATCTAGAGAAGGCAAAGTTTCCCAAAAATTATCTTCTTTAATATTACATTGACTCTCCCTCTGAAAAGAATTTTTTTTAAAAGGTTGATTTTCAACAAAGTGAACATCCATGCTTTCAAAAAATTTCTTTGTAAGGGGGTTAAAACATTTGTATCCCTTTTTATTGGATGCATAGCCAAGAAAAACACATTTTTCGGCTTTAGGATCCAACTTAGAACGAAAACATTGGGGATGTAAACATAACAGAGACAACCAAAAACTTTAAGGGGAAGATCCGTAATAATACGAGATGTAGGAAAAAAATTTTTAACACTTGTACAAGACTTTCATATTGTAACACCCAAGATGGCATTCGATTGATGAGATGACAAACAATTAATAAAGCATTTCCCCAAAGATACTTAGGTACATTCATAGAAAACATAATAGCTCTAGTAACTTCGAGGAGATGTCTATTTTTTCTTTCAGCAATACCATTTTGTTGCGGAGTATCGCGACAAGTGGATTGATGAATTATCCCCTTAGTTACAAGGAATGTACTTAAATATTTGTTGAAATATTCAGTGTCATTGTCTGACCTTAGAATACCAATCTTGGTTTGAAATTGATTATTAATCATATTAAAAAATCTTGAAATCTTTGTTCAACTTCTGATTTTTTTCCATGAGATAAACCTAACACAGCCGTGTATGATCATCAATAAATGTCACAAACCATTTTTTTTCAGACATAGTTTTAATTTTTGAAGGACCCCAAACATCACTATGAATTAAATAAAAAGGTTTGGAAGCAGAATAGTCTTTTGATTTAAAAGACACACGATGATCTTTAGCTAAGTGACAAGCTTCACAATGAAATTGTGAGGAATTTATTTCTTTGGAAAAAACAGGAAACAAATGCTTAAGATATGAAAAACTAGGGTGGCCTAATATTTTATGCATAACATAACTTGATCGAACAGAGATGAGTTTGTCTTGTTTGAACTGAAAAAATCAGTATTATGAATTCCATCAAGGTAGTACATCCATTCATCTCTCTAGCGATAATCGTCTTCCCGAGTTACGGTCACGAAAAACACAAGTAGAGGGACGAAAAAACAGAACAATTAGTGTCCTTAGACAATTTATGAGCAGATAGAAGATTACAAGCGAATTTCGGAACATGTAAAGCAGTTGCAAAGTGATTTGCTCGAAATTTTTATGTTGCCTTTGCGCAATACTTGAGTAACTACCATCGCTATCCTAACCTTTTCAAAACTGAACTAGGAAAATAGGAATTGAATAGATGAGAGCAATTAGTCATGTGTTCGGATGCCCCGAATCTATTATCCAAGGGTTAGAGTGGTTGTGGGCGAGATAGTGCCCAAATCCTTACTTTGTGCCACAGTTCAGGAATATTAAGAGATGAATTGAACTTTAGAAGCTTAAGAAGGTTATCCATTTGCTCCTTCGTACATGGAGACGAATCACCTCATTGGCCATATGCATGGGGTCACCAAACTTACCACTTGCCATGGTTTGGTCGTCCATGTAGTTTATAGCAAGTTTCAGTGTGGCGATTGCCTGATGTCGCAAACTAAATGACTCTTGTCGCCACCTCGTTGATTAGGAAATGGTTTATGATTGACATTTGCCAAGGCGGATCCTTCAACCTGGAGGGACAATGTATTTTTGCCAAGCATCACTTGCCAATGTCTCTCTTCGCGACGTACTTCTGAAAAAACTTCACCAATTGGAGGGATAGGATTTCTACCTAGAATTCGGCCACGAACCTCATCAAAATCAACATTTAGACCTGCAAGGAACTTGAAAAAACGACTAACATCCACCATCTTCTTGTAGTGTTTCTTCGGATTGATTTCCACTTATACTCATTGAAAAGGTCCAAATCTTGCCAAATCGTTTGAGACAATTGAAGTATTTGGTGGTGAATCTTCACCTTGCCGAATTTCTCGGTTTGAGAGTTAATTCGTAGATTTGGGATTGATTTTCCAAATCAGAGTACATTTGGGAGACACCTTCCCAAAGTTCTTTTGCAGTCTCATAACAGAGATAATTTGCACCTATCTCTTCATCCATGGAGTTGACTAACCATGTCATAACCATGGAATTTTCAGCATCCCATGTATCATAATCTGCCTTATGCGGTTGTTTTTGTCGCCAGTTATGTAGCCAATCTTTCCTCTCCCCCTAAGATACATATGAACGGATTGCGACCATCGAAGATAATTAGCATCGTTCAGCCGAATTATTGTGATCTGAACAGGGTGGTTTTTATGGTACGTCCGGACTAATTTAGGTGTTTTAGGTTCAGATGAGGAATGATTGGGTGAAAGTGAGGACTCGGTATCAGACATTGTGTGGGATGAAAGAAAACAAATAGAGCGGAAGCTAAAACAAAAAAAACCTTAAAGGATTCGTTTTGCTACTGATACCATATAGTAATATGTTTTCTATTTGTATATATTGTAACACAGTACATATGAGGTATTTATAGACTATGAATTACACTAGGAAATATGGGTAATTATTCTCCCTATAAATGCTAATCCTAAATAGGTAAGAATAGAATAATACAGTTAATTACTATTTAATTACAATTTAAATCCAGCCATAATATGCAGTATGGCAGAATCTGTTTTAATTTTGTGCTAATATTCAACATGCATCAACTTAATCAATCAACTTCGACTTCAACAACAATTAACAACATCAACAACAATGCAACATATGATTAATACAACCAACTTCAACTTTCGACTTTGGCCGTTTAAGCCTACAATTCAAAATTGTCCAATTCGGGACAAAACAACTTGTTCCGACAGTACTTGCAATTTACAGCAACCTATGCGAAAATCAACAACCGACTTAAATTTATTTAACTACGCGTATACGAGAACTGCCCTGTAAAATTTCGTCAAATTCCGAGAAACTAATTTTACCGCTTAATTTGACTAACTGTCTAATTTTATGCACTGTTTTTACCTCCTGCAACATTACTACTCAATCACATAAATTCTAGTAATTAATTCTTCCACTACCAATTATTCTTCTGCATTGATGGATCATTTTGCTATACTAATTCACCCTACCTGCTACAATTCTATTGTTGCTAAATTACTCTTCTGCTATTGTTATCTGCTACTGCTAGAAGTGTTATTATGCTACCTGCCACTTAACCTTTATATTTTACTAGCAATCCTTAATTAATTTACCAACTAGCATCATATTATTCTATCCTAGGTGCCAAGAAAGAAAACCAAACTAAGCTATTCCACTGCCTTGCCACGTGAAACAAGGGAAAGCAAGGAAGGGAGTGTGAGGCGCCCACCCCTGGGAGCCTGAGGCGGTCGCCTCCCTTTGCTGGTGGCCAACACTAAAATTCCTTCCACATACTAAGGCGGGTGTAACACCCCATTTCTACCCAACGTTTATTATAAAATCAGAGTGCGGAAATTTTAAACTAAAAACATGGGATGCCACATTTCAACATTAACAACACAAATAGATAAGATACATAACACTTTTTAATTCGGAGGATCTCATAACAACCTTTTATAACTTTCAAACAAAATACTTTTTATTACTACGCAATGGAATTTATAGTTATACAACTTCATATATTTTACTAATAATAACTAGAAACATCTGGTTCGACTTTCAACATACTTAACAACCTTTTATTTCAAACCATCACTTAGGATTTCAACAAATTATACTAATAACAACAAGAGTCAACAATATAAACAACATAGACCAACGTCCCCCCGAGTGTTACGTATCAGAGCAAAGACACCGACTTGAACCGACATTAACTAATTCTTCCATTCTTGAATACCTGCACGTTACCAATATAAAGGTAACGGCCAACAAAATAGAAAGGGTGAGATATCGAATAATATAAGCGAAAGTACGATAATTCATATGCTTAGGTAAAAGAACATACAATAATTACTACTTTAATCGATAACACATAATATCTACCAAACAACATTCTAGTCAACAACATATAATATCCACCAAACAACATAGAATCAACAACGTATAATATCCACCAACAACATAGAATCAACAACAACTTAAATGCGACTCAATGCGACTCGACAAATGCAAATGCATGTGGATCCATTTGGAGCAAAACTCCCAACGTAAAAATATGTCAGGTTATCGAGGCATTCAACAAGGCATAAGCCTTCAACTTACAACGTGGTGTCAATCCAGGCCAACTTAATAATGCACATGCTATGTATGATACACCGACCACATCATCAACAACAACTTAAAACAACAACAACTTAATCATGCATTAACTGCATCAACTTAATCAACATGATCAACTTCGACCTCAACAACTATCAACAACGTCAACAACAATGCAACTTATAATTAACATAATCAACTTCAACTTCAACAATAATTAACAACTTCAACAACAATTAGTAATATCAACCACAATATAATTTATAATTAACACGATCAAATTCAACCTCGATAGCAATCAACAACTTTAACAACAATTAGCAATATTAACAACAATACAATTATAATTTAATTCAATCAACTTCATCTTCAGCTTTTGCCGCATAATTCTACGGTTCTTAAATCATCCAATTCGTACATAAACAACAACGATTCGGCTGTATCAACAATCAAGCAACTAATGCGAAATTCAACAAAATGACACTATTTTAATTAACTACCCGTATACTCGAACTATCCCGTAAAGTTTCGTCCAATTCCGGCAAACTACTTTCTCTGCTTATTTCAACTGACAGTATTATTTTTGCACTATTTCCAGTTTTCTGCAACATTACTAATTTAGTTCTATTTATCCCACTAATTAATCCTGATAGCTTATTAATAATTCAACATTATTATGAACCGTTTCATTAATTATTCTACACTGCTAGTTACGCTCTGTACTATTAAATTCTACCCTACTGATATAGTTTTCCCACTGCTATTAGAATATTTTCTGCTACTACTTAATTATTTTCCTGCATTATTATGAAGCACTCTCCTAATCATTCTACAATATATATATATTACAATTTACTTCTCCTGACACTATTTCCTGTTACAATTTCCCAGTGCTGTTTGAGGATTCTGCTACTGCTAACACTTTTATCTCATTCTGTCATGAATTTCCTCTTCTGCCATTATTATTATAACTTCATACTAGCAGTACTAGTCTCTTATGTCATGTTTTCCTTCTCACGTGCACATGCTCATGCTAACCTTCCATTCCCAAGGTCACTAACCAATACTCCTACGAAGCACAAAAATAGGAACCCAAAGGTTTGAGACGCCCACCTTGGGCATCTGAGGCGAACGCCTCACTCCCTCCTAGCCATTGGAGACGATCGTCTCCCCCTTCATGGCAGTCGTCTCCCTTCCTTCTCCTCTATGGGGGCGGGCGCCTCCTTGCTCACCCTCCAATTATGGGACGGTCGCCTCCTCCATTACGTTTTCTAAATCAAATTGCACTAATTGCACAGAACGATCACGACGCATAACAGGTAATATAATCGCTACTAATTTAACAGCTTAACCGTACATCACAGAATAATTTAACATAGAAATAATATAAATCATTCCAGCAACGAATTTTTACCGACGAAAACAGAATTTAACGGTATAATTAAGCAGCCCTAAACCCCACATACGAACCATCCTACAATCGATTATAAAACCCGAATCCCACCCTTACCTGTGGATTGATGGGAACTCGGAAATTCGATCGGAATTGGCGAACTCTTGGACAGCAACGATCCTCACTAGCACCTTGTTTCCAACTTTCTTCTTTTCCTCTCTTCTGTTTGCTACAGCTATGGTTTGGCTAGGTCTTCTCTTTGTTTTGCAAGCAATATTTTTCTCCTTATTTCACTAGGTTAATTCAATATATAGTAGCTTCTAATAAAATTGTTTTATTAAATAATTCTCCCCAAAAATACTAATTCTCTCTTATAATTAATATACTACACTTAATTTATTAATTCCAAATAATAGAATAATTCTAGTATTATTTTTATTCTAACTATTAGCCTTATATTTCTCCTTTTATATCTAAACCTAATTCCTTCTCTTATAATTAAATCCAACTAATAATATTATTATTATAATAATAAAATAGTAATAATAATAATATTCCTAATATTTCCACTTGCCTTAATTTTCACACCTCTTTTCTATACTTCTAACACCAAATAAATAACTCTATTAATTCCACACTTATTTCTAATATTATTTTCAATAATATTCTACCACAAAATTAATTCATCACTAATTATTCTAGTTAATTAATCTCTACTCATAATAATAGTTCTCCGACTAAACTGATTATTTCACTTAAATAAACTAGTCCAATAAATAAATACTTTTATTCTTAATATTAATCCTGCAATTACACCAACCAAATAATCCGGCTTAAACTTAATAATCCAAATATGTCTCTTAAATAATGCCAATAAATCCAATTACTCCGATTAATTCTCAAACTTCGTCTAATCCCAATAATTAAATCTTTTAATAATTTAATTAACTAATTAATTAAATTCGGGGCGTTACAGCGGGCGTCCCCTTCTCTCCCTAGGCGATCGTCTCCGTTCCTTCTAAGTTAATGGGGCGGTCGCCTCCTTAGCAATGCATAGCCCAATTTTTCCAAACAGACACAATTCACCAATATCAAATCACTCAGGAACAACATAATTAGGCAGAAACAACATGATAACAGAGAATTTAACATTATGCAGATCGCAACATCACAATTTCATCGCAAAATACAACTTGACAGTAATTTTATACAACTCTAAACCCCACATAAAAACTATCATACAATTGATTATAGTAATCGAACCCCACCCCTTACCTTTGGATCGAAGGGAGTTCGAAAAATCAACCGGAAAACGCCAATCTCGGACGGCCAATGGACACTGCTAGGAACCCTATTCCTCTTTTCCTCCTTCTTCCCTCTCTACTACGTGACTTGTTCTTTTTCTTTTCTGCTACTTGTTTTCCTTTATTTTTTTTCTTTTTATAATAGTTACTAAATAACAATATTAGTAAGGGCCACTACTTTAAATTGGGTTTATTAATTAATACCCTTAAATACTAATTCCTCCTTCTAAATAATTAATCTTTTACGTTTAATTTAATAATTTTAAATAATAATTAAATTCTAATAATATTTTTCTTCCGACTAATTTTACCCGACTATACAACTCTAGCGATTCACCCGCAAATTTGACTTAATTACGGATTAATCAAAAATACTCAATAATATTGAAATAAATTATTTTAATTAAGTACGGGCGTTACAGAAGGTCATTTGATTCTTCAATTGAACCACAATATTGTCAAATCTTGATGTTAAAGAATGCAAGATCTTTAGTACAACATTTTGCTCCGAAACAATTTCTCCGCAAGATTTCATTTGATTCACCAAACGCGTAATTCGCGTTACGTAGTTGTTGTTTGACTCATTTTCTTCCATTTGAACTAGTTCAAAAGAAAATCTTGTGAGTTTCTAACATCACCACCTTTGCTTTATCAGCCCCTTCATAAGCTTTCTTCAAGATCTCCCATGCTTGCTTCGCCGAATCACAATCGTCAACCTTTTCAAAGTTGTCATTATCGACACAAGAATAAATCAAGAAGAGTGTCTTGTAGTCTTTCTTCTTCTCTTCCTGAATGTAGCCTTATGAGCATTTATAGCTTCTGCCCAAGTGGTGTAACACCATTGTTAACCACTTCAACAACATCTGGATACCCAAACAAAACTTTCATTTATTTGCACCACTTATCATAGTTCTTTGAGTCAAGGATTGGAATATTAGTAGGAACTCTATCATTGGAAATAGTAGTCATCTTTTGCAGCAAATTAATGGATCATAACCAAGGCTCTTGATGCCAAATGTTGGAACAAGCACAAAGCTTAAGTGGTGAATCAGTGAAGAAAAATGGTTAATTGGAGAAGATGAAGTGAATTTGAAGATATTGGAATAGAGTAATTGAGGATAAATATAAAATTGACATTAACTTAAAACAACATTACATGAGGGAGTATTTATAGGATACAAAAAAATACAACTTAGAACCAAACATGCACAAAAAAAGAGTTGAAAAAACAAAAACACGGGGCAAAAAATTGATTTCCCAAAATAAGTAAATTGATTTCCTCAACTAAAAACAGAAATCTAAAACAGATATAAGCTGCTGAAATCGATTTTCATGAAATGGGAAATCGATTTCATATTCGAAATTTCAATTTCCATATTTTCAGAAGTGTTTTTTTAATAAGTTATTTTCAACATAATACTCCCAAAAGTTTCCACAATGCATTAGAATTATTAAGGACTTACAATACCTCATTACTACGACACTTTTGTCTCCCCAATCTCATCCAAGGAGCATTAGCACACTAAAGGAACCATGTTCCCTGTAACATCAGAGAAATAACTACAATCACATACATACCTGACATAGTAATTGACCATCAAATAAACTCAACTAGAAAATCATTGAAACTCCAAATCAGAGCTTTCTAACCTCTACCTGTATATGGAGAACATGGAATGAGTAATATATTATCGAGGTATTAAAGGTTCTATATGAAGTACACGTTATTTGCCTTAAGTATCAATAGAGGCACAATGACAGAGTTCAAAAGTCCGTGGTCCAAATTTTGTTTGTAGTTTACTACCAATTTGACGATGTTTAGTTAGCACCCAAAAATCAATGCAATATTGATGATGAAAGTCCAAAAAGAAGACGAGTCACTTTGAAACTATATTGAACAGTTCAACAAACGAGTCGTTTTAGTGAAGGACACTAAAATTGCAATGAAATTCTATTTTTTTCAAAGAAGGGGGTTATTTTCAAGAAGTATGTTTTATAAAAAAAATCATCTTATATCCACATGTCGATATAAGCAATAGGCTAAGGTGAGCTCAATCATACATCCACTATTAAAAGAGAGATCAAACCCATTAAAATAAAAAGATGGAGGGGTGAGGTCTATCAGCGTCCTAAAAGAGAATTTCAGCAAAAAAATTAGATAAAGGATCGTTTCGACCATCGAAAAGAGAAAAGAGTTATAGGATTTTCGAGAGGTTTAACCACAACAATATACTCATAACTCACGAGTCTGTCATTCAACATAAAATTCAAAAAATGAGAGTGCTCATAATTCTTTTATTAGAGTCTATTTGTCCCTGTATCGTTAAAGAAGGGTGTAAAGCTAGGGAATAAAAACCATCATAAAATGAAAATGGATTACAAACTTTAAAATAAAAAATTTAATCAAAAAACTCTAATGGTCTCTAATACATTATCATTTATTTTTATAAAATACTTTTAAAACATGTATCAATTTCCAAATAAAATAAAATAAAATAACCATGCAAGTGCAACCAATAAGTGAATTTCACCTTCTAAAGTGTTCAACACTATACCACAAAATACTAAAATTATATTGCCAAGTTATGATTTATAATTGTAGCTAGCCCTATATTGTACTACCAGCTAGTGATAAAACTTGAAATATTTCTACAATAACGCAAATCTCTTCTTAATTTAAAAGCTTAAAATATATATTTAAAAGAAACAACAATATAGTCTCAAAATTGAAGTATTTATTTATGGATATTGGTACCAAATTTAGCTCATCCAAAAACTACCAGCGTTTGTTAGATTTCAATCATAAAAAAGACCAAACCCAAGTGCCACCAGAAAATGTCAAAACAATAATTGACTGGAACGTTATTTGCTAAATATTCAATTGAATAAATATATAATTACAGATACACCATATATAAATCAGAGTGGCGCAGCGGAAGCGTGGTGGGCCCATAACCCACAGGTCCCTGGATCGAAACCAGGCTCTGATAAATTTGTCCTTATCGTGATTTTTGGATAGATTGTTCTGGTAACGCATAATGTCTTCTGGAGTGTTGATGTAGGTATTCACTTTTTGGTTGTAGCTGGTGAATTATTCTTTAGTCTTCTGTTTGATGGGAGTATTTAGTGTCTTCTATAAAATCAGAGTGTTCAAGTTAATATAGTTGATTAGCCCGCCTTTGTTTGATCTCTTTGTCTGATACTATTCTTTGCTTTTCTGGCATTCATATTGTGGTAGGTGTTAGCGGGTTTTGGATCTACTTGGTTGGTAGAAGTCTTTAACATGTATGGAAGCAAGGTATTGTCCATATTATGGCGGTTTCCATTGGTTTTGTTAAGGTAATCTCTGTTGCATTGATCTCTCTTTTGATAAGCTTTTTCTTTCTTCTGACATTATTGTTGTGGTTTTTATCTACAAGATCAGGTTCAGGGTGAGTGGTGTCATTTGGAAGAGAGGCATTGTACGTATTTTAATGGCTTAGGATATCTTTATTGTAAATCTTTCTATGTCTGATGAGCATTTTCATTCTTCTAATGTTGTTATTGTGGTTGTTAGCTGCAGGATCTGGGTCAGGAAGAGCGACAACCTTTTTCGCAAGGTAATCATAGTTATTGGTATCTATTTTTTGATTTTGAATTTGAGTCATTTGCTTATTAGAGTTGTCTTTTTTCTGGAGGTTTTTGGTGAAGGCTTTAAATAAATGTTAGGTGATGTTGATAGCTTGTCTAATGGTCTCTTCAATTGGTGTATTTTTACCTTTAAAACCATCATATTTCTGGATAGCCATATACCATCAACTAGGTTGATGAGGGTGGATAGGTTGCAGGAAGTTATATGTTTCAGATTGTAAATTAACCAATCATAAAATTCTTCATTAATGCCAATGAAATTTAGGTTAAGATGAGATTCATACCATATGTGCTTAACCTAATCACAATTTTTGAAGCAATGGTTGGAAAAATCTCCATCGAAGTAGGACATCTGGGGAAAAAGGGTTGCAATAAATCCATCTCTTATTGAGGTTATCTTTACTAGGAATAATGTTTTGAATGATCTTTGAGATAAATACTTGTTGTCTAGGAGTTGCTTTGTTACTCCATACCTTCTTCCATATCTCTTTATCATAGTTATAGCTCATACTAGTTGTATTAGGATTATCTCTCCCTTCTATGATGTTGTGGTACCCTGACCCAACACTATAATTACCATATTTAGTAGCCTTCCAGCATAGGTTATCCTTCTCCTCTAGATTGTATAACAGAAATTGAAGGATGTCTTCAATATCACTTTGGTTGAAGTGTTGTTTGCTGATACCTTCCTTCCATTTTCTTGTTTCTTTGTTAATCAGCTACTCCACCTCGCTCTCTCTAGGTTTGTTGGAGAGGATTTTAAGACTTCTATGGTTAGGTATCAAGTTACAGTCCCATATTTTGATAGAGTTTCCTTTGTCAATATTCGAGTAGCTTCCTTTCTTAATGATCCAAATACAACTATACAGGCTTCTCCATAGGTAACTAGGATTATTTTCTAACTTAGCATCTCAAATATCTGATTTTGGCTAGTATTTAGCTTTGAGGATGTTAGCCACCAAGGAATGGGGGGAAGTGTGAAGCATCCAAACTTGTTGGGCTAACATAGCTTTATTGAATAACTCAAGATTTATGAATCCTAATCCTACATCTTTCTTAGGTATATAAAGATCAACCCATTTCTTCCAATGTACCTTATCCTCTCCCCACCAGAATTTAGCCAGTAATCTTTCAATTCTTTTGCATATCCCTTTGGGGAGAAGAAAAGAGTTCATGAGATATGTAGTTATTGCTTGGGCCACAACTTTTATAAGAGTGGCTCTGCCGGTAAAGGAAAGGGTCTTATCTTTCCGTGTCCTGAGTTTCTCTCTAAATTTGTCAACAATGTAGCCAAAACTTTGGTTCCTTGATCTGCTAACCTAAGTAAGGAGCCCCATATTTATGGATAGATCTGACTATAGGAATCTTGATAATATTTTGAAACATGTGTTTGACCTCCTGGTAGTCCTAAACTAAATTGCATATCATATTTGTTGTAGTTGATTTGCTTTCCTGATCTATTTTGCTAGTTTTTAAAGATCCCTATAAGATTAGTGGATTCTTTGATTGTAGCCTAACATAATAGGAGGTTGTCATCTGCAAATAGAAGATGAGTGATATTAGGAGCTTATTTAGATATTTTGATACCATATATTTGTTTAATGGTTTGAGCATGTTTCATAAGAGCAGAAAACACATCAGCGCATATAATAAAAAGGTAGGGAGAAATAGGACCCCCTGCCGAATTCCCATTGTAGGAATGATATTGAAAAGGGCTTTCAATTAATGAGGACATCAAATTTAACAGTAGTGACACAATTCTTGATGTTAGAAATGAAACCAGTAGGAAAACCTAGGTTTATAAGAGCTTCTCTTATAAAGTTACACTCCAGCCCGTCATAGGCTTTCTCAATGTCTATTTTCATCTCAACAAGCCCATGTTTAAGTTTGTTTTGTCTATTAAGTTTTTGGAAGGCTTCCCGGGCAATCATAGTGTTATCAGAAATCATTATCTTATGAATAAAAGTACTTTGGTTAGTGCTGACGAGATCAAGGAGAATAGGCTTTAGTCTGTTAGCCAAAACCTTAGTAATGATTTTCATCCCGACGTTGCACAAAGCTATAGGTCTATATTCTTTAGGATTGGTGGGATTTTTGGTTTTAGGTATGAGTTTTATGTAAGTATTGTTATAGTTATCAGGGCTGCCATTGTTGTTAAGGATGTGCAGAACAATAAAGGTAATATCTTTGCCCACTATTTGCCAATAAGTCTGGTAGAAAACTGCAAGAATACCATCAGGGCCAGGAGTTGCCCCTCCTTTAAGGTTTTTCATGGCTAGATAGACTTATTTAGGGGTATAGGGTCTGATGCGTTGGGCCTTCATCTCTTCATTACAGGTATTAGTAGGAGATATATTCAGAGAGGTTCTCATGTTGTTCCTTTGAAACAACTTGTCCTTGAAGTAATTAACAAAAATCTCTTGGATCTCTTCCTCCTTATAGGCGAGTTCTCCATTATAATTAATGAGAGACTTAATTTTGTTGTTAGAGTTCCTTTGAGAGGCTTTAATGTGGAATAATTAGAATTCTTATCACCTTCCTTTAACCATTGGACCTTAGCCCTTTGAGCCCATCAAACTTCCTCCTGGTGAAGAAGGTTATCCAATCTCTCTTGCAGGGTTTTGATATTTTTATATTTTTTGTTATAGGAATTATCATTTTGAAATTGGTGAATATAATCTTTGACTTTGTTAATGATTTTATAAGGATTCCCATATTACTTATTACCCCATTTACAAAGAGTGTCTAAAGTAATATTGACTTTGCCATGAATTTCACTATGGTTCTGGATGTTCCATTTATTACTAATTATTTGGTCAATATCCTGATGCTCCATCCACATATTCTCAAATCGTTTAGGTTTGAATTTATGAGCATTATGTTTGGGCTTCTCCTGATTAGAATAGAAAGTAAGAAGAATAGTGTTATGGTTAGAGGAAAGTTTAGGAAGATGAGTATTAGTGTAATGAGGGAAGCTAGTAATCCAATTTTTATTAGCCATAAATCTAGCAAGCTTGGCCATAATGAAATCCTCTCCTTGTTGGTTATAGGCCACGCCTCCATATTACATGTAAAACCTAAATCAATAAGTTGGCAAGATGAGAAAGTGGAATTCACAATATCAGTAAGTTTAGTATTTATAGTATTTCCCCCCACTTTTTCATTATCATTCCTAATGAGATTAAAATCTACAAATTGTAAGTAAGAGTTTTTTGGATAGTATAAGAATAACCATATATGGTAGCCCCTCTCCAATTATCATTATTATGAGTATAAGAAACAATATAAAAATCAATCATATTATTGGTAGAATCATTAATGTTGAGAGTAACATGATTATTCTAGAAAAGAGATAAAACCCCAGCTCTCCCTTTTCCATTATAAGTACAACTAGTCCTATGGACATTATGAAGACCCCAGCTCTCTCTTTTGCAAGGTTCTTTTGTTGTGGCCCATCCTTTAGTGTTATGTTTTGTAGGGGATGTCATCCCCACTTTTTGAGGAGTTTTGTTTTGCTTGTTCATTTGCCATTTCATGATGCTCCCTGATTGAAAATTTGGGATATTTGGAGTTCAGAATGTGCAGGTTCCAGAAAGAAGACGAAGATAGACTATTCTTTTGAGTTGATTACATATATTCCATAAATAAGAAGTAGACATAAAGTGGATCGGGAGGGAAACAAGGGTTGGAAAAAGAGCAAGAAATCAAGATAGAAGAAGCAGCACCATAGGATGAAAGAAAACAATGGAAAAAGAAGGAAAAGATAAACAAAATAACACCTAAAAAAGGATACACACTAGGGTGGAATAAGGAGAGAATGAGGGGATGGAGGAAAGGTTCAGCAAACGGGGAAGGAGAAGAAATGATTATTTTAGAAGTTTTTAATGGTTCTTGGGGAAATCTTAGAGAGAATCATCTTTTTAAAAATAACAATTTTCAAGTGACACAATTGATATGATCAGAGTGCTGGTATAAAATTTAAAATTGTGAATGGATGACCACTTAGTCTTATGCTTCTATAAAGAATATTGGTAAAGAAAAAGTATGGACCAAATAAGAGATGAATGAGGACTATGAAAATAATGTAAGAGGTAAGTGCTTTCAAAGGCATATGATGCTGTAGTTTTCTGCTGGGCTTTTAAGCCATCCATCACTCCAAAACAAAAAATATTAGTAAATTAATAACAACTTTTAGCTTTTGACTATGCATAATTAGTGCTAAAGTCTTTTAACTTAATTTTAGATTTTGCTTTAATCCTTTATTTAGTAAACATTATAGAATAGTTCTTTAACAATGGTTTTGTTAGTTAACTTAATTCTTTATGTTAAATTCACTGGAAAAAAATTACTGGGGGTGATGTGGCATGACAACAAGGCTTAATTTTCATTAGTGTCTCAGCAAGGGGTTATATTAACAATGTAAGCTCCATATTTCTCCAAATTAAAGTTATCACGCATTTTCTAAAATAGATTAGGGTTACTATTTATCTTCTTCCTTCATCCTTCTTCTAAATTTCTTAAAGAATCATCCTCATCCAAACCAAAATTATGGGTCATTTGGATACGTGGTCATAAGAAACAAGAAGATGGATTGTTGGTGCCAAGAAGAAGAGTATGTTATTTGTATTGTTACAAATTTGAACAGTGTGAATGTTGGGAAAATTTTGGGATTGTAGAAATTACATAAATCAAATGAAGAAGGGACGTATTTTTTTCAAGTGGGTAGGTGATGAAATTGTTGATAGAAGGAATATGAAGATTGAAAAGAAAAGGAAAAAAATATTCAAGTTGAAGCATGAGGTTATTCACACAGGGGGAATATTGAAAATTGCACTAGTGTTTGAAATTATTAGTTTAGAGTTTAATTTAGTGCTTTTAACCATTTATTTCAAATAGGGTTTTTCTCAAAAAATATGTAATTCTATCTAATTTCAATGTTGGTCAAGTCTTTGAAGAACTCTGTTCTCCATCACCATTCCCACAAGATAAAAAAATTTCCATCTTTAAGATCCTAAAGGTTGACATCCCTACCTCATGCTACATGCTTTGAAAAAATTACAAAGTGATTTTTTTTACTATAACTCTCAAATTGGTAAACATAATTCAACTTAATTATAAGTGATTAAATTTCTTACAAAAGATTAATAAATATTGTATTTGTGTTTTAGTATTTTTTTTCTTTGCTAATATGACTATTTTTGCAAAATTTTCAAATAATTTGAGTGATACAGTATATGTGTGTAACCTTCAACTAATGGAGTTGTCCTTTACTCCTTTTATACATGACTTGGAAATCCTGGTAAGGAAAAGTTGTAAACTAGGGCTTCAAAGAACCCATAAAACTATGTAGAAAGGGAAAATCATTCACCTTGTTTGTTCCAGCGTCTGATGTTCAACCTCCCTCTAAAAACATCAATTCTCGAGAAGAGAAAATGGATTATTCTTGAAATTTTTCAAATAAAATATTATTTCTATGACATTTTTGAGTAATTACAAAATTAGTTCTGACATTACTATTTGACCATTTTAAAAGGTTTGTGATTTGTGATGATTAATACTCTCTGCGTTTTAAAAAGTCGTTTAAGAATGTTACACATAAATTAAAAGAAAATTGAGTCTAATATTTTTATAAAATTACTGTTAACTACTATTGATTGTTATATATTGTCATATCTTAAAAAAAGTGTATGTAAGAGATAACGTTGATAAAAGTTGTATTGAGAAAATAAAGAGATTAAAAGACATTTATTTTGAGACGAGAGAGTATGAGATTATTAATAATTTTAAAATAATAATTTCTAAATTAAAAAAGTCTTTCTTTTTTAAGTTTAATTATAGTTTTAATTTTTTATTTTATCTAATTTGTGAAATCGATCATCTATTTTAAATTAAAATAATTTTATTTTTGTTTTCAAAATTTAAAATTAAAATAAAATTTAGATATAATTTTTTTAGATGTAATTCTTACCATTTTTCAATAGAACTATGAGAGTATATAATTTTTTCTTACACCAATTTTCTTCAATTTTTATTTTTTTTAAGTATACTTAAATATTTTTGAATAATAAGAACTGCACATAATTGTATCTAACTTTTTTAAATTTTTTGTGAAATATAATAAGTTATTGTATATAAATTTATTGTTGAATTTTATAAATAAATATATAAATTTAAAAAATGAATGTTTCATCAGTTTTTCTAAATGTGAAAAAAATCAAAAGTGTTTAAATTTGAAGTAGATAGATTAATTTAGTAAAAAAATATATAATTGAAGGAATAAACTTGAAATTTAGTCTTTGAGATATATCACTCTTCCATTAATGTGTCATCAAAAAATTAATTTTATTAAAATATTTTTTAATATTTTATCTTAAAAAATTAATTTTATTAAAATATTTTTTAATATTTTATCTTAAAAAATTAATTTTATTAAAATATTTTTTAATATTTTAGCTTAGAATAAATTAGAAATTATTGTATATAGTTAACAAATTTAAATTTTAATATTATAATTTTTTTTAGAACTGGTAATTTAAGATTATAATATTGTTTTCATTGAAGCTTCTATTGAATTCTATAAGTATTTGATAGTAAGTAATTTGAGATTTGTATATTAATTAAAAATAATAGTATGTTTTATTCTTTAATTTTTATTATTTAATATGTTTGAGATTAATTCTGACATTAAATTATTTCGATCCTCTTTTAATTACAGATTTGCGGTTGTGAAAGATTAAACGATGAACTTTTTATTAAATTTATATCGATGATCTCTAAATTAACTAAATATTAATAAAATAATATGTTTTCAAGGTGTAAAATATTTTTATGAAATTTTATTTTATTATATTAGTGACATAAATATAAATTTTTAGGTTAAGAAATGGTGGAAAACAGAAAAGAAGTTATATATACTGTGGCGACTTTATTGTCCTGAAAAAGCAAGATAAAGCGCGTTTTAATGGTTTGTTTGTCCGTTCCGTTTCTTCATTCAAAATTCCAAACACTCAATGGGCGCCGCGGAGAATACCGTTCTTTCAAACCCAATTGGTTCAAAAAACAAACAGCTAAGCTTCCAAATTTCCATGTCAACACTTTTTGAACTTATCCACACTCCTTGGGACCTTCACTTTCCACGCGTCCTTTCCTTCTCCAATTATTTTGTTATTATTATTTTTCTATACATCATAATTATCTATAAATAATCCTTTTTTCCTTACAAAACAAACTTCTCCTTCTGGTAACTTTCACAAATAAATATTCAATTATTAAAATTTTTAAATAATTAATATTTTTTATAAATAAAATATCTCTCCATGCAATATCAAAATGAAAATAATAAAAAATCTCTGCAGTTATGCGCAGAAGATATTCAATTTATAAATAAGGCGGTAAAGTGATATATGAGGGAATAAACGTGAACACAAACATAAAGGGTGTACCATATTTAGGTAGGTTAAAAGGATAATAATTGGGTGGGTCTCAAGAGAGACAAGATAAAACCATACTCTTATTCGGATAAACCCGAATCTTACTATTTCTTTCCAACCAAGGATACAATAATAAAGTAATACTACGTTATAAAAATCAAATTAAATCTTGGTCTTATCCACCACCTCATACCTTCTTTTTTCTTCTTATATATAAACAAAACAAAAACCTAACATTCCCCAAAATATATCATCCAAAGTAGAGTTCTTTGTTATATCTTGAAGATCAAATATGGAGCAAAAAATGAACAATCTTCCTATGGTTGGATCACCAAAGAAAAGACCATTCCATGAAGAGTATGATGATAATATAGATGGTTCTTTCTTCACTTCCTCATCTTCTGATTCTGATCTTTCAAATGATAATTCATCTTTAGAATTATCAGAATCTGATTCGTTTGAAGATGTCACATCTCCAACTTCATCTTCTTCATTAAATGACATGTCTTCTCTGTTTCAACAACTTCCAATCAAGTAAGTTTCTTTGATTTTTTTTCCTTCAATTTTTTTAATGGGTTTTACTTTTTCTTTTCATTTTAGTTTCTGGGCTATTGAAATTTCTTAAGATTATGCTAAAGTTTGTGTCCTTTTTTTTTTACAGAAGGGGACTTTCGAAATTCTACCAAGGAAAGTCACAATCTTTTACATCGTTAAAAAATGTTCAAAGTTTAGAGGATCTTGTGAAGCCAGAGAGCCCTTACAATAAGAAGTTAAAGTCATGTAAAAGCTATGGAGGGTTTTATGAGAACCAAGATTCTATGTGTATTTTTAAATCAACTAGTGCTATGTCAAATAAGGGGGTGTATTCAGCAAATTCAAGGGGTTCATGTTCTTCATTGAATGCAAGAAGGGGTAGTGGAAGTAACTTTATGAGTAGCAAGCCACCAGTTCATCCTCATGGATCATCTGCTAGCAATAACAATATCTCTAATCAAACTGCTTTGTTTGCTTGATAGGGATTATGTGATGTTTTTTTTGTTTAATCTTTTTGGTTTTTGGAGTTTTGAGTTTCGGAAGTTATGTAGTTGTTAGATTAATGATTAGTTGATTTTGATACAATGAAATGAAAACAACTATTCAATTTATATGCCAAAGAATTTTTATGGACCAAGATTTATTGTTCTAGTGACTTAGATCTGTCATAGCATCATGTACCAGCAGCAATAGATTCAACTCCCTCACTTTTTTCTTATCATCGGTATAATGCAGTTTGAGGGGCCGTTGTAGGTAGGGCTGGCAAATCGGGCCAGCCCAAAAGTCCGTCAAAAAATTCAGATTTAAACAAAAAATTTAGAGTTGTTTATCATTTGGACTTTTAAATTCGACCCGTTAAAAGCTCGATGTTAACCGGACTAATCCGACCAAATTTTGGGTAGTCCGCTTATTTAATTTTTTTTATTTTTTTATAAAACTATAATATATTATATAATTAATAACCATATTATTTTTTAATAAAAATACAAATATCTATTTTATAATACATTTTACTACTAATGTTTATTTTAATAAAAAACTATAATACATTATACAATTAATGTCTATTTTATAATATATTATACTACTACTATCATAACTTGAATCTTGATTATTTAATTAAAATAATTTAGTTTTATGATATTTTATTTTAGCTTTTATGAATATAATTAATTTATACTTTTTAGTGATCAATAGTCATATATATTTTAGTTTTTTAGTTTATATATTTTAGTTTTTTAGTTTATATTTTATAAATTTATTTATTTAAAAAATTATTTTTTAATAAAAATTAAATATTAAATATTATTTGGGCCGGCTCGAATAACCGAAGCCCGTGAAGGATCGGGATTTGACAATCAAATTGTAGCCCGTTTAAATTTTGGGCTTTTAGGCTCGGCCTAACAAAGGCTCAAACCCGTCACGGGTCGGTCCGAAGTAGGCCGGGTAGCCCGTTTTACCAGCTCTAGTTGTAGGGTCAGTTTTAGAATCAAGTGGTCCAACTTCCTTTGGATCAGTTACTCGATTGAACTCCCTCACTTTACTCATGGGCAAAGGGCCTAATTTTTCATATAGAAGTTAAATGTCAATCTAACCAGTTAATCAATACTGAAACTGAAAAGAAAAATCTCACTCAAAAGATCTAAATAATGGTTAAGGATTCAATAATTTTGATTTTTGAAGAGTAATATGATCTATGTTCTTGTTAAGGAGTGTGTAGTCAAAATCCATTTTTTCTTTCAAGAAAAATTGTAAAAAAAACAGTTAGGTCATATTTTTGGTTCTGTCTAACTAGATTTTTCTTATTTAACCAGATTTTTTAATGTGGAAAATCCACGGCAGAATATTAACGTTAATTGTGGGAATTTATTTTTCATTTTCTACAAATTTGTGCGATTAGATATCTTATGACCCAATTGAATATCGCAAGTTGAGTTCTCCCCCACTCAAAATGCTCAATCGTTCTATCGAATTTCAACTCATTTTCTTCATAGGCTTTTTCAGATATCCTTCAGACTCATCCACAATGGTGGCTTTCAAACTACTCGCTTTGTCATTTAACAGCAAGCTGTTGCTGCCACTGTTGAAGCGATTAAAGATCCACACGGCCACATTATTCATTCGTTCTTTTGCATCAATATCCTGTCAAACCTAGGGTAAGTCACTAGTATTCTAATATTGATTATGATTGCTTATATGACACAGATCTTTGAAGACTTCAAATGTGTCTGATTTTTATCTAAGAAAGTTCGCTCAAGTAAACCTTGAAAAGTCATCTATAGTCACATAGGCATATCTCTTTCCACCTAAGCTTTCTACCTGCACTAGTCTCATTAAATTCATGTGAAGGAGTACCAACACTTTGGAAGAGGTCTAATGTTGCAACATTGGATGTGACATCTAGGATTACTTTCTAATCTCACACACCACATACTTCTCTTTCTTCAACCTTGAGTTCCAACATTTCTCTAATGACTCCTCCAAATATGACTTCCTTCATTCTTTTGAGATGAAGGTGTCCAAGCTTCTGATGTCATAGCTTCACACCATCCTTCTCGATCATTAAACATGTGGAAGATTAAGCAGTTATTTAAGGTTCCCACAAATAATAGTTGTCTTTAGACCTTATGCCCTTTATCAAAACAAAATCTTTATCATATTTGACTAAACATTGTGACTTTGAGAAATTGACTAACAACCCTTGGTCACATAACTGACTAATGCTCACAAAATTAGCAGTTAATCCATCCACCAGAAGAATGTCTTCTAGACTAGGAAAGCCATCAAACAACAATTTTCCAACTCCCATGATTTTACCTCTGAATCCATCACTAAATCTGACATAATTGTGGGTTGAGACTTGATATTATTCACCAATAAATTATGAACCCCTATCACATGTCTAGAGCATTCACTGCTAAAGTACTAGTCTTCTCTAGTTGAAACTCTAAAAAAATAACGAGCTCTAAGGTTAACATCCTTATCTTTAAAACTTTTCTTTTTTGCTCACTTATTAGCCTTGGAATTAGCTGGAGGTTCCTAAACGCCATGCAATTTGTAACAAAAAGGCTTTATATGACCATAATCATCACAATAATGACATTTTCAAGTTAAGTTTTGGAATTTGGATGAAGTTACATCATGTTTATCAGGATGTTGTAATATGTGCGTGGACATGGTGATCATTCTTTTCATTTCAGAAGGAAAGAACATTTGTGAAGATCGTTTCTTTTGTTGATTATCAGATGGATAATTGACTCTTGTATCTTCAGCCTCTTTCATTATATCAGCTATAATATTCATCCTTCTCAAAGAATATGTCATGTTATCAAGCTTTAGATTTAAGAGAGTCACTTCATTTTGTAGATGAGAAACAACGTATAGAAATTAATTTTTCTAATTCTCCAATTTAGCTATGATCTTTCTCTGATTTTCTTTTGTCTTAACATTTTCTTTACACCTGTCACACGTTACCTCGTAGGACACATCCAGATCTTCATATAGAACATTTTTATCACAAGATTCTACTTCATTTGTCCATTTTCCAATGAGAGCAATTAAAAGTTTGATAGTCTCAAAGTTAGAATCATCTTCTGACTTATCATCATCATCAAACCAAGGTGCATAAAGTCCCTTTTCTCCTTCTTGAGATACGCTGGACATTCTGGCCTAATGTAACCAAATATTTCACACTCAAAAAATTGAATCCATTTGCTTTGTTTGAAATTCTCTTCGGTTATGGTATTTTTCTGTAAATAAGAATTATTACTGCTGTCAGATGAGATGTTCTTGATATCTAGTCTTTCTCTCCTGTCCAATCTCTTCAAAATTTTATTGAATTGCTTTCCAAGTGATACAATGGTGTTTGATAGTCCTTCCTCCGTATCTAGATCATCATGTCTCTCTTTATCATCAGTATTGGATACAAAAGCTATGATTTTGCTTTTTTCTCAGACTTGTCACTTATAGCTAATTTAAAGGTTTGAAGTAACCCAACAAGCTCATCAACTCTCATACTGCTGATGCCATGAGCTTCTTCAATGGCTGTCACCTTCATGTCAAATCTCTTTGGTAGAGACTTGAGAATCTGTCTAACAAGTTTTTCTTCTAAAATCTTATCTCCCAAGGCACTAAGTGCATTTTCTATTTCAAGAAAATTCATGTGAAAGTCCTGAATGCTTTCATCATCATTCATCTTTAGATTCTCAAATCTGGTTGTGAGAAATTGAAGTCTTGACATCTTCACTTTAGGTGTGCCTTCATGAGTTGTCTTGAGGATTTCCCAAGCATCTTTTGCTATAGTACAAGAATTTATTAACCTGAAAACATTCTTGTCCACTCTATTGAATAAAGAATTTAAGGCGTTGGAATTTAAAAGAGCTAATTCATCTTCCTCCTTAGGCCAATCTTCTCCTGGATTCAAAGACTCATTACCATTTTTGTCCTTCACAACAGGATGATTCCATTCTTTCAAAACAGTGTTCCATGATTTAGTATCCATGGATTAAGAAAGGCTATCAGTCTAACCTTCCAATAGTCATAGTTTGAACCATCCAATAGACGTGGTTTCTTGTTGTATCTTCTTTCCTTGTCTATAGTGCCAAAAAATATTCTCCTTATAGCACACCCAAAAATAGAACAGGGTGCCTACTTTAATGCTAATTAAAATTCTAACACTTTAAAATAGATGTCAAGACCGATGTCCCAACACCAAAACAATATCAAGAAATATGTTAAGACATCATTTGCTGACAAAAAACTTTTATAAAAACAATAGATTATGCATAAGTCAATTGAAGAAGGTAAAAGACTCAATTAGTTTTGAACCTAATTTAGTACAACTCACCTACTCTACTGACATCGAATCCAAGAAGGAATTACACTATGATAGAATTAGTTCAAAGCTAAACAACCCTAGTTTACACAACTTATCTCCTAGTCACTACCTTGTGCTACTTCTACCTAACAACCTTATAAATATGAGATTCCCCTCTCACTTCCCACATTCACCGTAGTGAAAAAACAAAAATAGAAGAACACACTTCAAATTACAATACTCAGTTTTTCTTAAAAGCTTTTGACTAAGAATAATAACTTGAAACACAATATACTCTTTGCTTAAGAGCTCATGAATTATGGGAAAGTAACAATGAAAAATAAACAATCAGTCAAACTCTATGTATCACCATGATACATGAGTGACATACACAAAAGTAAAGCACACTAAATGTACTCTTAAAACCTTAAACCCTTATCTCATGCACACACAATTTCTTGATGTGAATTCTTTTTTAGGTTTAGTAAGTCCTTATATATAGACTCTTGTAGTATGTGCTTGGACTCTTCAATCAAAACCAATCTTCCAGTTGTAATTTATCTGCAAGATCTTCTCCACAAAAATAGGAACAAATCTTTACAGTTTCCTAAAAAGTCTCCAAGATCCTTTTTATGAAACCACATCAAGTATGCATTGTTCCTAATAAAATATTCTTGACATACGAAAATAAGTGAGATATATCCAAGAGAATCTCATAAAATCAAATCAAATATGTCAAGAAAATAACAGCAACACGTGTTGTACAGTTAGCCAAGATGTCAAGACATTTGGCTCAACATCTGTCTGAGATACACAAAAACAATACATATCATGAAGTTTAGTCAATATGTCATGACATCTTGCTCAACATCTGGTTTTGATACATGCTTTTCCAAATGCAACATGTTTTACCAAAATTGTTTCCAATCATAAAATCACATACCTAACAAGTTTAAAATCCATGATGCAAGAAAAGGCTAAAAACGTCCTTATAGCCTCTAATCGAGATATAGGAGCACATGTCTCATTGAAATCTATGTCTTCTTGTTGATATTATCTTTTTGCAACAAGTATTGTTTTTTCTCAAAACTTTTCCATCTTTATCAAGGTTGTTGCAAAAAAATGACGAGTTTCGATCACTTGATTAGCTAAATCTTTCGGAACGAGTTCCAATATGTTTTTTCTTTCAAATTGATTTGAATATTCTTACATAGAAAGATACCAATGTTTTCCAATAAGGGGCTCATCAACTTCCTCTTACTCAATTTTGAATACAAAGGCCATATGATTACATACCTTGCTAAGGGAGTGTCAAGTTGTAACTTTCTTAGAAATATCTCCAATAAAATTCTGAATTGGATGGTCCTTGTCGGTCCTCTAATATTTAGGCAACCTTTGATTTTCTAAGTTAACTTCTTTAGATTGAGTATTTCCAATTTGACTTTGATCTTCTTCTTGAACTTGATATTGATCTTTGTCTTTATCATCAACTTCCAAGGATGTTTTCTTAAGGATACATGCACAATCAACAACATATACCTCTACAGACAAGGGGTTAAACTAATCATAGGTAACATGAACTGAATATTATAGCATTAGAGTTATTTTGTTAAAAACTCTAAAATCATTTCTAGAAGCGGAATATCATAGGAACATGCCTTGATTAGGTATAGGTTATATCAAAATATGGTAGTAAAGAAAGAAATATTGAATCTACTCGAAGTTAGTATATAGTATTCAAACTTTAACAATACATGGGTAAACTCAATTTAATTAGTCTCTGAGAAGCGTGAGATAACTATTGTAATACACAAGAAGAATGAGCTAAATCTGAACCATACATATTCTAAGTGGATAATGAGTCTTAAATATAAAAGGATAATTATGGTTACTGAAAATGACCACTTCCGTTTACCATTCATGGACCAGATGCTTGAAGAATTGTCAAGTAAACCCTTCAACATGTTTGCATGAATATATATAAGTATAATTAGAATGTTGTAGATCTTGGCGGCCAAGAAAAGACAGTTTTAACATGTTTTTCTGGAATATTAGCATATAAAAGAATTTCATTTGGTAGGTGCAATACCCCTACCACATTTAAAAGGTGCATGCTTTCTATTATGTTTAAAATTCAGTTCTACCGATGACAAGATGTCATACACAATGTTAGAACAATGAGTATGAAAATGAGTATGCGTAATAAAAAAAAATAAAAGTAGAATATAAACAACACATGAATTGGTAATCCACTCCAATGCAAAATCACCTATGTCTCGAGGCCATTCACCCAATGAAATAAAATTCACTCTTAAAAGTTATAAGTAAAAATTGGTCTGATTTGAACTTCCCTAGTTCAATGCCTCTTTTTTTGATACTACCCTGAAATTTGATCCAGGATACCCCTAAATTTAAGACCTCTCACTTTCACTCAAACACTATACCAAGTGTTTGGAAAGTTAAAAAGTACATCAATGGTGAAACAATAATAAAAATAAAATAGTCTATTCTCCTAAGTTATAAATATAACCCAGGAATAAAGTAATACAAAAACAAACACACTTAATAACAGTAAAAATTTCAAACTTAGTAGTGCAAGGTCTGAATCTTTCCAAAGGAGAATTCATCCTTAAATAATAATAAGAGTCCAATTAAAAATCCCATTATGGTTTATTTATTTTAATGTGAATGGACCTCCAAAAGTGCATGGGATCAACATTCAATAATTTTGATTATAAATATTGATTGACCAAATATTTAATAAAAATATCTTGAATGCATAAAAGTCAATCTTACTAAAATTGATCAAGATTTAATCTTTCTTAAACCAAACACGCGCAAAATCAATCAAATATTTGACTGGCATAAAAGGAAACAGATCTCAAAAAGTGTGATATTTACTACAAACAACTTTCACGTGAAGCAACAAATGAGAGACATGATGTCTCACAATAAGCGATAAATTTTTCTTAGCATGTTACTGTAAGAACAAGAAGTGTTTCTACATCTGGCCTTGTGATTTTGATGATAACTTTACATGTTACCTCAGAGAACAATTGTATACACTAATGGTTTTGTTCTAGTGTGTAGTTGCTGCTAGAATGTTCTGACTCTGATAGTAAGGCGTGCGATGTCATTAGGTTTTGAACACACACTCTAGAAGAAAACATGTGGTTATGTGTTTAGTTAAATTCAAGGTTCTTAGTCTATCTTCTGCAACATTTCTTAGGAACTTTAATACAAGAGGTTTTGATCGTGACTTTATGGTTTAGATTTGGAGGCCTTCTGAAGCTCTACTTCTGGTGTTACAAGTTTCGAAGATAATAAAAACAATGTTCTGTTGAACAAGTTCTGATGATCTGAATAAAAGCAAGTTCTTACAACCAAGTGCTGAAGACTCTGAAGACAAGTTCTAAAGACTCCAAGACTTAGGTTCTAAGGCTTAAAGAAAGATTCTTCTACAACAAGCTTCAACATTCAAATATTCAAATATTCGAAGCCTCTGAAGATATGAAGAAAGTTAAAAATGGTTAACGTGTGATAGTGTACAAAAGGTACATAAAGTGTCTGTGACCTCTACTCTTCTAGAGTGGCGCAATGATAGTCCTTTTTATATTTGACCGTGACTACTCTGATTATAACCATTGAGAACCAAGAGCTAGATTTCCAATATTACCTTTGTACCCTTTCAACAAATCTCTTTTACAATCTATAAAAGAAAGACTTGGAAGCTAAAGAAATGTAAGAAACTACACTACACCGAAAAATATATTGGAACAAATCAAGCTCAAACAAAACTACACAAAGGCGTTGTGCACACTTTATAGTGAAATCATCTGTGTATAGTTTTGTAAATGAGCAAAGTGTTGTTGCTCGTATCTTGCAGTAGAACACTTAGGTGTTTTTCAGTGTACTAAAAATTATGTGTAATCTACTTTCAAGAAGTAAATATGTAAACACTAGAAGAAATTAATTGTTGTTGAAAGATACCTTGAGAGACTCTGTAACACGGTGGGAAGAACTGACTTTGGATTGTTTTGCGTTTGATCGCAAATGTTGCGGATAGCAAGAGTCGCCACCGACTTTTATTTTATCCAATTAAGGGAAGGTGAAAAGAACAGGAAAAGACCTTCGTTTAGATTCTGAGTAAGGGAGTTTGTTATGAAAAGGGAAGGTATTAGCACCCTTTCCATCCGTAGTTATCTACGGGCTCTTAATTGCTTTAGCTCACTTTAAAATTTTCTTTCTGTGTGTGTGTTTGAAAATGTTTTTGAAAAGGCATTTCGTTTTGACTTCATAATGATTCACGCTGGAATGTATACGAAGTGTTCGGAAATGTTTCGTTTTGGAAAAGAACTTTGTAATGATTCACGCTGGAATGTATACAAAGTGTTCAAAATTGGTTTTTTAGAAAGTGTAAGGTGTGAAAAGTTTTTTTATAGAGCAAGCAATTAAGAGTCTATTACCTACTCAGAACGGTCGTTTCCGTGTTATTTTACTTTGCTTTAGAATAGTGTTATCCATACCATTAGTTGGTAGGTAACCCTACTCGTTGGATGTAAAGGGACGTTCGAAGGGACATCTGATGGTTATAGAAGGAAACTTGTAGGAATATCCTAGCACATTCGTAGGGACGATCATCACTTTTCGTAGGCAACAATCGAGGGACTAGATTATATATTCGTAGACAACATCGAGGGTCATCTAGGGACTATGATCTTTGATTCGAAGGGACTATGATGATATGTTTGTAGGCAACAGTGCTAGGATACCTCTACGTTCGAGGGACTTGACCATTTATTCAAAAGGCAATGAGAGAGAATACCCTAAGGTGGGTGCATGTGTGAAGAGAGTATGTTAAATTCAAATATGTTATCTGGTGATTACAGTTAGCTACGTTGATTTTATCTTGCCACACACACCTAATTACTAGCAGTTTATATGGGTGCGGAAAGTAAATCCTACGCTATTACATGGCTTTGGAGCAGTTACATAATTGAGGAGTGAGGAAAGTAAATCCTAATTAAACTATTACATCCCATGAGCAGTTACATAATATTGGAAAAAAGGAATGCGAGAAAATTAACCTAACTATTACAACCTGGAAGCAGATACAATAATCGGAAAAAAGAGTCGAATTGCGAATAATAAAAAATAATGTTAGTGAAAAAAGATATTTGAGTTAGAAAAAATGTTTTTAGGGTTATTAAACCTAATTAGACGAGAAAATAATTTTTTGGGAATTTTCTGGATTGATTTTAATAAGGAAAAACT
Organism: Vicia sativa; assembly: GCA_021764765.1. Taxonomy (NCBI): domain Eukaryota; kingdom Viridiplantae; phylum Streptophyta; class Magnoliopsida; order Fabales; family Fabaceae; genus Vicia; species Vicia sativa. The sequence goes on from CM038794.1 coordinate 163,814,101, forward strand.
ATTAAAAGTCAATTTTCGATTAATTAACAATTAATTAAAATATGCATGCAAAATATAATTTTTTTATGTTAAAAATTAAATAAACATTTTTCTAACCTAAATGCACAAAAAAAAAAAAAGAAATAATTTTTTTGTGATTTTTTAATGCATTAGAAAATTATTTGAAAAGAAATTAAAAGAAATAAGAAAAATAAGAAAATATGGGTTAGTGAAAACAAGTGTTAAAAATTAGTTTGGCCTTGCTGAGGTTTGAACCCGTGACCTGGAGGTCATTGGTTCAAAAACTTACCACTGGACCACAGCGCGTGTGGTGTCAATATGCTGGCTCTGGAAATACATGTATGGTACCTGCGTAAAATCAGATTTTTTTGAAAAAAATAGCAAAAGGTGGGGTTCGAACCCGCGACCTTAGAGAGGGCAAGAGACTTAAGAGCGTGCTGGCAACCGCTGGGACGGTGATACATCCATGAATTATGTTACATGGATGAATATATGTTCAAGATTAGTTCCTAAAAATCAAGTTAAAAGCCAAACACGCGCGTGGGTCCTGTACGTTTGAATCAACCAATCATACGAAGCCACGCAGGGAGTCGACGTTTCAACGCAAAGGACCTCGCCGGAAACCTAATTCCGATTGTCTTCTCCGACGGGATGATTTTTCAAACCTGCAAAATAAAGAGAATTCACGGAAGAGATTAAGGCTACCCCCTAAATTGATTTTGAAGTTCAATTTTTGGTATCAGTTTGACTCTAAATCCTACAAATTCAATTAAACCTTTAAATTCGTCCTAATGTGGGAATGAATGGATTGTTCTTAAAAATAGCTGGAAATAGGATTTCGAATTTGCAAGTTTTCTTGAATTTTTGAGAGATTAGGGTTGGTTCATGAGGCTAAGGTTTCGTCCCTTGTGCTTGTGAATGTATCATGTATATATAGAGCATGAGATTTGATCAGAAATAATGAGAAAATATCTTCCCTTGAATGCAAAAATATTCCCTTGTAAATATTTACCAAAAGTTGTAGATAATGTTCAGAGGGACTTTCTGTTAGTGTTTTAAGTTAGCATTAATTTTGGTAAAACTAGGCTATAGCAATGTCATGACATTCAGAGATTGAAGATAAATCCTACTTGCTAAGGATGTTTAAAGAACAGAGCTGGAAGCTAAAAGTCGGAAATTGCAGAAAATATCCGATGTCATAATGTTATGACATTCGTGTCTTAGAATCTTTTCTGAGACTTTCGTGAAGTTTGTTGAGCTATATTATGTTTTTCATTACTAGAACGCATGCTCACGTGGCTGCTAGGTTAATCTTAGTTAAACCTAAATTGGTTGTTGAAAAGACCATGTTTTTAGGATTAAATTAAGTGAACCTAGCTATCTTTATGGAAAAGCGAAGTTTCACTTCTATAAAAGGAATTCAATCCTTATCTGCTGCTTTTTGTCTATTAGGAGAGTTAACAGTTGTATTTTGTAATTCTAGTATCTCTTGTGAGCCAAGCAATTATCAATTGATAAGTGCCTTGGACTAGGATTTGTTTGTAAGGGTAGTTTATCACTCAAAGCTTTGAAGCACGTGTTTGTCTCTTGATTAAAGCTTTGAAGCAAGATCAAGATAGTTTATTGAAGTGTCTTCACAATTCAATTAATCAATAGGTTGATATCACCTGTGATTGAGGGGAGTGAGTAGGAACTCGGTCTAAGTAGGACTTAGATTGAAGTTGCATTGGGTAGGTTTTAAGTGAAGGAGATAAACCGGTTGGTTTATTCGAATTAATTCTACTACTAGTGAATTTCCTCCTGGCTTGGTAGCCCCGATGTAGGTGTAGTTAGAACCGAACGGGTAAATAACTTATTGTGTTCTTTATTGTTTAAATTTATTTTGTAAATTGTTAAGTGTCGAATAGTGTGTCATAACATTCTGTGACATCACGATCTGCGCCGAAATTTCAATTGGCATCGGAGCGGGCACCCACTATTTCAGGTGAGATCTAGGGATAATAGTTTCTGGTATAATGGATAAGGAAGGAGGATTTGGAGGTAGACCACCTATATTGGATGGATCTAATTATGACTACTGGAAACCACGTATGACTATTTTCTTAAGGTCACTAGATATTAAAGCTTGGAGAGCTGCTGATAAAGGATGGAGACATCCCACCAAGCTTGAGAAAGATGGAACTACTGTCTTGAAACCTGAGGAAGAATGGAGCAAAGAGGAAGAGGAGCTAGCTCTGGGGAACTCTAAAGCATTGAATACCCTATTCAATGGTATTGACAAAAATATCTTCAGGCTAGTTCATCAATGTGAGCTGGCCAAGGATGTGTGGGATACTCTCAAAACTACTCATGAGGGGACATTCAAGGTGAAGATGTCAAGACTTCAGATGCTCACTACCAAATTTGAGAATTTGAAGATGAAAGAAGATGAGACTATTCATGAGTTTCACATGAATATCTTGGAAATTGCCAACACCTCGGAGCACTTGGTGAAAAGATGTCGGAAGAGAAGGCGGTGAAAGATTCTCGATCCTTGCCTAAAAGATTTGCAATGAAAGTGACGCAATAGAGGAGGCTCGAACATCAACACCTTGAAGTTTGAAGAACTTATTGGATCCCTTATGACTTTTGAGATGGGAATCGGTGAAGCTGACAAGAAAACAAGAGCATAGCACTTGTATCCAATAAGAGGAGGCAAGGTGGATGATGAAGAAGATATCGAAGCTATAGCTATGCTTGGAAGGCATTTCAACAGACTCATCAAGAGGGTTGATCCAAAGTCAAGGTCCAATGTCAAGGACATTTCATCTGACATTGGCAGATCTTATGACTCCAGCAGAAGATCCTAGTCAGAGGATAAAGGAAGTCAAAGCAGAGAAATCCAGTGTCATGGTTGTGAAGGATATGGTCATATTAGGGCTGAATGTCCTACCTTTCTTAAGAAACAAAAGAGAGGAATGATTGTTACTTGGTCTGATGGTGAATCAAGTAGTGACTTTGAAGAGGAATCAGCCAAACTTGTCACTGCACCTTCTGAAAGTGGCAATCCTGATAATGACTCTAGTGATGAGGAAGTGACTTTTGAAGAACTTGCTGATACTTACAAGAAGCTGTGTATCAGAAGTGATGAAGTATGTTAGCAAAATGAAAAACAGAAAAAGCTGATTGAGAAGTTGGAGGCAGAAAATGTGAAGCTGGAAGCTGAGAAGAAGGAAAATACAATCACTATAAGTCATCTCAACAGTGAGATTATAGTGTTGAATTCCAAGCTTGATCATATGACTAAGTCATCAAGATCTGACCACGGGATTGATAAGTTGGAAGAAATCCTTCACTTGGACAAAATCAAATAAGCATGGTCTAAGATATGTGAAAAGGAACCCATTAGTGACAAGAAAAAGAAGAGGCATGGGAAACCAAGGTCAAAGCAGATGTCACAACATAAAACAGGAAATGTGCCTGGCTCAGGGCATGTGGCTGCAAAGAAATTTGTTGATAACAGGAAGAAGAGCAGACCTAATAAGCCAATGTCAAAGCAGATGTCACAACATTGGAGTCAACATCAGGATCAGAGAAACATGAATAAGAAGTTTCAAAGATGGAGATGTCACCATTGTAGAAGGTTTTGACACATAAAACCCTTCTGCTATAGGCTACATGGATACCCTAATCAGACTCCCTATGTTAAGCCTAAGAATATCAGGGTACCCTACACTCAAAAGTGGAAGAAGAGGACTGCAACATTGATAGCTCACACTTCTCTAGAGTGTCCAAGGAAGATTGGTACTTTGACGGTGGATGTTCCAAGCATATGATGGAATAAAAACCTCTTGAATAATGTCAAACCTCATTCTACTTTGTTACTTTTGGAGATGGAGCTAAAGGAGAAATCAAAGGTGTTGGAAACTTGACCGCTCCGAGTTCCAAATCTAAATGGAGTTCTTTGGTAAAAGGCTTGATGCTAACCTCATAAGCATAAGTCTGCTATGTGATATGAGATTCAAAGTCAACTTCACTAGGTCTGAATGTCTTGTAATCAATGATAAATAAGAAGTAGTTATGAGAGGAGTCAGATCAAAGAACAACGCTACATGTGGGAATCGAGAACACCAACCTCTCTACGTGTGCTCTACAGACAAAGATGAAAAGGAGGTAAAGTTGTGGCATCAAAAACTTGGACATCTGCATCTCAGAGGAATGAAAAAATCATCACTATGGAGGCTGTTAGAGGGATACCAAGACTCCATATTGATGAAGGAAGGGTCTGTGGTGAGTGTCAGATTGGAAAGCAAACCAGAATGTCACACCCAATGTCTAGACATCTGACCACTTCTAAAGTCCGGAGCACATGGACTTGATGGGGCCTATGCAGGTTGAAAGCCTTGGTGGAAAAAGATATGCTTATGTTGTTGTGGATGACTTCTCCAGATTTACCTGGATAAACTTCATCAAAGAAAAATATGATGCGTTTGATGTCTTTAAAGAGTTATGCAAAAGACTTCAAAGAGAAAAGGAAAGTTGTATTGTCAGAATAAGAAGTGATTATGGAAAGGAATTTGAGAACAACAAGTTTGATGAATTCTGCTCTTCAGAGGGAATCAATCATGAGTTTTCTTCTCCCATAACACCTCAACAAAATGGGGTTGTGGAAAGAAAGAATAGGACTATACAGGAATCTGCCAGAGCAATGATTCATGCTAAGAAACTTCCTATTAATTTTTGGGCTGAAGCTATGAATACAGCCTGCTATGTTCACAACAGGGTCACCTTAAGAAAAGGAACCTCCTCTACCCTGTATGAACTATGGAAGGGAAGAAAACCAACTGTGAAATGTTTCCATGAGTTTGGTAGCAAATGCTATATTCTGACAGATCGTGATCAAAGGAGAAAAATGGACTCTAAGAGTGATGAAGGCATTTTTCTGGGATACTCCACTAACAGCAGAGCATACAGGGTATTCAACTCCAGAACCCAGGTTATGATGGAGTCTATTAATGTCATTATTGATGATCATCATCAGGAACACAATGTCCCATATGATGTTGAGACATGGTTTGAGACATCACCTCAAGTACCTGATAAGGAAGATGTACCTACTCCTACTACACCAAAATCTGAACCAGAGGAAGCCAACAAAGATCCTTCCATCAGAATTCAGAAAGATCATCCAAAGGAACTCATCATTGGAGATCCAACCAAAGGTGTCGTTACAAGGTCGAGATGCTCAAACTCTTGCTTTGTGTCAAAAATAGAGCCAAAAAATGTCAAAGAAGCTCTAAGTGATGAATTCTGGATTGGAGCAATGCAAGATGAATTGAACCAGTTCAAGCAACATGAAGTATGGGAATTAGTTCCTAGACCAGAAGGAACAAACATCATTGGAACAAAGTGGATCTACAAGAATAAGTCTGATGCGTAAGGAAATAAAGCAAGACTTGTTGCTCAGGGTTACACTCAGGTTGAGGGGATTGACTTTGATGAGACTTTTGCTCCAGTGGCTAGACTGGAATCAATCAGGCTTCTACTAGGGGTTGCTTGCATTCTGACATTCAAATTATTTCAGATGGATGTGAAAAGTGCCTTCCTAAATGGCTACTTAATTGAGGAAGTATATGTAGAACAACCTAAAGGATTTGTGGATCCAAGTTTTTCTGATCATGTCTACAAATTAAGGAAAGCCCTATATGGACTAAAGCAAGCTCCTAGGGCCTGGTATGAAAGGCTAACCAAGTTCCTTACAGACAAAGAATACAGGAAAGGAGCCTTGGATAAAACTCTCTTTGTCAAGAATGAAGGAGGAAAGATAATGGTGGCTCAAATTTATGTTGATGACATAGTATTTGGAGGAATGTCAGAGACAATGGTGAAACACTTTGCCAATCAAATGCAAGCAGAGTTTGAAATGAGTCTCATGGGAGAGTTGACTTACTTTCTTGGACCAAGTTACAGATGGAAGACTCAACATTTCTTTCACTGAGCAAGTATACAAGGAATATTGTCAAGAAGTTTGGAATGGAGAATGCAGGCCATAAAAGGACTCCTGCTCCCACACATTTGAAGTTGTCCAAGGACACAAGTGGTGAAAAGGTTGATCATAGTTTATATAGAAGCATGATAGGAAGCTTGTTGTACCTAACAACACGACATTGCATTTTTGTTGGGGTATGTGCAAGATACCAAGTGAACCTAAAGTAAGTCACATTAACGGTGAAAAGAATTCTGAAGCATGTGAGTGGAACTTGCAATTATGGTATCCTGTATTCCCATGGATGTGAACCAATTTTGTGCGGTTATTGTGATCTTGATTGGTAGTCTTGATGAAAAAGTACCTCGGAGGATGCTTCTTCTTGGGAAACAATCTTGTTTCTTGGTTCAAGAAAGCAAAGCGTGTGTCCTTGTCCACCTGAAGTTGAATATATAGCAGGTAGCGATTGTTCTCAAATGGTCGGATGAAGCGGATCTTGTCGAGTACAATGTCACAGGATGTCATGACATTGTACTGTGACAATCTGAGTGCTATTGATATTTCAAAGAATCCTATACAACACAGTAGGACTAAGCACATTGACATTAGACATCACTTCATCAGAGACCTTGTGGAGGAGAAAGTGATTAAATTGGATCATGTAGTCACCGAACTTCAATGGTGACATTTTACTAAAGCTCTTGATGCTAGTCAATTTGAAAATTTAAGGAGCAAACTGGGTATTTGTCAGTATGAGGAATTGTAGCAATTAAGATTGCTTACAAGGAGGGGAAAAGACCTTTTATTAATTATAAGTGGGTCATTTAATTATTTCCCTCTTATTTTTATAAGTTTCAAGAATATGAAGAGACTCCTCCACATAATAGCCTTTTCATTTGAAAGTATCATATCCTCTTCATCCAAAAGATACTCTCAAACTCTTTGTCATTCTTGGTTTCAGTTTCTCAACATATCTCAGCAAAACATGTCTTCTTCATCCCAAGACTCTGACTGTCCATCTCCCACCATGGATGAGATTAGGGCAAGCGTTGCAGCCTTGAATGTTGAACCTGTGAAAATCTCTCCTCAGCGTTCCATGGCAACTGACTCTAAGAAGTCCCAGAATCAGCATGCATGGAATACTCAAAGGTCATCAGTTTCGTCCTCTGGTAAGATCTCTGGATCATCTTCATCTGTTCCCTCTGAGATAGCAAATAGAGAAGGTACTCTGTATGTGCAAGAAACCATTGATAGGATAGTCACCAGGATCCTAAATGAGAATCTCTCTGTACCTAGAGTTTCTGTTCCCCTTAACCAAGAGTCTGCTAGCCCTAGTTTAGCAGCTGATCAAGATGTCACAAAGAATGTTATGACATCCGAAGATCATGTCCAGAAAACTTCTGTGGATTCTGACATTGCTACCCCTGCTGATTCCCCTGTCAAAGCAAAGGGTGGTATATTTGGTTTTCAAGTTGAGAAGATGACCAAAGCTGGAACTGTCTCAAAGAAGTATAAAGTTAAATCTGTTGGTAGCTCAAGACCCAAGAGGACACAAATTGCCAAGAAGAGGAAGGCTCCTAAACCTGCAGAGTCTGATCAAGATTTTGATTTCAAGACTAAGGCTGAAGTGACAATCAGTAATGTGGCTGGTGGTAATGGCAATGCTCCCAGTGCTTCATTAGGAAAGGAGCGCAACTGATCTGTTGCTGTGATGTTTTTTTTTTTGTTGCTTTTGTTCTGTTTGTTTCTTGTTCCTTGTTCTGTACTTTCCCAGTGCTTTTGGATGATTGTAATTCTCTGTTGATAGCATTGTACACTTAAGAATTGTTGGTACCTTCTTTTATTATATGCTTCACTACTTGGGGCACTTGTATTGTTTCTTTTGGCCCTTTGTGGCTAAAAAGGGGGAGAAGAACTACTGTGTGACAGTGACAGTGGCTGAGAATTTTTGGGAAACTGTATGTTTTTTTTTTTAAATTTGTATGTGGGCAATTGTGGGATTTCTGTATGGGTAGAATTTATCTTATCTCTAGGTTCTAGTTTCTTTAAGCTTAGAACTAGTTTGTCTTCTGCTGCATAGGTACTCTGATAACTTAAGTAGTTTTAACCAAAAATGTGCCAAAGGGGGAGTTTGTTAGTGTTTTAAGTTGGCATTAATTTTGATAAAACTAGGCTATAGCAATGTCATGATAAATGTCATGACATTCAGAGATTGAAGATAAATCCTACTTGCTAAGGATGTTTAAAGAATAACTCAGAACTGGAAGCTAAAAGTCATAAATGCATAAAATATCCGATGTCATAATGAGATGTTATGACATTCGATGTGATATTCTACTTTTTCTGAGACTTTTCAGGAAGTTTGTTGAGCTGCTATATTATATTTTTCTGTTACTAGAATGCATGCTCACGTGGCTGCTAGGTTAATCTTAGTTAAACCTAAATTGGTTGTTGAAAAGACCATGTTTTTAGGATTAAATTAAGTGAACCCTATCTATCTTTATGGAAGCCCAAAAAGTTTCGTGGCGCTTCTATAAAAGGAATTCAACCCTTATACTGCTGCTGTGCTTTTTGTACTGTTAGGAGAGTTAACAATTGTATTTTGTAATTCTAGTATCTCTTGTGAGCCAAGCAATTATCAATTGATAAGTGCCTTGAACTAGGATTTGTTTGTAAGGGTAGTTTATCACTCAAAGCTTTGAAGCACGAGTGTTTGTCTCTTGATTGAAGCTTTGAAGCAAGATCAAGATAGTTTATTGAAGTGTGTCTTCACAATTCAATTAATCAATAGGTTGATATCACTGCTGTGATTGAGGGGGAGTGAGTAGGAACTCAGGTCTAAGTAGGACTTAGATTAAAGTTGCATTGGGTAGGTTTTAAGTGAAGGAGATAAACTGGTTGGTTTATTCCTGAATTAATTCTACTAATAGTGAATTTCCTCCCTGGCTTGGTAGCCCTCAGATGTAGGTGTAGTTAGACACTGAACTGGGTAAACAACTTATTGTGTTCTTTACTGCTGTTTAAATTTATTTTGTAAATTGTTAACAGAGTGTCAGATAGTGTGTCATAACATTCTCTGTGACATCATGTATCTGCTGCCAGGAATTTCACTTTCCATTAGAAAATCATAAGAAAATACCCAACGAGCTGAGAGTTATGCCTTCCGGAGCACCCGAAACGCACCAAAACCCCAAAATTCACTTTATTAAGAAATGAACTATTAAAATATTTTCTTGACGAAATGGTCTCCGATCTGAACAGATAATCTGGAGAACATACTGAAATGTTAGAGGTATGTTACTGAGTGATCCTAACACTGGACCGAAGTCCAAAACACTGGACTTATGTCCGAAATATTGGTCCAAGGTCCTAAGCTAACTCGATATACAAGATACATGTTGTTACAAAAAAATTCAATTCTTCATCCAAACGTCCAACACCAATTTTCAACACTGTCGATTAGGGATAACACTAGTTTATCTTGAACCTAAACATATCAACACTGGAGGTTAAGGATAAACATTGGTTCGCCTTGAACCTAAATATATCAACATTGTCGGTTAGAGCTAAACATTGGTTCGCCTTGAACCTAAATATATCAACATTGTCGGTTAGGGATAAACATTAGTTCTCCTTGAACCTAAATACATCAATATAGCTGGTTAGGGTTAAACATTGGTTCATCTTGATCCTAAACCATCAATATTCAACACTGCCTATTCACAAGGTGCATATCAATTAAATTGCTCATAGACAAACATAACTCTAAATTTTACCATTAGGGGTTCTTAAACCCTTAACATAGCTTTAAAATTGTATCATTGTAATTAACATGGGTTACATATCCCTAATTGTAAAAATCTGACAAATCTAACATACTCAACCAAGCCTAAAAGAAAACATAATACTAAAAATTAGAGGATGAGTGAAACAAATTGAAAAGTCTTGAAAACCATAAACCAAGACATTTCACACAAAAATTGAAAAAAAATCGAAAGTACAGACAAATATGCATAAAACCGAATTACGGCCCAGTCCCAACCATTTTTCCCCGACTTTGCCTCCACACGGCCGATTCTTTGATTTTCCATCCGATTTTCATCTTTTTGATTTTTTTAATACTTTTTTTAACTTAATAATTCCATAATCTCAATAATCAACATATACGAATTATATCAGCAAAATGAATATAAATCCAACATATGTAACATCAATCATGTTTATTCATCAAATCATATTAAAAATCAGCATTACATACACAATATATTCACAATGATTTTGCACAAACCTTACATGATCCAAGAACAAAAATCCATAAAAGATAAATAAAAGGGGTTAAAGAAAACCCCATTATCCCTAAGCTTAAACACCAATTATAGAACAATCTTTTTACCTGGATAAAGCAAAAACCTTGAGTTCTTGGTGATGAGAGATCTTAATTTTCACTTTTCTTTTCTAGGGCCTGTCTATTTTCTCTTTTTTCTTCACTGATGTGTGGTGTTTCCACAACTTCCTTCATTCAAATAAACCATAATTTTATTCATTTATTTTACATTCACTAATTCCCTTAATTTGTAATTATTCTTTTTTCTACCTCCTTTATTTCATAACTTCGCTCTGGTAGCCCATAATTTGTATATAACTAAAAATATCTAATTTCTTATTATTTATAATACTTACTAAACTCTTAATATATATTATTATTATTCTAGAAATAACGCATAAGTAACCACACTAAACACACAAAAAATGAATAGAATTCTAAATAAAATTTCGGGGTGTTACACTTGTTGCTCTTCGGATGATTCTTCAATTTTGAAGCTTATTCTTTTAGCGATGTGGTTGGCTCAGAGGCGGAATCTTGGCTTCTCTATGGAAGGACTTCCTACACGACATTCTCCCTCGGATGAGCGTTTTCTAGGCTTTCCTCATGGTGAAGCAAACTTTCTTATATTGCTTGTGAATTATATTATAGAATGATGTCATACATGTTGTTCATCAACTCAATAGATTGACTTGCAATAGTTAGAAACGAGGCGATGTTTTAGGTTGTGAAGTTGGAGGTGGTACGAAAGGTCTAAGTGGAGGTATTGGAGTAGATCTTGTAATCTAAGGAGGTCATGGTAGATTTGGATGCAATGAAGTGTCTACCACAACTTGATATGCAATACCTTGAGGAGGAGCAGGAGGAGGCCGTTGATTTCTTGCCATTTTAGTGAAAACGACATTGCCAACTTCTTCACACAGGTGGCATAACGAGTAGCTTTAGATCCAACCGTTGTCTAAAGGTTTGGGAGTCATTAATATGAAAAAAAAAAAATCAAGGTTGTTTTACTACTTGAATAGGTTCAACGCGGTAGATGAAACACATGATTTCGAGAACTCTGATCTGATAAATTGAATAGTGTTCGAATCGATGGATCAAAGAGAGAAAGTGCAATTGTGGAAAACGCATAAATCGTAAGCTGATTCCCATAAATGGTGTCACTATTCTGATGTGGAACCTGAATTGGTTGAAGAATCCATGGTTGCGGTGGACAACAGTGGACCTGAGCCTTAGCTACAGAAGATGAGAGTCATACTTGCAAGGTTAACACTCCAAGGATCAAGTCAGTATGTGGAGAAGAAGAGTGAATGAAATTTAAATTTGAAATTGTGCCCCTGAATTTTTCGCGCATATTCTTTATATAATGAACCAGTTATAACAACTCATTATTTATTAGGCGTGTGGTACAGGGAGTCGTTGGATGTATCTTGGATATGGATTTCATGTACCCTTCAATAAGTTAGTTCCTTTGTGCTACAAGGTAATCCAGATAAATTGTAACTCCCTTTAAGTGGTTGGACGATGGCCACCTGTGTTGATCCACTGCGATAGTACCATGACTATTGCAAAAATTGAGAACCGTTATTATAATGGTAAAAGACGTCAAATAAGAAGAAAGCACAGCACCGTCAGAGACTGTATCTCTAAAGGAGCTGTAAGAGTGGATCATGTACGCACTGATGAGAACTTAGCAGATCCTTTGACGAAAGGATTAGCTAGAGAGAAAGTCCATAATACATCCAAAAAGATGGGACTAATGCCTATAAAGAAATGAGTTACTCATGATGGTAACCCGACCTAAATGACTGGAGATCCCAAGAAACGGGTTCAATGGGTAATAACAAGTTATGAGTAATATGAAATGATCGTGCAAGTAAAGCATGAATCCTGAAGTAATGAAAGGATGAGATAATAGAAACTCTTAATGAGATCTATACTCTGTATGAGGGAGTACCTAGGCTACAGGAGTACTCTTGATAGACTCACCTATGTGATTGTGGAACTTTGGCCGGTTTCTATGGAATTGCGAGGCAGAATTCCTAGAGCTTTCACTAAACCGGGATACACGTGTAGGGCCATTTAAAGCATGGGCCATCATAATACACCTTAAGAAAAGGTTGTGTGCGAGTATGATGTCTGAGATAGAGTTCAAGACAATAGTGTCACTCTTGTTAAATCGGAATCCTACTTGCTACGCAAAGGTTCAAGTCGTAGACACCTTTGCTTATGCACAATCTTAGAAAACGTCTGACGTTACTTCTAAAATCACCTTTTTAAATTCAAGTGGGGGATTGTTGGAAAAAACTTGGAATGAATGTGCACAACTAGTATGGAAGTGAATTTGAAAAGATTCATTTTTATGATCCGAATTATTGGAAATTAATTATTATTAATTAATTAATTCGGTAGAAATTAAATATTATTATTTAATTAATTATAAAAGCTTAAGAAATTAATTAGTATTTAATATTAATTAATTAAGAAATTATGATGTGTCATACTCCAAGACCAAGTCTTAACTTAATTTTTGACTTGCTAACCAAGTAGCATAACGGCTTCTTTTGAATGGGCCTATTCCACTCTCCCACATTTTTCTCCACGATTTTAGGTCCACTCAGTTGGATTTTTTTGCCTATAAATACAACTCTTATTTCATTTGCAACATATCCCAGAATTCATAATCGAATTCTTTTCTTTCTTCTGCTTCATCTCATACTAAATATTTTCTGTACGACTGGAAATTTCTCCAGATACTACGACTGGTTTTGTACCATCTGAAGGTGTTATTCTCCGACCGATTTATCACAGTGCAAGTGATAAATCGTCTTTCAACGGGCTTTTATCCGAGACGTCGTCGAAATTTGAACTGCTTTGCATAATTTTTGGCAGTACGGCGAAACGTCTTAAAGAAAGCGACCTAATACGCGACTCGTCCCAATAATATACTCAGTGCCAATTCTCTTATAAATCTGAAAACAACAACCTATGAGTATGATATCACTCTTAATCACTTTGCTTTTACAGGCCTCACACTTAAGAGATTGTGAACCTTTAAATTTTTCCTTAATCATTATTCTTTTACATTATTGTATTTGAAGGATTGTGAATCATTATATTTTTCCCTTACGTGCTTAAGGGACTATAAACTATTATATCTATAATAACCTGAGTCCATCTAGGCTTGCAAGACCTTGGCTCGACCCATTTGCTTTAGGAGGCAAAAAACCATCATAGACCATATAAATCAGAATAGGCGAGATGAAACAGTTTCCGAGTCATGTGGGCTGACTTGCCACAACATGCTTGGTAGGCAAGGCAAGGTCATCATATCACGAGGTCTAGGAATCACACATCTTCGATCATGAAGAGCAACGTAGTGAATAGCAATATTGTAGTAACATATGTAACATACAAAAGACAATTATACATAACCATCAAAAGGACATAAAGACTAAAGGAAAGAAAAACAACTATCTATACACCGACAAGGTAACAAGAAAGATGATTAGTTATACACATAATAGTATACTATTCACAAGCACAATATAAAATAATTGTTTGTAATATGAATTGAATTTGGATTAGAATTCTATAAAGTTTATTGTAATTTCATCAAAGAAGATTTGTTCGCTTGTGTTTGGGGCCTAAGGAATCCCATCTTCACCTCTTCCTTTTTTTTTTGTAAATAAAATAATAAATATTTTTTTATCAAATAAAATAACTATAAGTATAAATTATCATATCTTTTATAAAAATTAATATAATATGTATTACAATTATATGGACCTGAGGAGCACAGCAGTACTCCTTCCTTAACTGTGCATGAAGTAGCAAAGATTCACGAACAAGAGAATCTGATAAAGTCCATATCATGTTATTAAAGAATGCAAACAAATGAGCACAAAAAAAAGACAAAGAAAGTGAAAGCAGCCTTAAGCTGGACCAGTTGGTCACTTGGTCTTGAAGGTGGCTGGTGGTAGGGTAAGCATTAGCAATAAAGAGAAAGGAGACAATTTCCAGGGTGGAACACATGACACAAGTTGTACTAAAAATTTATAATAAATGTAAACAACCTAACATAGCAAAATCAAAAGTGAGTCACTAGGAAAAAGCGTGTCCTAACTCCTAACGCTGTTTAATCGATAACCATATTCTTATAATTGTCAAAAAAGACGAGAAAAGGACACAATACAAATTAGGCCACAACATTATAGGGATTCATATTCAAGCTAATGGAAATGTATTTTTAAGGTTCAATGATTTGTGCTTGTCACTTTCACCTTCACCTTCACCATCCAACAATACATTCAAGTCATGGCCAAAAAATGTATATATCTTGTACAAGTGCGATTCACACACACATGATTAAATGGAAGTTGTAACATAATTTGTGCATTTGTTGAGATGATATGTAGATTTAAATCTAACACCATTATCTAGTTGTAGTAAGATGAGGTTTTGTGGATATTGAATGTTTCTACATAAAGTTTGGAGATTATCAAATCTCTTATATTATTCTCAATTACTTGTCAAATTTATATGCTCTACTTTTTTAAACGATGTGGTCCATAAATTAATGGACATTGTAGTAGTAACCAATGCTAAAACATATGAACTCTTAACATTATGTATTGATTATGCCAAATGCAAGCTATCTCGAATTTAATTGTGTGGACATTATTAAATGGAAGTTGCAACATGATGAGTTATGTAGTAATTTAGCATAATATGTGCATTTGTTGAGTTGGTGTATAGATTTAATCCGATAATTCTCAAATCTCTTATAATTCCAAAATTTCAAGATATATATCTATTTCAATATAAATTGTATATCCGAATAAAGATTACCATTTTTTTAACTAATTGAATTATTCATTGTTAAATATTTAAATATTTGAGGTTATTTTTTTATAAAATTTAGAATTTTGGGGCCAATTTAAAAATTTTAAAAAATAAAAACAAAGTTACAATTTTAAAAATTAAAGGGATCAATTTGAAAATTTTGAAAATTATTAAAGACCAATTTGTAAATTTTAGAAACTTTTCAAGGTCAATTTGTAAAATATGGGGACCAACTTACAAATTTTAAAGTAATCATAATTTTTTTTTACAAATAAAGATTGCATTAGAAGCAAACACAAGGGTGTTCAACCTTTATACAATAAGGAGAGTAAGCAAGTCAACAATTTACATTACGCAACTTATAGGAGACTCCAACCAAACAACTTTCATTGTTTTTGGTTGGGTTTGTCAAAAAATTAAGACATCGTGACCTCTCCTCATTAATCCATTGCCCATATCTACAATTATGAGTCTCGAATATTGAAAATGTTCAAATAGAGCTGGAAATAATAGGTATAACAGTGATGATCCTAGCTACATATGTCTCAGAATATTAATGCAAGAACCACTACCTAATTTATAAGAGATGCTTTCTCCGAACCAGTTGAGCTTAGTTCCCCAAACTCCCATATGTAGACTAAGATCCCTCCACCAAATGGAGCATTTTCTTTAGTTGATAGGCCAAGAGGCATCAAGAAATTGATTTTTTGTATTGTCGTATTTAAAATCCTACAAGCTGATGCTTCAAACAAAATCATAATTTGAGAAAATTCCCCAAACCCCATTTGGCCAACAAATAAATGTTGATCAATTTGCAATGCCTCGCCCTTAGCCCACCATGCACTTTAGGATTACTAATGGTGTACCAAGCAACCCAATTAATTATCTTCTTGTTTTCTCCATCATTCCACAAAAACACCCTTTGGATTTTAATCATGTATTGTATAATCACTTTTGGAGATCTATAGAATGAAAAATAGAAGAGGGGGATTGAGTTAAGTACTAAGTTAAGTAGTGTTACCCGACCACCAATAAACAATCGTTGACTTTGCCATAAAGAGACTCTGAAACACATTTTTACCAGCACAGGCTCCCAAGAAGAACACCTACAATAATTTGATGTTCACATTCTATTGAGTTTGAGAAGAATTTCAAATTCTTTGATTTTAGGCGTCATTTCAAAATCATTACATTTAACTTGAACTAAATACTTGATAGATTTTCATAATTTTAACAATTATTCATATATTTTTATCCAAACAATGGATTTTGTCCAAGTCATTTTAAAATCCCTCAAAACATTAAATTTCCTCATTAAAATGTTTCATGCAAACACACTCTTAAATTTCTTGCTATTCTAGGAAGCCAACTTATTATGTTTTACTACATGTTTTTGTGTTGCTCATTGTCCCATTTGGGTTTTGCCTATCATATTGCATTAAAATATTTTTGTATTTTATTTGAAATAATTATATGTTGATCAAAGTCTTGGATACAACTTCAATGTAGTTATCACAACATAACCAAAATAGATTCGTTCAAGAATTCGGTGTTTACACATGCCTGACAATTTTGACGTTACTTAAGCCAGCGTACAAGAAAAGAGTTTAAAGAAATACTTAATGGAAATTTAGATATTTTGAAGAATTGACATGGATATTTTTGATGGAGATATTCTGGCCCAAGGGGTCGAAATCAACACTTTGGAATTAGAGTTGCGACTTACTATTCTTTCTCAGAGGGTTTCAACCGTAGCAGTTAAAACAAATGGGAAGTTCAGAACAAATAATTTTTTTGTCTTATTCATACCATGAAAAACATGTGGAGGCAAGTTTGAAAGAGACAAGCATGCAGTAAGATATGTGTTGAATTCTAAAGAAAAGAGTGTTGGAGTCAGTTAGTTATGTATTAGTATAAATAAGAATTCTAGTGTTAGGAACCATGTGTCAAATTCATTACAAAAACTCATCACTCGAAGTACCTAAGAACAAGAAGTGAGAAACGAGTTATCTGAGTGAATATGTATGAACATCATTTTCTTTACATTTAAGCAAAAAATTACTTTAACTTGCCTATTTCCAGCAATTTCCTTTTACTTTTTTGCATCACTTTTTACCAAAGTTTCGACCAATTCAAAATCTGTTATTTTCTGCAGCTTTACATTTTAGTATTTGTAGAAACTAGAGTAAATCTCTATCTCACATCAAACATTTAAACAAAATTACAAGTGTTTATGCATGTATGTACTAGGATTAATTAGTCGATCTTGCAAGTAACATTTGTCAAAGACTGGCGCAAAATATCATGATAAGCAAATTTGCACGTCCAGTGAGACCCTTTTATTTTGCTAAATTGTCAAATTTTATTTTTATAAATGTGTGTTCCTTTGTGAATTATTCGTCATCTATGAAATGTTCTTAATATTTGTATATGCATGCGTTTAAGAAGTGGAAATCTTTGCCTAAAATGATGTGTCCAAATATAAATAACCATACTTTTAACCCACAAATCAATCCCTAAAACACAGTGGAACCACTGGTCAGATCATCCACTGGAAATCTCATTGTTTTGTATCTTGTTCAAACAACTTCTCCTATAGTGTCCAAAACAAAGATATCGTTGATACCACCACAGGGAGTGATACCCCCACAACAATCAATACCTATTTTGAGTGAACCTATGTCATTATTTCCTCCTAATTTTTTAATTCCATCGGGTAATAGAGAATATCCATATGGCATGACATTGTCGATGATAGAGGGTCTTCAAACCAATGTGTCGACATATGCGGACAACACAATGGCTACCTTTTCACTATTCAATCCCAATCATGCCTCTGCTTCGATAATAAACAATATAGGTCGAATGATGTTACCACCAGGAGGGATAAGTTATATCCCTCAAACGACACCATCGTTGAATACGACATCCATGAAATTCTTAATATGTTAACTCTAAAATTGGGTATTATATTTAGTCCATTGATTGTGAATACTAACCAAAGTTATGAGTCACTAGCCAACTAGATGGGTCAAATAGCCAATTTTTTCGACACTCCTCAGGTTCATGCGCGACAAAATCCCCAAATCTTAAATGTTAGGCCACTAGAAACGTCTTAAAATAAAGAGGACGGTCAAATAAGTACAACAAAAAAAAAGAAAATGTCGCGTATATAGAAACATATGACTATCTATCAGACATGGTTGATGAATATGTCAAATAAAGAGAAGTCCATGTGGAAGAACTAAAGTCAGTACAACCTTATGTATGTAAATTATTGAAACCATCATATGGGAAAAATCTTGTCAAACCCAGCAAAAATAAAAATTTTGTTACTAAAACATATACTTTTGATATAACAAAGTGTGACGAGATTTTTCATCTGTCGGTGGTCACTGATGAGAGAACTTTAGTGCCTCTGGGCCTAAAAACTCCCCCGTTTGAGCAAAGGAAAAATAGAGGTTTTTGAAAGTACCATAATTTCTTAGGCCATACAACTTTTCAGTGTGTGCTTTTTCAAGGACTTGGTGCAAAAAGTGTTGAAGGAGGGAAGGTTACAGTTTGGAGAAAAACCTAAAGCTTCAATGCAAGTGGACACCGATCCACTCCGTGTCAAAGATGCTCAATTTGATGAGTTTGCCGATATACTCATGGTCGAGGTTACTAATGGCCTAGACGTGGAAGTAAAACAAGTTGAAGAAAATTATGTTGAAGACGTGGCTGAGAAATGAAGGTGGTGTTTTCCATGGATGAAAAGGCAGTTATCAATTTTATAAATCGATGCAAACTGAGCAATTTCAGAATGCTATGCCCCAGGTGTATCTCTGTTTTTGATGAGGAAGCAGCAAAGAGTCTTGAAACAACCAGAGTTTCATATCCAATGAGAGGTATAGGAAACACGTTGACATCCATCCATCTTTGTTTTCGACAAAAGACGAGTTCCACATAGGACCAAAGAGTTTCAAAGGAAATTTAGACATCGCCACCAGAAGACTTATGTTCCTTCTGCCAATGTACCCAAAGGAGAGTGGGTAAAACATGTGAACCAAAGAGAATATCAGTACATGTTTTAAATCTTGACTGATTTGATTTGATTTTGAAATTTCCAAAAAAAAAAGTATTCCCAAATATATATATATATATATATATATATATATATATATATATATATATATATATTTGTAATTTAAATATCTATTAATATAAAATTATTTCAAATATTCAACTTATATATTTTTAAATATGATTTAATTTATTACACAATGGTTTAATAGACATGCATTGTCGCTGTAAAATTTTACACGATCATCCAATAAAAAATCATCTATGTATCAAATCATTAAAATTATTTTAAATTATCAGTATGATGTGGTAGAATACATGTCATTCATTAAATGACAGTATAAAACTATTTTTCATCGTCGCTACATTACCTATTTTCTCTTTACAAAGTTATTTTGTTGCCTCAAATATAATAGGACGGCAAATCCACATCCGACATAGTATAATAATGTTTAAGAATTTATTTTCCCACCTAGTGGACTTCTTCTACACCCCTGGTGAAAAACCCAAAATACCCTCATGTTTCGCAAGTGCACTTGCAAATTCACCTCGTAGGTGTACTTCACAAGTGAACTTGCGAATTCGCCCAAATTTTGTTAAAAATAAGGTTCCTTTGCAAGTGCACTTGCAAATTCACCTAATTTTGTGTAATTCGTAAGTGCACTTGCGAAGTCTGTGATTTGTTTTAACAAAACGTATAGAATAACCCCCAGCCCATTTTATATCAAAATACCCAATTCTCAAACTCTCTACTCCAAACCCTAACATTTATACTACTTCAAACTCACTCCATTCAAGTTCATCTCTCCATTTCAAATCATTTCAAGTCCTCCAAATCAACTCGAAGCTCAAATTTGTGTAAGTTTTCTTCAAATTTTGTTTTATTCAAAATGCAAACGTTTAAAAGATTATTAGGTTAGGTTGTAGAAATTACGTTGTATATGAAGTTAGAATATGTAAATGTAGTTGTATAGGAGACAAAAAATAGAATTTTGGGTGTATATGGAAAGATTTTCCGGGTTTTGGAAGTTTTTGTATGTAACACCCCAAAAATCATAATTAATTATTTAATAATTTAATTGTGACTACTTGAGAATTATTGTGATTTATATGATGGATTTGGGTGTTTAGTGATAGTATGTTATGGAGTAGTGTTGGAATAATACATAAATAAGAAGTATTTGATTAGTTTATAATTATTTAGGATTGATTAGATTTAATAATAATATTAAGAATTATTATTAGTAAAATAAGGGAAATATGGTGTAGAGACAAGAAGGGATAAATGGTAAAGTTATGTGGATTAAGTGAGGGCGAGAATGGAATAACATAATAAGGGCTCGAAGGTTAAACAAGGAATTTTGAAATTCTTTTGTTCTGTTGTTACGATCGTGAAATATTCAAGAAAAGTGAGAAGCGGCTAGAGCACGAAGAAAAGAGAAGAGGAATTCAACCATAGATCTTGAAATATGAATCAAAGCTAGGAGTCTAAGGTAAGGGGTTTAATCGCATTTATTATAATTGATATCAGGTTAAGATAATGGTAGGTTTGTGTTTTGTGTGATGATGTTCATAAGGATTGATGAAATTGGGCAAAAACCATGTTTGAATCAATGAATGAATCATTGATTAATGTATGATGTTAGAACCTTTAAATGATTGTTATAGGATGTTAATAATATTATAGAATCATAGGATATGAAATTATGAAACCAGAGCTTTTTACAGAATCGAATTCGGAGTTCCGGAAGGCCTCAAAAGGTGGAAAATCGCAGAAGAAGAATTGCTGTCAGTGATGCAGCGCCGGGCGGCGCTAAGGAGACGCTAAAAGCAACGGATCACCGGGCGACGCTAAGGTTCCGTCGGGCAATAGGTGGCAGAAACGGTTGGCTGTTTGGACTTTCGTAAAATGATCATAACTTGAGTTTCAAGAGTCTGATTGATGCGTCGTTTGAACCGTTGGAAAGCTAACGAGATAAACTATATTATGATTGAATTATATGAGTGATTTGAGGCATAATTAAAAATACCTATGTTTATATAAGATTGATTTGTTATATGTTGTTATGTTATGAATGTGCTATTTTGATGATAAACATGATTACTAATTAAACGATGCTAATGAGTTTGTAACTTAAATAATGTTTAGTGATAAGTGTTAATTTGATGATGTGATTTGTACTAATGATATGGAAGTGTGAATACAACATGGTACTAATTAGATAGCATGATGAGTGTGATGAAATTGGTGTCGGTTGATGTTATAATGATGAGGAATGGTGTAAGTGATGTTGATATATTGTGCTATTGTGATATTGTGAAAACATGATATTGTAAATGAGTTTTTGGATCTTCTTTGAGGTGAACTTGCAAGAAGAATTAGGAATTAATAGTGGAGGAATCACAATAGGAATTTCCATCTGATGTGTATCGTTGGGCGATGAAGGTGGTGTCGTCGCGCGATGAAGCTTTGTTAGGAGGTCGCCAGGCGAACATGAGAGGCGACAAAGGGAAGGAAAAGAGGTAGCTATTGGAGGGCTTTGCTCGTACCTTCGTCGGGAGATGCAGAAGCGAAAGAAGTTTCGCCGGGCGAGCAAGAGTTTTTGTTGGGGGACGATGTCCAAATTTGATTGGTTATGTCGAATGTTCTTAAAAGACCCGTAACTTGGATTTTATAACTCGGATTGAGATATCGTTCGAAGCCTAGGATAGCTAATACAACTAATTTATTTAGATGGAATAAAATGAGATAAAAGAAGTCTTTCCTCAATAACTATGCTGGGATGTAGTTAGGTTCCCCGTGTTGACTTACATTGATGTTTGTTTACATGATGTTATGTTAATACTACCTTGATGTTTCGTTTGCTATAATGATAGGATGATGATGTATGTTTGATTAAAATTATATAATGAATTGTTGTATTTTAATCATGTATGTGTTGTTATGGTGAATTGTTGGTATTTTAATGAGGCATGTGTTGCTATGATGAGTTGTTGATACTATGATGTATGTTGTATGATGATAATAATGTCAATGACTTTGACGATGATGATGATGTTGATGACTATGATGACGATGATGTTGATAGCCTAAATTGGTATAGTGATGAAGGCTTATGCCTTGTGTGTTATATAATTATGTTGATGAAGTTGTAGGCCTATGGCCAATGTTGATTAAGTTGAATCGTCCCGATTTATGGACATGCTTGAGTTGTAGGTCGTATGACCAGTGTTGATCTAAGTTGATGTCATTGATGCATATTTTAAGTTGTTGTTATATGTTATTGTTATTTCATTGTTGTTTATTTGTTGTTGAAGTTGAGGTCGCATGACATACCTTGAATGATTAAGTTGGCCTTGATGACACCACGTTGAAAGTTGAAGGCTTATGCCTTGGTCTTGATGGCACCACGTTGAAGTCTTATGCCTTGTTAATGCCTTGATAAACTTGCTTATGTTTAAGTTGGGAGTTCTTCTCCAAATGGTACCACATGCATTGCATTGCACTAAATTTCATGATGTTGCATAAATGTTGAATTGTGATTGTGAAATGTGGGTGACTAAAGTGTTGTGATGTGTTATGATGTGTTTTGGTGATTTATGATGAAGATGTGTATATATAATTATGATATGAAGGCCTGAGTATAATACTTGCTAAATGATGATGTGCAAATTTTATGATTGACGTTGTTTATAACTACTATGCCTTTTCCTTATATCTTTTGTAATGAATTATGATTACTCACCCTTTCTGTTGTAATGTTGCATCCACGTGGGTAACGTGCAGGTGATCGAGAATAGTTCGTAGAAGCGTGATGATAGCTTAGAGTCTTTAGTGTGCTCGTTGAATATAGAGGGTCTTGCTCTGATACATAACACGGGATTTGGGAAATTGCTATGTTCTTTTATTTGTTTAATTGTTACATATCCTAATTTATGAATTATGTTGAATCGCGTATTTTGTGGAGTTTTATTATTGTTGAGGATAGAATGCCATGAAACAGAATTAAGTAGTTTTCCACCGTTGAATAATTATTTTGAATAAATGAAGGAATACAATATTTTGAAACTTTATGAGAATTTGAATTACGTGACATCCTATTATGGAGAATTCTGATATATGTCGTATATTTTATTATAATTAATAATTTGGGGAAATGGGGTGTTACAATTGGTATCAGAGCAGGTCGGTCCGTCTGGCCAGGTTTACTAATGTTGTTTGTCCCTTAGTGGGTGACATAGGTGTGAAACACTGTCAGTACTTACTTGTTTTCTAACTGTTTGACTACAGTAGTTAGTTTAAAACAAGTGGCGGAGAAACTTTTGCTTCTCTGCGATGTTTCGAGTATTAGTGTTTGTATAGTATACTGTTGTGTTACAAAGATTGCCAGTGTTGTTGGAGCTATGTTGTTTCTCAAACTTGAAGAGAGTACGAATTCATGATGTTGTTTGAGGGTCAAGTTGGGATTTCTTTGAAGGAGAACGATCATGTGTTTTTGTGTTTGCCCCTCGGAGAATAGAGAGCAATGTGACGGCTAGTGACACACCAGTGTTGTGGAATTCTTGATGTTGTTCCTAAAGATATTTGCGACTTACCTCTAGAGTGTGGACCTGAGTTAGGTGACAGTAGAGAACTAATGTTTTTATCTGCCAAGCAAGTAGGATAACTCTTGGGATATTAGGCTCAGATGTTTGCATATATGTGCCACGGTTGTATAAGGTTGTGTATGGGTTACCGATAATCGACTAAGGTAATGATTGAGATTAAATATCCACTTAAAGGAATTGGAGATTTGATGGACCAATTATTAGGCGAGTATGTCTTCAATATAATTGAATTGAGATCGGGTTACCTTCAGACTTAGGTGAAAGGGAAAGTTAGTCAGAGGATAGATTTTGGAAATTGTGTAGACACTAAGAATATGTGGAGTAGTTTGTTGCGGTGTTTATTGAGGATATTATGATTCAATCTAAGTCAGAATAAGGGAATGTTGAACGTTGCGATTTGAAATACAATGTCGAAGGGAAGAAACTTTATGCTAAGTGGTCAGGGTATAGATCATTGTTTTAGTAGGTGATTTTTCTTGAGCATGTTCTTTTGAATTATGGTATATGTGGATCTAACCAAAGCAGATGCAGTTCTACATTGAGAGACTCTGAAGTAGGTTATGGAGACTAGAAGCTTCTTGGGCTTAACTAGTTATTGTCGCAGCTTTTTGAGACGAGGTCAAGTACAATATGTAATTGACGAAAGAATTAAGGGAATGAGGTGTTTGGTACTAAGAAGAATGTGAAGATATGGGTGAAGCGCGTGGAGATGCAACTTATGTCGAGTAAGAATGATTAAAGTGACAAGGAGTAATTGGAGTATGGAATTATAGATAACTTTGAGCATAAGTTCTAAGGAAACACTATTATAGTTTAGTGACGATGATTTGTGCGCCATCATGGTTATCGTCTACCTATTGACAAATTGAGGATCTGATCACCCTTAATCTCTTGTTGATAGTAGGCGAGGTTGTGTTGGATGCGATAGACTTGTCTTTCCAACTTGATGGTGTGTAAATTGTTTGAAGTTCTATCGAGAGGATATTCGTTCATTATTTGAGGTGAACCAAATGGATAAGTGGCTATGAAAGAGTTGGAACTTAATGAATAGTTCGGAGACTTGAGGTTGTATACGAGCTAATGCCGCAGAGTGGAAGGTTGAGGTTATTAAACGTAAACAATGATTTTCTGATGGACATTAAAGAGAGTCAGGAGTTACAGGTGAAACTTGTGGAATGTTGATTTATGGTATTAGGAATATTGCCAAGCATGACGCGGTAATTGGAGAGAGGGATCCGAGAGTTGTATCTAGAGTTGTGTACATCAAGCAAATTTTCGAGGACAAAAATATTCTAAGTGGGGGAGAGTTGTAAAACCCCAAAAATCATAATTAATTATTTAATTATTTAATTGTGACTTCTTGGGAATTATTGTGATTTATATGATGGATTGGGGTGTTTAGTGATAGTATGTTATGGAGTAGTGTTGGAATAATACATAAATAAGGAGTATTTGATTAGTTTATAATTATTTAGGATTGATTAGATTTAATAATAATATTAATAATTATTATTAGTAAAATAAGGGAAATATGGTGTAGACACAAGAAGGGCTAAATGTTAAAGTTGTGTGGATTAAGTGAGGGTGAGAATGGAATAACATAATAAGGGTCCAAGGGTTAAACAAGGAATTTTGAAATTATTTTGTGTAGTTGTTACGATCGTGAAATATTGGAGAAAAGTCAGAAGCGGCTAGGGCACGAAGAAAAGAGAAGAGGAATTCAACCACAGAGCTTGGAACATGAATCAAAACTAGGAATCTAAGGTAAAGGGTTTAATTGCATTTATTATGATTGATATCGGGTTAAGATAATGGTAGGTTTGTGTTTTGTGTGATGATATTCATAAGGATTGATGAAATTGGGCAAAAACCATGTTTGAATCAATGAATGAGTAATTGATGAATGTATGATGTTAGAACCTTTAAATAATTGTTATAGGCTGTTAATAACATTATAGAATCATAGGATATGAAATTACGAAACCAGAGCTTTTTACGGAATCGAATTCGGAGTTCCGAAAGACCTTCAAAGGTGGAAAATCACAAAAGGAGAATTGTTGTCTGCGATGCAGCTCCGGGCGACGCTAAAAGCGACGGATCACCGGGCGACGGGTGGCAGAAACTGTTGGTTCTTTGGACTTTCGTAAAATGATCATAACTTGAGTTTCAGGAGTCTGATTGATGCGCCGTTCGAACCATTGGAAAGATAACGAGATGAAATATATTATGATTGAATTATATGAGTGCTTTGAGGAATAATTTAAAATACCTATGTGTCTATAAGATTGATTTGTTATATGTTGTTATGCTAGGAATGTGTTATTTTGATGATAAACATGATTACTAACTAAACGATGCTAATGAGTTTGAAACTTATCTAATGTTTTGTGATGAGTGTTAATTTGATGATGTTATTTGTAATAATGATGTGGAAGTATGAATATAACATGGTACTAATTGGATAGCATGATGAGTGTGATGAAATTGGTGCCGATTGATGTTATAATGATGAGGAATGGTGTAAGTGATGCTGCTATGTTGTGATATTGTGATATTGTGAAAACATGATATTGTAAATGAGTTTTTGGATATTCTTTGAGGTGAACTTGCAAGAAGACTTAGGAATGAATAGTGGAGGAATCACAATAGGAATTTCCATCTGATGTGTATCGTTGGGCGACGAAGGTAGTGTCGTCGGGCGAAGAAGCTTTGTTAGACCGTCACCAGGCGAACATAAGAGGCGCCGAAGGGCAGGAAAAGAGGTAGCTAATGGAGGGCTTTGCTCGTACCTTTGTCGAGCGAGGCTGAAGCGAAAGGGGTTTCGTTTCGCAGGAAAGAGTTTTTGTTGGGCGACGATGTCCAGATTTCATTGGTTATGTCGAATGTTTTTAAAAGACCCGTAACTTGGGTTTTATAACTCGGATTGAGATATCGTTCGAAGCCTATGGTAGCTAATGAAACTAATTTATTTAGATGGAATAAAATGAGATAAAAGAAGTCTTTCCCCAATAACTAATTTGAGATGTAGTTAGGTTCCCTTGTTGACTTACATTGATGCTTGTTTGTATTGATGTTATATTAATAATACCTTGATATTTCGTTTGCTATAATGATATGATGATGATGATGTATGTTTGATTAAAATGATATGATAAATTGTTGTATTTTAATTATGTATGTGTTGTTATGGTGAATTGTTGGTATTTTAATGAGGCATGTGTTGCTATGATGAGTTGTTGATATTATGATATATGTTGTATGATGATAATGATGTCGATGACTTTGATGATATTGATGTTGATGACTATGATGACAATGATGTTGATAGCCTAAATTTGTATAGGGATGAAGGCTTATGCCTTGTGTGTTATATAATTATGTTGATAAAGTTGTAGGCCTATGGCCAATGTTGATTAAGTTGAATCGTCCCAATTTATGGACATGCTCGAGTTTTAGGTCGTATGACCAGTGTTGATCTAAGTTGATGTCATTAATGCATATTTTAAGTTGTTGTTGTATGTTGTTGTCGTCGCATTGTTGTGTATTTGTTGTTGAAGTTGAAGTCGCATGGCATACCTTGCATGATTAAGTTGACCTTGATGGCACCATATTGAAATTTGAAGGATTATGTCTTGGCCTTGATGGCACCACGTTGAAGTCTTATGCCTTGTTAATGTCTCGATAAACTAGCATATGTTTAAGTTGGGAGTTCTGCTCCAAATGGTACCACATGCATTGCATTGCACTAAATTTCATGATGTTGCATAAATGTTGAATGGTGATTGTGAAATGTGGGTGACTAAAGTGTTGTGATGTGTTATGATGTGTTTCATTGATTTATGATGAAGATGTGTATATATAATTATGATATGAAGGTGTGACTACAATACTTGGTAAATGATGATGTGCAGATTTTATGATTGATGTTGTTTATAACTACTGTGTCTTTTCCTTATATCTTTTGTAATGAATTGTGATTACTCACCCTTTCTACTGTGATTTTTCCTCCATGTGGGTAACATGCAGGTGATCGATAATAGTTCGTAGAAGCGTGATGATAGCTTGGAGTCTTTAATGTGCTCATTGAATATAGAGGGTCTTGCTCTGATATGTAACACGAGATTTGGGAAATTTCTATATTCTTTTATTTGTTTTATTGTCACGTATCCTAATTCATGAATTATGTTGAACCGCGTATTTTGTGGAGTTTTATTATTGTTGAGGCTAGAATTCCATGAAACAGAATTAAGTTGTTTTCCGTTGCTGAATAATTATTTTGAATAAATAAGGAATAA
The DNA here is from genome assembly GCA_021764765.1 of Vicia sativa. Classification (NCBI taxonomy): domain Eukaryota; kingdom Viridiplantae; phylum Streptophyta; class Magnoliopsida; order Fabales; family Fabaceae; genus Vicia; species Vicia sativa. Next base: position 163,842,200 of record CM038794.1, read on the forward strand.
AGTATTTTGAAACTTTATGAGAACTTGAATTATGTGACATCCCATTATGGAGAACTCTGATATATGTCGTATATTATATTATAATTATTAGTTTGGGAAAATGGGGTGTTACACTATACGCAGGGATTTCGCAAGTGCATCTGTAAAGTGACCTTGGAGGGACTTCGTAAGTGCACTTACGAATTTTTGTCTAACTTGTTTTAAATTTAAAACCTAACAATTATAATGGTTTATTTCAGAAATATGGCAGACAACCAGGATCATATGGCGCGTTTGTGACAAGGCAGTCCAAGCCAGACTGCCTCGACTCGTCAAGAGCGATAAAACCAACAGGTTAACCGGACAGAGTCGAGTACAAAGGGAGCAACTGGAAATAGCTTCTACTTCTGCACCGTCACGGAGGAGTCGTCTGCATGAGGCGTCTACCTCTGGTGACATGAGCAAAGGTACCTAACGAGCTAGAGGAGACTGAGGATGTTCAGGTCCCTACAAATATGAAGGTGGAGGACGCCCAAAATTATGAGGTACCGGACGACGATGTTGAGGAACCCGCGGAGGCGGAGCAGGGCTATTCAGGAGGGCCATATGACACATCCCTCCTGATTTATTATCAGGATCATACCGCTCACTATGTATGGGATGAGCAGGTATTTTTTTGGTTCTACTTTTTCATTTTATAATTTTTATTCAAAAATACGGTTGCTCTTGATTTATTTTCATTGAATTCTTTTGTTTCATGAACAGAAGTCTTTAAAGCATGTGAACCACTCCCAGAAGATTTTTGATTTGTTCATGCCAAAGGCCTAGTGGTTCCACAGGGCTGTGATTGGATCCGGTCTTTCTGAATAATGTTGTATAGCTTATAATACCATAAGCATTGGCATGCAGGGTGCTTTTGCTGAGAGGTGGCACAATGAGACCTCATATTTCCACTTTTCCGTTGGGGAATTGACCATCACTCATGATGATGTAGCATGTTTTCTCCAACTACCTATAAGAGGTAGGTTACTGAACCATAACAAGATAAGCAGAGTTGAGGCGGTTGATTGGATGATTGATTATCTCGGAGCTGCTACGGACATGGCTGCATCGAACTACGACTCCACAAATGGGGCGTACGTGATGTTCTCCTACCTAAAAGATCTATATGATAAGCAACTCATTGTAGCAGCATCTACAAAAAGAATTGCACGTTTAGCAGGGGAGCCAGTGCAGGATAATGTTTTTGTTCAATTTCACCAAGTCTGTGTTGTTTGGTGTTTTTTGATGTACTTGGTCGGCACGTCCGTCTTTGTGGACACGAGTGGCCACTAACATCAATGTGACCTACCTGCGGTATTTTATGGACATGACTATAGTTCGTGAGTGGAACTGGGGTGCCGCTGTTTTGACCTACCTATACCAAAAGTTGAATGAAGCTTCAAAATGGAGGGCGAGGGCACTCACTGGCTCATGCACACTCCTCACGATACCTTTTTATTTTAACTATTAATTTTAATTAGTTTTAATTAATTTGTACTTACACATTATGTTATTGTTGATGCAGAGCTGGATAATATCTTATTTTCACCGCATTCATGGTTTCAAGGAATATCCTGCCTATGAGACCACTATTCCAAAGGCTGACAAGTATACTCTCAACAGAGGCAACCAACATGTGTTGCCTTATCGGGTGTATCTTGATCGTACTGCTCATGATGACATCAACTGAACGTCATTTGGGAACTACATGGAGGTTGTCCCATTCGATCTCATCTCATTATACTCGGGGTGGCTAGCTTGTGGGACAAATATGATGGTCATGTATCTTTCGGGGCGGTATATCCGCCAGTTTGGCTATGTGCAGATGATGCCTAGATCACCTTTTCAAGTTTCTCCCGACACCATGACACAGCGGGATCTCGATGACATCTTCCAAGATTGGAAGAATCATATGGTGCCACATGAGTATCAGACGATGTGGCACTGTGTAGAGGGTTACGTGACATGGTTCTTTAACGTGTCACACCCTTTCATGACACTGAATGGTTCTGGACGTCCACCGAGGCCAGCACATGAGGAGCTCTTGGAGAACGAGCGGACCCAGGATGACCATGCGATTGATTTAGTGTCCATCTGTTAGTGTATCCGCCAACTTAGGCACGGGGCGTTGGATACAAGGATTGTTGATGCGGGAGGTCCTGAGGCAGTTGTCGTGATGGAGAGGATCCTCACTGAGACATCTGGTGCATCGTAGTATCGCAGGCAGAGGAGGACGCAAAGGGGTTAGGATTAGGCATACACAGTAGTGTTATATTTTGTTCTTTGATGTTGTTGTTGTTCGTTTGTGAAAATAGAATGTGAAATATTTGAATTTGTGAAAACGAATTTGTGAAAATAAATATAGTGAAAACTATGTAGTTTTTAACATCTTTTAACATATTCAGAGGAAGTTTCGTAAGTGCACTTACGAATTCATCTTCTAGGGTATTTCGCAAGTGCACTTGCGATTCACTTGATTTTTTTAAATGCAACGTTTAAAATTATAAAAAGTAGAAAATCAAGTGAATTTGCAAGTGCACTTGTAAAATACTCTAAAAGGTGAATTCGCAAGTACACTAACAAATGGTGTAACGTGTTTTGAGATTTACAGTGGTTTAAAAGAAGCCCATTAAATAGAAATTTTTTTTCCAATATTTTCGTATTTTCGTATCCATTACGTATAAAAAATTGAATATTCTTTTGTAAAACCAAATCCATCTTTAGCATTTGACTAGGTTATTATCTCCACTAAATATAGATAAAACAAAAAGAATACTAGTACTAGTTGTTGTAACCATCATTGAACGCGTAAGAAACTTTGTTGACCATCTTTCCTCTATAATTGAAGATGTTATCCTTTGTTTAGAACGAGTTAAAGGAGGGAGACCATAAAATAAAAAATAAAATTAAAAGAGTGTAAAAACACATGTTTTGCTTTTATGTTTCATTTGAAGTGATGGTCGCTAAATGTGTGCTTGTGACTTTTTAAAATAATTACAAATGTTTGTGTAAAAAAAATAATTAAAAATGAATTAAGCACTTTTTAAGGATGAAATTAGTCAATTTTTGTATTAAAAATAGAAATTAGTCAAATATGTAAAATGATTTATTAAGAATTAAATTTGTGGTACTAGTAGATTTGTATGAAAATTTCTTTACTCACCTAGTGGGTTGATTCCCTACTCCCGATAAAAAATAAAAATATCTTTTAATTTTGTAAGTTAACTTACGAATTCTCTAAATAAGGTGAATTCGTAAGTTTACTTACAAAATAATCCACGATTTAAAAAAATAAGGTGAATTAGCAAGTTAACTTGCGAATTCACATTATTTGGGAAATTCGTAAGTTAACTTACGAAGTCTGCGTATTGTTTTAAAAAACACAAATTTTTCTCCAATACTCATTCATTTCAAAATACTCAAATTTTCCCTCTCTACTCCAAATCCTAACTTCTACAAACTCACTTCAAGTCATTCTCATCATTTCAACTCATTCCAACACATTTCAACTTCTCCAAAATCAACAAATTTGTTAAGTTTTCTTCACTTTTTCCTATTCAAATTCTGAATTTTTATTAGATTATTAGTTTAGGTTGTAGAAATTTAGTAGTATATGAAGTAATAGTAGGTAAATGTAGTAGGAAAAATTATATTTTGGTAGTTTTGGGATTGAATTTCTGGTTTTGGGAATTTCTGGACGAAGGGGGTTTCGCAAGTCAACTTGCAAAGTGTACCAGAAGAGACTTCGCAAGTTAACTTGCGAACTTTTGTCTGATTTATTTTTAAATTAGTATGCTAACAATGTAATGGTTTATTTCAGGAAAATGGCCGAGAATGACAACCAGATGACACGTTTGAGACATGAAAGGCAAAGCCAGACAGCGCCGGCTCGTCGAGAGCGAAAGCTAATGGCAAGGGCGCAACTTGGTATAACATCACCTTCTGCACCGCGACGGAGGAGTCATCTCCATGAAGCGTCTTCCTCTCGTGCACATGAGGAGGAGGTACCAGAGATAGAGGTGCCGACGGAGGAGGCCCAGGATGCCTAGGACGCCGAAAATGCTGAGGTCCCCGGCGACGATGTTGAGGAACTTGCAAAGGCGGAGGATATTGTCTATCCAGGAGGACCATATGACAGATCCCTCCTGATTTATTATAGGGACCATGTTGCTCGTTATGTCTGGGGTGGAGAGGTATTATAATTTTTATCGTTACATTTCATATTATTTATTTTCGTTTACTGTCCGTTCTTTTTTATTTATTTTCGTATACTTCCCATTCATATTATTTATTTATTTATTTTCGTTTGATTCTTATGTTTCAGGAAAAGAAGGCCTTGAAACACGTGAACCACTCCCGCAAAATCTTTAAACTATATGCTCAAAAGACTCAATGGTTCCACAGTGCTATCGTCACATCCGGTCTTGCCGAATTATTCAATACTGGTTACGGTACCATTAGCACCGACATGCATGGTGCTTTTGCTGAGAGATGGCATATGGAGACGTCATCTTTCCACTTTCCAGTTGGGGAATTGATGATCACCCTCGATGGTGTTTCCTGCTTGATCCGACTACCCATCAGAGATCGGTTACTCAACTATTCCAAGATAACCACAGTTGCGACGGTTGATTTGATGGTTGAGCATTTGGGAGTTGATCCATACAGGTCTGTTGCGGACTACGATGCCACAAACAGGGCGCACATGAAATTCTTCAACCTAAAGGAGTTATATGAGGAGCACCTTCGTCAAACAGCTCTTGCAAAGAACGCAGCGTTGGGAGCTGTGTGGAGGATATTTTGTTCGATTTCACCGGTCATATCCAATGTTTTTTGATGTACCTGATAGGCACGTTCATCTTTGTTAACATGAGTGGCCACTACATCTATGTGGCCTACCTGAGATATTTTACAAACCTTTCTAAAGTTCATGACTGGAACTGGGGTGCCGTTGTTCTGACTTACCTCTACCAGAAGCTGAATGAAGCTTCCAGGTGGAGGGCTAGCCACTTACCGGCTCGTGCACACTCATCACGGTACTTTTTATTTTAACGATAAATTTTAATTAGTTTTAATTGATTTGTACTTACACATTATATTTTTGTTGATGTAGAGATGGATTATATCATACTTTCATTGCATCCATGGTTACTCTGTGGATGTCGACTATCAGGACTTCATGCCAAGGTCTGCCAGGTTTATTCCAAACAGGGGCAACGATAATATGGTTCCTTATCGGGTGTTCATTGATCGCACCAACCATGAAGACATCAACTGGACCCCGTTTGTGGACTACACGGAGGTTGTCTCATTCGACACCATCTCGTTATACTCTGGGTGGCTAACCCGTGGGGCTAACATGATGGTCTGGTATCTGCCCGAGCGGTGTATGCGACACTTTGGCTATGTGCAGATGATACCTCGATCTCCTTTCCAGGATGCTCCCGACACCATGACATAGAGGGCTCTAGATGATGTCTTCCATGATTGGGAGAATCATGTTGTGCCAGATGAGTATCAGTTGATGCAGGAATCCTGTATGTGGCACTCTGTGGAGGGGTACACGACATGGTTCTTTATAGTGTCCACCCTTACAAGATACCAGAGGCCGAAGGACGTCCGCCAAGGCCAGCACATGAGGAGATCTTGGAAAATGAGTAGGCCAAGGATGATCATGCCATTGATCTACTGCCCATCTGTCAGAGTATTCGCCAGATTGGACAAGAGGTGTTGGATGGCGGGATTGCCGATGAGGGCGGACCCAATGCGGTTACCGTGGTGGAGAGGATGGTCACTGAAGCAGAGCGTGTTGCGCGTTACCACAGGCAGATGAGGTTGCGGGGGGTCAGGATTATGCATACCCAATAGCCTTTATGTTTTTTAGTTGATTTTGTTTGATCGCATTTTTTTGGAACAATTTATGTAATTTGATATTTCTGACAATTTTTCTATGTAATATTTATAACATATTAATATTTACATATTTTGCGTATATAGATATTGCATATATTAATATTTTCTGACAATTTTTCTCTTTAATATAATTTCTGAAAACGGAAACACAATCCGAGTTATTGTGAAAAAACATATTAGTTTCAAACATGGTTTTACACATTCAGAAAAGGTTTCATAAGTTAACTTACGAATTCCCCAAATAAGGTGAATTCATAAGTTCACTTACGAAGCATTTCCTGAGTGTGTTTAACCATGATTAAAATGATAAAACATACAAAAATAAGGTGAATTCGTAAGTTAACTTACAAATTCACCCAGAAGGCTTAATTCGTAAGTGAACTTACGAATTCACCCTATATATATATATATATGCGTGTGTGTGTGTATGTGTGTGTTTAGAGCTACCGTAACAACCCATGTCAAATTCAATGCGTGTGGTTGATGATGGTCTTTAGAAACTTAAGGGTTCTCTGGAGTAGTTGGAGGTTATTGCCTATTGATTTTAAGACTTTATAATAAATCTCTTCGGCAAAAACGATTATTATGTGATTTTTTATTTAATTTTAAAAAATAATGTCGACCACTACTATAATCTTAAAATAATTTTTAGAAAATTTCTTCATCCATATAGTGGGTTTCTCCCACATCCCTGAAAAATCAAAAATGTCTTTCGTAAGTTAACTTACGAATTCACCCAACAAGGTGAATTCATAAGTGCACTTCTGAATTGATCTTTCTGGGTGAATTCGTAAGTGAACTTACAAATTCACCTTATCTTGTACGAATTTGTCTAATGTCCCAATTTTATTAAGATTTTATTTTTTTGTAAGTGCACTTACGAATTCACCTACATTTCAGGGTGTTTCGTAAGTGCACTTACGAATTCGCCCAATATCCCAGTTTTATTATGATTTTATTTTGAAAAGATATTTTGGTTAATAGGTTTAACATAATTTATTATACAATATAATTTATCATACAATAAAAAAATATTGTTGTGTGAAATATGATTTTACATATAATGTTGGTTCAGATTTATTAGTATAATTATATACCATTTTATTATACAATGAAAAAATATCATATTATGGAATATGTTTATAGTACTTTATCACATAAGATTTTATATGTAATGTTAGTTCTAATTTATTATACTGTGGAAAAATATCATATTATGGAATATGTTTATAGTAATTTTTTATGACAGTTCGTTCAGTTTTATTATACAACGAAAAATATCATATAATGAAATATTTTTATAATAACATTTTATCACAAAAGATTTTATATATAATGTTAGTTCTAATTTATTATACTGTGGAAAAATATCATATTATGAAATATGTTTATAGTAATTTTTTATGAGAGTTCGTTCAGTTTTATTATACAGTGTAAAAATATCATATAATGAAATACTTTTATAATAACTTTTATCACAGAAAATTTTATATATAATGTTAGTTCTAATTTATATTCGTACAGTTATATAATCCATGAAGATTAGTATTTTATATATATATATATATATATATATATATATATATATATATATATATATATATATATATATATATATATATATATATATATATATATATATATATATATATATATATATATATATATATATATATATATATATATATATATATATATATATCACCCAAAACTCTATGGTAAAGATTAGTATGTTCTTTATTTATTGTTATACCAAAAATTCGTAAGTGTAGTTGCGAATTCACCTTATTTGGTTTACTTCGTAAGTGCACTTACGAATTCATCTTATTTTTTGAAAATCTTTGATTATTTCGTAAGTTCACTTACAAATTCACCTTATTTTAAGAATTCGTAAGTTAACTTAGGAAACTAGAGTGTAGTTTTGGTTTTTCACCAGGGATGGGGAAGAAACTCACTAGGTGGGTGAAGAAATTTCCTAATTTATAATAAAATGACGATGTGATTTTTTATTAAATTTTAGGCTTAAATGTACTTTTGGTCCTCTTTTTTTCACGTTTTTTAAGATTTAGTCCCCAATTTTAAAAATTAGTTTTTTGGTCCCTGCACTTTACCTCACTCAGGATTTCATTAGTTCCCCTTTAGTTTTGCATATATGGCACCCTTATTAATGACATGACATTGCTATAATAATTTCATGTTAGATGAACACACACATTGTAGAGAGTAATTATAATAGTTTCATGTCATTAATACGGGCGCCACACATGCAAAACTATAGGAGGACCAACAAAATCCTGAGTGAGTTAAAGTTTAGGAAGCAAAATTTTGGCTTTTAAAATGGCGAAACTAAAATTTAAAAAAAATTAAAAATAAAGGGACCAAAAGTACATTTAAGTCTAAATTTTAAATAAAATAACTATCAATAATTATCGACTACTACTCTAAATATTATTATAATATTGAAGGTAGAAATAGGTTAAGTCAAGATATACTTTGCGTGTGTCCTACTAAAAGATGTCAAAGTTTAAATTCAGTTGGTAGTCAATCACAAACTTATTTTTATGTATGAATATGACTTTTTCGAAGGTCTAGTTGACGTGATAGTCTATGTTTTCTATGGAATCAGAAATAGAGGGAGAATTAGGAGTTACGGTAGATCGGAGTTTCCGACACGATGGAGAGGAGACTGATCTGTAAGGTTAACACTTCAACGCTCAAGTTAGTATATGGTGAAAGAGAGTGAATTGAAATTGTGTTAGAAACTGAGTTATCAAAATTTGGCGCATTATATATATATATATATATATATATGTGTGTGTGTGTGTGTGTGTGTGGTATAACAAACTCAATATTTGTTGGATATGAATTACATAGAGTCGTTGGATGTGATTGCGGTTGAGATCCTTTGTGATCATCAGGGGGGACGTCCTTGCATGATGAGATATATATATATATATATATATATATATATATATATATATATATATATATATATATATATATATATGTGTGTGTGTGTGTGTGTGTGTGTGTGTGTGTGGTATAACAAACTTAATATTTGTTGGATATGAATTACAGAGAGTCGTTGGATGTGATTGCGGTTGAGATCCTTTGTGATCATCAGGGGGGAGTCCTTGCGTGATGAGAATATTCTAAAAGGATTGTAGTTCCTCATGGTGGTCGGTCGAGGTTGGAATGGTCGGTCCATAATAATTATCCCTCAAGCCCATGTTTATACTCAACAAAGCAAGGGTTTTTTACTTTAGATTTGGTTGCCAACAACGTTAGCAATTACATTTGGGAGAGCAAAAGAAGGTCTTTCAATTTCTCGGGGATTCATGCATTTAATGCCCAATTCTTGAAATGTCTTTTTGAATGTGCCATCATTACGACTCTTGGAACTGGAACACTATAGTATTGTGTGTAAGTGATTTGACATGTTTGATAGAGTTCACTCTCTTTTGCATGCTAGAGTATAGTTCTTGGAGATTCCACATTTGTTTTTCTTTGAGTCATTTTCGAGTTTAGCGTTTATCTTCCTTTTTGGCATTTGTTTTCCTGCACCTAAAAAGTTAGTGTATAATGGGTAAAAAGGATGTTCAATCTCTGTGGGTGGAATATATTTATTCATATACTATTTCTCCTTTTTCCAGATAAGATAATCTTGAGCCTTTCTTAATATCGGTCCATCTTCACATTGGGGTGTCTTGACCCCGAACGAAAATGAAAGGATATGTAATGTGTATGGTGATTGTGCCATCCCCTTTTATGAGTGCACTTTCTCATCTTTGGGTATTTGTCTTCCCTTTACTACTTTTGAGATCAATATTATTACCATATAGTAATGGCTCCTTCACATCTTCATCCAACGAGTTAGGGCATATGTCAAAGTCTTCCAATATTGGTGCGATTGAAAATGTTACAACATTTGAAATGAAATTCTTCATGCTATTGAAAATTATTCTTTTAAGATTGCACACTATATTAGGTAAAAGAATATAATTGGTAGACTGTCCAAACTGTTACTACTCAAATTCTTCAGCAATGCAATTCCAAACTGTTACTGCTCAAGTTACGATGAAAAAACTTCTTAAAGCTTCTCAGCCAAAACAAGCTTAGAGGGTCCATATAAGCTTGTAGCAAGATCCCTGACACACTGATGACAAAACCAATGACTTTGTTCTGCATGCAGAATAAAATCCTTGTATTTTGGTTGCAGTAGCATATCACACTACAATGCCATGACATCCAGTAGCAATCAACCCAATTGAAAATACATCTTCCTTTAGCAATACCCAATCTTCAAGATATACTAGGATTCAATTTATTTTAATCCAAGTGACCAGAATATCCTCCAATAATATAATCTTCTTCAGACTTAGCCAATAAATTTTTACTCCAAGACTCACAATCATTGTATATTTCATCTTGAAACAACTGATGATTACAGAGCAAAATAAACTCCAACTAACAAACTCCCTCTTAAAATGCTCTCTTGAAAGCTTTCTTATCCAAATCCACTCAGCCCTTTAGAATCCTCTACAATCTATGGAGTATCAAACTAATGATGTTTCAATATTTGGTTGAACATCAATATCTTTCTCAATGAACACATCACTGATTTTGGTCCTAGAGTTACTCATCACTAAAAGTATTTCTCTCAATAAAGTAACTACGAAACATACCTTGTTCTCATTCAAGGATTATATAATAACTTTTGAAGAATTCATTGATATTAGATTCTCTATGCTATATATCATAACAAAACACTATAGATATGTGTCTCTATCCTCCAGGATACTCACCTTGCATTGGATTGAACAGCCAAAGAACAAGTTCTAGAACTTTTGCAATTGTTTGATGTTGCACCTTCTGGTGTGACATCTTGACTTCTTCTTTCTTGAATACCAAGTAAAATGAAAAGAAATAAAATACTAGTGAAGACCATAAATAATAATTTTTTTAAATCCTCAAAGAACTCATAACATCTCGTTAGAGATGAAACATTATTCCTTCATGACAAAATACCTTCAGACCTTGATCACAATTGACTTATGTTTCATATAGTAGTCATCCGTATTTTAGTAAGAATATCACTTAACAAAACCTAGATCCATCATCCTGTGTTCTTTTGATACCCAATGTCCTTAAACTTCTCTTTTAGCATCATCAAAAATAACAATTGGTGATATTTGCTACACAATCGGTGCAACACTCAGCTTGTGGATCAAGAAACTTTTTGATTCAGAATATCGAAGCCCATGGACTACAGAGTTGTATTTATAGAAGAATCACAACCTAATGTAATTTAAGTTTTTTGCAATTGTAAAATTAGGGGAATAATAAGTCTTATTTTTTGAGAGTCTCTTGTGTAGTTTGTATGTCACCCAGGTATCAAAAGATACTACATGGTCGACTGTCTATTACTTGACTATTAGTCAAGTTATTGTTCTCACTCAAAAACCTTTAGATAATGAGTTGAGTATTGTTCTCACTCTAAACTTTTAAGCAAGAGTTTGAGTTTCTTGTAATGGAAGTATGGTTTTCTCTTTCAGTTGTAATTTTTGCAGTCATTGGGATTGGGACTGCTAGGTATCACTACGATGATTGGAAGTGGGATGTCGATGTATCATACTTGAGATAATTCCGAAGTAGAAGTTGCACTAGATATGGGTTAGGTAATAAGTTGTAAACGAGGGAGTTTAGCTTTGAACTAGTACTACTTATAGTGGATTTCCTTCCTGTCTTAGTAGCCCCCTGAGTAGGTGAGTTGCACTAAACTGAGTTAATATATCATTGTGTTATTTATCATTCTGCAGTTTTATTTTTTGTATCATGTTCAACTTGATTAATCTGGTTTGTTACCAAAGGTTGTAACATTTGTTGTAACATCTTCAACTATTAAGAAAATTTTATTTGTATGTGTTTCTTGTACCTGAATTCCAATTAGTATTAGAGCAGGCGCCTAGGTATGTTGGGTGAGTTTCAGGGATATATATTTCTGATACTATGTGTCTTTTGGAAAAGCCAGAGTGATATCATTATGGTCATCAATGGACTATGGAACTATGAAGTTTAACAGGTTGGAAGATTCATGGTGTTTATAAGACATAAGAAAAGATCATGAGTTAAATCTTTAAGTATTTGAAGTGATCAATACCATAATCTTGGAATTGATAATTGTTTTTTCCAGACTGTACATCACTTGAATTGTGGCCAACGATACTTGGTAATTTCTCAATTCCACTCATTAAGGCACATCTAAGTGTGTTTGGGGAAAATATGTCAGATTTGAGGCTGATCATGAAGAATATTCTCAAGTCTCTACTCTAGAGGTTTGACACGAAAGTGACAAGCTGTTGAAGAAAGGCACGAGCAATTTATTTTTGCCTTTAAATATGAAGGAACTTGGGTTCTGGTCTAATAAAAGGTTTCTTATTTCCATTGTGTTCCTTGGAAGGAAAACCAGTCAGTTTTTGAGAAGCATGGAAATTTGTCCAAACCAAATATTCGTAAGATTTGTATTAACATCATCAAGTTTATGTTACCCAAGACATGTTAGAGGTGGATTTAAATCCAATTAAAGTCAAAGATTCAATAACACGAGTGTGAAGGCCTTGGATTTTTTTTGGAACATATTTCCCTACTTATCTTAAGGATAATTGTGCATGTTTTATTTTACTAGTTTGACTTGAAGATGGACTTCTTATGAAGAGTTCTGAACTAAAGATTTGTCTCATAATGAGCTGGAAATTTGTTTATATGATTTGTATCTAGAATGAAGGAAATGTTCAACTGTGTAGAAGTTGGGAGTGGTTTATTTCTTATCTTATGTCTTAAGAGAATGAAGAAGTATTTACTGTCTATGTTTTTGCAAGATGTAGTGACTCTATTTAATCCTATAACTTGATGTCTTGATCAAGTTTTTAAGGATAATCCAAATCAGTTGGAAGTGGTTCTTCATGAGGGAAGATTATTGGAAGTTTAAAGAGGTTAAGTTTTCTTTTAGGCTAAGTAGTTAAGCGAAAACTCAAAATGACAAAAGGCTGTTGACATAACAAAGGAATTTAAGTCAAGAATATCATAACATTCTACTAGACATTATAATTACTTATGCTAAAAAGGATTTACTTGCACTAAATATATTCTTATGTGTCGAGTTGATTTTAATAGTTTTTGGTTATTTTCTCGAAGGTCAATGTTCAGTGTTGCTTAACTAAGCGGTGGTTAATGCTCATAGAAGGTGATTATTGCCTTGTCTTTCATACCATTCTTAGGTCTTCGATTAAGATGATTAACATCTTGACACTAATTGTTCCATACACTTAATGAAATTCTGGAAGTCAAATCTCAGATATCCTAAGATATGTCAAGACACTGATCTCTGAACACAACATAATGAACAACGTATAATACACAATTAACAGTGCGGAAAGTAAAGAATACACAGAATTGTTAACCCAGTTTGATGTACAACAACACCTACGTCTAGGGGCTATCAAGCCAGTGATGAAATCAACTAGCTAATATCAATTCATATACCCACAACAAAATTTCTCTAGTTTACAATCTACTCACTTAATCACTATCAGTGCTTAACTTCTACCTAGACTCACCTATGTATGAGACCCTTCTCCAATCCCTTCAGTCACAAACAATGACAATAACACAATTCAAAAGAAAGTTTCAAAGACACTCTTCAAAAACACAATGTCATTCAATGCTTAAAAGCTTCTAAATAAGGATAAAACTTACAACAATCCTACTATTCTATCAAAACGATGTTAGATAGGCTCACAATGCACAAAACTACAACGCAAAACACAACGCAATTTCCACACATTCAATAGGATTGAAGCCTTCTTTTTATAATCATGAATGGACTAGATTTAAGCTTTAAAATCACAATTGATCTGTTGTAGAAAATCAGAAGAAATTTCTGCATGAAAATAGGACTCCAATGATTTGTTTCCTAAAATGTCTCAACATTTAATGAAACAAATTTATCTTCCAAAAATGGAAACAACCACTAATTCTTCAATCTTGGACGACACAAATAATATCCTAATATTCCCATAATATTCAAGCTCTAATTAAATACAAAAATTCCAACATACATAGCTGTAACAGACAAGATGTCGAATGAGCTGGATAGGATATCATGTTCGACATCTTCTTGCTGAAAGTTTACAAGATTCATTTAAAAATGTTACAACATAAATTAGTTTCACCAAAATTATTGTCAATCATAAATTAGAGAATTAACAATCTCCCCCTTTGGCAAATTTTGGCTAAAACAAATTAACAAACCAAAATAGTTCAGTTTCCAAAAAATATGTTTGAAAATAAATCAAACACACACACACACACACAGTCACAATAACGTAAATAGTGTTTGAAAACACACACAGGCGAGTTAGTGGAAATTGTAACCACAATAACATTGAGTAAAATAAATTTTCAATCAATCAACATGTCAAGACATCTTTTCTGACAAAGCTCAATGGCAACAACATAATAGGGAACATAAAATAAAAAAGTCTCCCCCTGACCAGATACACCAGAGGAACCTCACTTCTTCCTCTGCAAGCTCATGTTAGTGGTTAATGGTTAGATACCCACACACATATTACTCCCCCTTTTTAGCCATAATATGACAAAGGATCAAGAACAATCACAATAGCTCATAATATTATGAGACAAACACTGAGCACAAAATAAGTTTGGGCATTTTTACCCTTACAGAGCTATATACCAAGAAAACATCAACAAAAAATGAGAAGCAGTCAAGCATCTGCATCTGCATTTGTATCTGCATTAGGAGTCTCATACGCATCTCTTTCTTCATTAGCACAACCACCTGATTCACTCTCATCGGTCTCAAATGCGCTGTTATTACCACCTACAATATCATTGTTCATCACTTGTAGAATCAACATAAGCATCATCATTGATATTACTATTCCTAACTTGGCTCTTTTATTCCTCCACCAAGGCCTTGATTAGTCCCTCAATTTTGTTTTTCCTAGCCGTGTTAGTTTTGATGGAGTTCTCCAATTCGCTGCAAGTTTCCATTACTTGAGAAACTAATCCTTCCTTAGATGTATCAAGAACAGGCACCTGAGAGGATGTCATACCAATATTTGAAACATGTTCCCCGCCAAACACTTTATAGTGTAGCGTTAAAAGGGATTACCTCTTCTTTACATTATCAACAACTGCTAGGATATTAGGATGTTGTTTCAAAATAATTCTATAGATAAGGGAGGGAAAGAAAATAGCAAGGTTCATATCATAGGAGTAAGCTTGTTTTAGAACTTGATCAAAGATATACTTTCCAAAGTCAAAGATATTTTCCTTTCTAATGGCAAAAATGAACTTTCTAAGACCAGTAAATACATTAGAGGTATGGTTTGCTGGGGCCCAATTAATAGTATCAAGCCTGTGTAGAATGGAATACTTCATACTCACCTTCCTAGACGACAACTTTCATTCCTTAGGCCAATGCTTTACCTGACCACCTGTAATATCCTTGCACACATTGTTGTCTGTGATATCTAATTCTTCCTGAGGCCCTTAAGTCATGCCCAAAAACTTGTTGATCACGGTTGAAGAAAATGTCACAGTCTTTTCCTTAACATAAACTTTCATGTAATACTCATTTTCCATGACATCACACCCTTCTGGCACATTCACTACAAAATCTTTGACCAATCTTCCATAACAAGGGCTAAAATTTTAGGCATTTTTCATTATGCCAGTCACCTTTATAAGTTTCACAACATCCTTGCACTTTTGGAAGTCCTTGCCTAACTCCATTTCTAATTCCAACCTTCATTGAACAATATATTGTCATTTCTCTACACTCTCTCTAAAATGAAAGATCACCTTGTCAATAGACACCTTATGAGTGTTTGCACATTTCTTATTAGTGGTAGGTTTCTTGTCTGAAACGATGTCCTGAACATCTTCAACATCAAATTCAAAATCATTATAAGTCATAACCATCATATTCTTGGCGGGAATAACTACTTTGCTCCATGGCTTAGAAGGACCATATTGAGATTTTCTCCGGAACTTAACCTCTTTATCTTACACTATCTTAGCAGACAGATTTTCAACCTCCACCTTTTTTCCTTTTCTCCTTTGGAGTCTCTCAGCTATGCCAAGAGCCAAGTTTTTAGCAATAGGTTCCTCACTCGATTCTAGACCATCAACATTTATCACCATATCAGCCTTCTTCTTGCTCATTCGCTCATGGGCAATATGTTTAGAGATAGCCTCAATTGTCTTACTTTAAGTATTTACCTTAGGATTGGTCTTTATCAACAACGTCTTTTCTAGGTTTTGCCAAATTTTCCTTGGTAGTAGAGAATCCAGAGGGATTCAACCTATTATGCTCATTTGACCTAGAATCTCTATCAAACTTACTGGAAGAAACAAATGACTTACCAAAAGTATTAACACTTTTAGAAGTAAAAAAACTTCCTTCATTGTATGTTTAGGGAGGAATAGTGGATAATGGCATAATGTCCAACACGAGATCAGTGAGATTGATAATCCGAAATGATTCTTCAGCCATAGCTTTTGATAGGGACGATTCTCGATTTTCTTATGATGCATGTATGTTATCAAACAAATGTTGAGTCATGTTTGGTTTGATTTGGAGGAAGTTGTTTGAACGTGCACAAATTAGAGGAGATGACCACAAATGATGAGGAGGAATATAAAAAGTAGTGATATGAATGGGGTTCTGAATTTGATATTGTACCCTAGTCCGCCAATGTAGCTTTAGAAGTAACGGGGTTGACTAAATGAGTAAGTGGGTTTGAGAGACTTTGAAAATTTGAATGACCACTTAAATTTTAGTAATTGCTACAATTTATCATAAATACTAATATGTTATGTGGATTACTATGATGATGTTATGACATTGTGTTAACTATTATGATGATATGATGGTGTTTTTGATGAATCATGAATGGTGATGCGTATTGACTAGCCGTGGTCGTATTATATACGTTGTTACGTATCATTGAATTCATGGCATGGTTTAGGACTTAGGTCTAGTGGTGGTGATTAGGACCTCGATCCAGTGATGATGGTAGGACAATTGTCCACTGAAGGCAACAATCCTATAATGTGATTGGGTGCAACAGTGAAGTGTTTTGGTTCCAAGTGGGAATCGATCCTATTGGCGGGGATCTTTGGAGATGAAGATGACTGGGTCATTAGTGAAGTTTTGGTACCACATGCATGAGTCTATGATGTTGCATTACATTCTATGTGACATTGCATAATGATGTGTTATTGTGATGCTTGATGATACATTGTGTATGATGATATGTGTTTATGTATCGATGAAGTTGTGAAGGTGTGAGTACAACATGAAGATATGATGATTTGTGATACCTTGATTATGTGCATATCTTGTTATGTCTATTCCTTATGTCTTATATAATAATTATGGTTTTACTCTCCTTTTCTGTTTAAATGTCACCTCCACGTGGGTAACACATAGGTGATCAAGATTAGTGCATGAAACTTAGAGTACAATTTCAAGGCGCTTTTATTTACTTTCCGTAGAAAAAGGGATTCTTGCTCTTACATGTAACATCAGGGTTGGGATCAAAGGCTTGGAACTTATGCTCTTGTTTTATTTTATGATGTTGAGTCACTCTAAGTGGTACTCGAGTTGTTTTGATTTATAAGTATGAGTTATGAATCATGACTATATTTCATGAAGTATTTTTTATGAGACTTTTGAGTTATGAATTCCGCTACAAAGTATTGAAGCATTAAAGTATTTAATTTTATACTAATGAGAAAATAGATGTTTTAATCATGAGAACCTGTGTTACGGAGCAGGATGTATTGTTATGAAGTTTTATGAAGATGTGACACCCATGCATGGTGACATAATCTGATTTTTTTATTAGAATAATTACAAAAAATTTCTTGGGGGTTTAGAAGGGTGTTACAACAGTGACAAACTCAGACGAATAAACCTCTTCTCAAGAAAATCCTCAAGTTTACTCTTCAACTCTTTCAACTTAGATGCTGACATCTGATATGGAGCCATAGATACCAGATTAGTTTCAGAAACTAAGTCAGTTGTAAACTCCACTTCACGCTCTGGCGGTAAATCACTTACATCATCAAGAAATACCTCAAGAAAATCAAGAACTAACGTTAAATCACCAATCATTTATTTCTCACCAACATCCCAACATTGCCATTAAATCCAATAACACAACACCATCCTTCACAAACTCATTCACTTGTTTAGCGTTCATAAACAAATCTATCTCAATATTAGAATCAAGAAAAATAACCGTCTTATAAAAACTGTTGACATAAATATGGTTGTATTCCAACCAGTTCATCCCAAGAATAACATCAAGTTGATCTAACGAAAGACATACTAAATCAATTCCAAAGTTCCTACCAAAAATACCAACGAATAGTTCAAACACACATAAGAAGTAGTCATTGAACCCATAGCAGGAGTATCAATAACCATACATTCATTCATATCAGATAACTCAAGATTCTATCTTTAAACACAATCCAAAGAAATGAAAGAATGTGTCGCACCAGTATCAATAATAGCAATCAAAAGTCTATTGTTAATAAAACACGTACCTTAGATTAGTCTACCCTCAACAACAGTCTCTGAACCACATAATGAAAATACTTTCCCTTTAGCTTGCTCATTCTTAGGTTTATCACACTTGGTACTAATTTGACCTTGCTCACCACAGTTGTAACAAGTCACATTCCCACCACCTCTATAATCACTAGCTTTGTGACCAAAAATTTCCACACTTGAAACATTTCACTTCAGCACTTGGACATTCAGAAATACGATGTCCTTTAACACCACATTTATAGCACTTAACCATAGTAGAGGATCCTCCGCCACTCGGCTTCTTGTCATAACCACCTATATGTTTCCCTTTATCAGCATATGGTTTCCCTCTGAATTTTCCTTTTCCATTCTTACCACTCAAGGACTTACAGTGAGCAACACTATCCCGACTATCCTCATCATAAATCCTACTTTTGTTAACCAACTCAGCAAATAGTGGAATTTCTATTCTTCTCCTTCTCACTCTTGTTTTCATGCTTTTCAAGGCTTTGCAGTTGCTGCTGATGTTCTTCCAGCTTACCAAACAGAGTTGAAATAGTAAGCGTAGTGAGATCGTTGGCTTCCTTAATTGTTGTAACTTTAGGTAGCCATTCCCTGCTAAGACATCTCAGAATTTTATTAGTAGCAATTTCATTGGAAATAGGTTTTCCAAGTGCATTTAAACGACCAGTGAGATGAACGAATCTCTTTTGCATGTCAGAGATAGTTTCTCCCTATTTCATGTGAAAGAGCTCAAACTCTTGGTTAAGTGTATTAATTTGAGATTGCTTAACTTCAGTAGTGCCCTCATGGGCAACTTCTAAAGCATCCCACACTTCTTTAACTATCGTGCAATGAGATACCCAATAATATTCATCAACACCAAGTGCTGAAATTATCATATTTCGGCCTCTCCAATCGCTTGACCACTTTTTCTCATCTTTTTCATCCCAATTGTTCTCAGGTTTAGGCACAATGGCACCTGCAACATTCGTCATGGTAATTTCAAAAGGTCCATTCTGAATGGTAGCCCATAAAGTCCTATCTATGGAGTTTATGTGAACTCGCATGCAGTCTTTCCAATAGCCATAGTTTTCACCATTTAAAACAGAAGCTCTAGTATACGCCCCCTTAGGTCCAGAAGCCATATCGTTAGAAGCAGCCACAAAGCACCAACGAAACAGACTCTGATACCACTTGTTATACGGTGTGGCAAGTGATCGAGAGGGGGGGTGAATAGATCACCTCCTTATTATCACGGATTTAAAAATATTTCTCAGAGTTAATGCTAAAATTGCGGAAAGCGACACGCGGTCCTGAATTGACTTCCGTCTATTCTGAACCGGCTACAAGAAAACCAGACATGCAATAGATTGTTGGATTTTAATTGAGATGAGAATGATGAATTAACACAACGCTTAATATGGATAAATGTACTGATCACAAAAACTCTTTCCAATGAAATAAACTTGAGCTAATACTTTTATCAAACAATTGGAAGATGCTTAGTCAATGATCAAAGGCAATGGAGTTTATGCAAAGATTTTCTTCCAGCCTAGTATCAATGCACAGAAATATTTCTCACCAATTAAATCACAAACGTATTGTAAAAGTAAAGATATAGAGAGAAAGGTTACGATACTTTGAGCGATTTGGTAAGGAAGTTCCCCACGTTCGTCCTCGCGTGTGGGTACGTCTCCCTCTCAATTTCCAAATTGGAATTAAGAACTTCTATATCAATATGTTGAAAATGTTTACAAGGTTGCAATACAAAGACAGAAAAACAAATCATGCAGATCTTCTTCTTCTTGTATCAACCTTCTCTTGATTTGAGCCGATCAAGAACACACCTGCAAAATTCACAGACAATTCACCACTTCCACGACCTGTTTGCGAAATCACCCCGATCTCCAAACCCTGCGCTATGGCTGAATCTGCTCTGTGCAATCGTGACTAACAAACCCACAAGACACCTCCGTTCTTGCTGGATAAACCTTATGGTTTTTCCTCGAAACCCCCTTCGAATCTTCAACTCAGCTAGATCACCGATCGTACCACTGAATGTTATCTCTTTGATCTCTTGATACAATGAACACTGATGATTATGTGTCAATATTCTTGAACCAAGATGATTAAGAAGATGATGAAGATGAAGTCTCTTTCAGGTTTCTATGCTCAGAGAAGTTGGATGCTCACAAAACTGCTTTTTGTAACAATTGTGCATATGATGAAAAACTGCCAGAACTATCTTATATATAGAAACAAAAAATGTTAGTTGAAAAGAAAACATATGAGTCGACACATAACTCGTATGAGTCAATACAAAATACGTATGAGTCGACCTGAGAGAGTTTGTATCGATACATATTATATTAAGCATTGATTCCAGAGAGTAAACATATGTATGAGTCGATGCAAATGTTGTATGTGTCGACACAAGCAACTTATGTATTGATACAAAAGGTTTTGTATTGATGCATATTGTATTAAGATGACTTCCAAAATATTGAAAAGGCTATGAGTCGATGCAAGTAATTATGAATTGATGCATACTGTTTGTTAACATGATTTCCAGAAGGCTAAAAGCAGTATGGGTCGATACATCACGCGTATGTATCAATGCATACTGTTTGTCAAAATAAATTCTAGGAAACTAAACACAGTATGCGTCGATGCAAACAGATATGTATCATACATACTATTTAACAAAATGAATTTCAGGAAACTAAACATAGTGTGCGTCATAACTTCTGGTGTGTATTAGAACTTCTGTTAGGTTCACAACTTCTGTTACGTTACGAGTTAGAGCTTCTATTACGTGTTAGAACTTCTGTTAGGTTCATAACTTCTGTTACGTTACGAGTCAGAGCTTCTGTTAGGTTCACAACTTACGTTACGGTCGAGCTTCTTAGGTCACAACTTCATTACGTTACGAGTCGAACTTACACGTGTCGAACTTTAGGTTCATAATATCAGAACTTCTGTTAGGTTCATAGATCCATTTCATCAGAACTTCTATAAAACTCTAAGTATTGGAACTTCTAACATAGATCATTCCATTAGAACTTCTGTAAGACCCACATATCAGAACTTCTGACATATATTCATTCCATTAGAATTTCTGGAAAACTCACGTATCAGAACTTCTGACATCATTCCATCAGAGCTTCTGTAAAAACTACGTATCAGAACTTCTAACAAAAATTCATTCCAACATAACTTTTGGAAAACTCACGTATCAGAACTTCTGACATCATTCCATCAGAACTTCTGACAAAAATTCACTCCAGCAGAACTTCTGGAAAACTACGTATCAGAACTTCTGACAAAAATTCATTCCAACAAAACTTGTGTAAAACTTTTCTTCTTCTGACATGCTGGCACAAGAGGCATCAGAACCTGTGTAAAACTTTTCTTCTTCTGACGTGTTGACACAAGAGGCATCAAAACCTGTGTAAAACTTTTCTTCTTCTGACGTTTTGACACAAGAGGTTAATACATAACTAACACATTGACCACTTTTACACATACATGTATATTTATTTAATTAAACAATCAACCATATATATTTGACAATCAAGCATTATATATTTGTACATTTATTCAATTAAACAATCAAGCATATATATATTTGTACATTTATTCAATTAAACAATCAAGCATATATATTTGCTATCATTCAAAACTATCTAGCATTCTTGCACACATTATGTAAAGGAATGCTCACAGTCGACACATGATGAAATTTTTCTACTAATGTGTCGACACATTGCCTATTCAGGCCAACACATATGTCAATGTTTGACATCATGTGTCAACACATAATTCGTATGTTACGACACATCTTGTTTGTTTGGTCACTTTTCTTAACAATTTTCAATTCCGAAGTTTTCTAGCTTTGCCACCATATTTCAACAACTATAAATACATCATACATGCTTCATTTCAGCATTATGAAACTATAAACACTTACCATCATTGCTCTTAATCTTCAACCTCCAACCTATGCATACACTCTAACAAATTACACATAATCATTTTTGTTAGTGAATTATCTAGACGAGGTTTGATAACGTCCAATTAGGTTCTATGTAACCAAGAATATTGGGTTGAGAATTGTGGGAGGTTTCATCTGGAAAAACTTAGGGTTTGTCCTCCAATATCTTTGATAGATTTGGGGGTTTTGTTCAAGACTTTGCAATGATGGATTCAGCCGAGTGAAAACTTTGAAGATTTGGAATCTTGCAAATGAGTAGCATGAGACAATGGATCGTATTGGAAGCTCTTGTGGTCAATAATTCACAATTGAATTCGATTGAGTGAAAGCATTGGAGATTGAGGATCATACAAAGGAGTAGCGTGAGACAGTGAATCAATTGGATCTATCGTGTCTTAGTCTTGCTCAAGATCAAAAGAAGAGAAGAGGTTAAATCAACATCAAACAATTATGATTTGTAGGGTTGTTCTTGTAACACTTCTCGTGTAATCAACTTTTTGCAAAATAAGAAATTTATCTCAATTTCAAAACAAATTGAGAGGAATAATAGTTAGAAATTAAATTGTTAGTATTTTAAAATAAAAAAATATTTTTTAATTTTTTTTCTTACATCTATATGACAAGAGATACAATAGTATTAATCCAATTTTTTAATATAAAAATTTCATTCATTCAACCGAAGTTATTTATTATCAAGACTTTTAAACTATAATTTTGAGGAAAATAAGCCGAATTAAATTTTGAGGGTGACACTTTTTGTACCGAAAAAGTTGTTACGTATACTAGATATTTTGATACAACAAACAAATATTTAAAAAATAAAAAAAAAGTAGGGTCATCCAGCAAGGAAGGTCCAGACGAAGTATAAATAGGTTGTTCGGCAAAAATAGAGTATCCCATTCATTGCGTTACTCACAATCACATCATCCCCTCATTGAAATACCCGACGGAGAGAGAAAGAAAGAAAGAATTTGTTCTTCTTTTCCTTTCACAAAAACCTGTGAATCCACCACCACATGCAGAAATCGTCGAATCTCCGGCGATCTCCGGTGGATACACTTCCCTTCCCTTAAATCAAATCTAACTTACCTTATGATATTGTTTGAGAAGCTGAGTTTTTCTTCTTATCTTAGCCGCTTCATTGCCGGCATCCTTCTTTTGATTTTCTGTAATTCCTTTCAGTTGGTTTCTAATTTTCCCAATCCTATACACCCTTTTTGATTCATCTGCATTCTTTCCATTTCCTTTTCGATTTCAATTCAACCTTCATCCTTTCATCTTAAGTCGTTCATGGACCCTAAACTCTTTTTCCCTAACAATTTTCTCGATGGTTAGTTTCTCTCTACTTTTCCCCCTTTTCAATATTGTTCGTGGGACTCTATTACCGTGTTTCACAGACGTGATTTTGTATGGTTTTGAATAATTGAGGTCTTGATTCAATTGTGGTAAAAAGTAGGTGAAAATGATGTATTTAAATAATTTTAATCAGCTTCTAATGGGATATTTTAGTGTTTGTTTTGTTGATGTAGGTGACCCCATCTAGTGGGACAAGACTTTTTTTTTTTTTTTTGTTGACTTGTTGTATTATTATTATTATTATTACTAGTATCAATTCAAGGTACTGTCTATGATTCATGTTTATAATTTTATTATTGTAGACTTGTATAGTAGTAGTTGCTTATTGCTGGATTTTTATAATATGGATCTGGAATCTGGATGGTATTATATTTCAGAATTGGATATTTTGTGTTATTTTTTCTGAGGTCATGAGTGCTGAATGATTGAGTTGGGTGTTATAATTATATTATTTGATATTTTGATTGGAAAAGACAGAACTCTGACAACTGCTACTCTGTTATTTTTTGTTTTTTGGTCAGAGCAATTGCAAATGTTTTTTTCTTCACATGGTCATGTTACAGTTACAACTTCTGTTTTTGTTCTTATTTTTGTTTTTGTGTATCATGGCCAGGCACTATTACATCACTCATTGATAGCCAACAAAGACCAGCTCCATCAGTCATAGTTATTGGTGCTGGAATATCAGGGATTGCTGCAGCACGTATTCTCCACGATGCATCTTTTAAGGTGTCATATCGTTATGATCAGCCGTCCTGTTTATTTAATCTTTTGATTTTCTGGAATTATGTGAGACGAAATATGTTTCCTGCTTTCTTTAATTTGTTTTCATTATTTCGTCAGGTCACCCTATTGGAGTCACGAGATAGGCTCGGTGGCCGCATTCATACGGACTACTCGTTTGGTTGTCCAGTTGACATGGGAGCCTCATGGTAAAATCAGTTTGCTCTGTTGAATTTGTTTTTATTGCACACATAGATGAAATGAGCAGAATTTGTTCGCACTTAGGAGTTAGTGGAATGTGTAAGAAATTAATATGACTCTTTCTTTGTTGAGAACTTTCCAGGCTACATGGAGTTTGTAATGAGAATCCTTTGGCTCCGTTGATACGTTGCCTAGGGCTTACACTGTATCGTACCAGTGGTGACGACTCGGTCTTATATGACCATGATTTGGAAAGGTAATAATCCATCACGTGTCTGCAATTCCATTACACTTTTGAATTTGAAGATTTATAATGCAATTTTTTAAATAAATATTATTTCCACTTACATGTATATGATTTACTGTTATGTTCAAAATATTAAAACTACTTGATCTTATGCAATTCCACCGGTAGTTTTTCATAGTAACTAACTGCATTTTGTGTTTCCAGCTGTATGCTTTTTGACATTGATGGCAATAAAGTTCAACAACAGACGGTTGTTGAAGTTGGAGAAACTTTCAAGAGAATTCTGGAAGAGGTAAGATTCTTAGTTATTAAATTTTTTACAATTCACAACCAGAATCACTTGATTTGATATGAGTTGATAACAATTAAAATCATTCGATGAGTCACAAATGTCTTTGATTGTTTAGTTCTATCTATGAACTTGTGCTATTGGTATCACAATATAAATATGAATTATATGATTTGATGAAAAACTCTTTTCAAAGATATTGAAAAAGCAAATAAGGTTACATTGTTAAATGAAAAACAAAACTAAAAGGGTGCTGTTGATGTTCTTAATTATTTATAGCTTTATATAGTCACTCAATAGTTATGGCGGAAGTTGATCCATGTAGCCGACCCCACTTAGTGGGATAACGCTTGGTTATTGTTGTTTATATAGCCACTCATTCACTTGCTCATATATGGTCTTCATACAATTACTTGCACTACACACTTGTTTGACTATATCTTTACTCTTTTTTCATTACTGCAGACAGGTAAAGTAAGGGATGAGCATCCTGAGGACATTTCAGTTTCTGAAGCGATTTCAATTGTGCTGGATAGGCATCCACAACTAAGGTATCTAATTAGGAAGAGTATAGTTGTACAAGCATCGATACTTGATTTTTGAATCTATGAGTGTAATTGACAATGTTTACTACAGGAAACAAGGACTTGCACATGAAGTGCTGCAATGGTTCATATGCAGAATGGAAGCTTGGTTTGCTGCTGATGCTGATATGATTTCACTGAAAAGCTGGGATCAGGCAAGTGTTACTGTACTAGTTTGCGAGTTTGGAGGGAAGAGAGAACGAGGGATTTTGGGGGAGGGGAGTAGAGAGAAAAATAGAGAAATCTTCTACATATTTTGAGATAGTGCTTTTGTAGGGAATGATAAATGAATGCGTATCATTAACATAATTTAATTTTCAGAATATTATAACAACATAGATTGAATCTGAAAGATTTATCTAAGCCCTCTAATATCTTCCTTCAATAAAGTTTTTGAGTTCTCCATTTGGGAGGATTTTGTATTATGAAGAAAAACAAACTTCTTATTCAAGATTGGGGACTATCCTTTCTATTTCTTCCTTCCTTTTACCCAAAGTCCTGCCCTCCCCTCAAAACTCGCAAACCGAGCCTTGCCTCTAAACTGAGATAAATTGTTCTTTTGTCTTTTATACATGATTTCATTCTTAAATCTTTATTTGCAAACAAATCCGTCATTTAGATTATTGTTGATATACATGAAAAAATGGTGAACTCTTGTGAGTTGGAGTACAATAAACTTAAATCTAAATTGCTAATTTTTCAGAATAGTTGAATTATTGTTTCACTCTGTTCATTACTATATTATTTAAATGTTGAAAAGTCCTTCATTGAGATACATAACTAATTATCATTAATTGATCATTTTAAATTTTACATGTGAGCTTCCATTAAAATTTTCACACGTCAATGGGTTATTGGGAGAAAGATTTTTGTTGTTTTTGTTAGTCCTTAGTTTTTATTCCTCATTCTTCCTCCTTTAAGTTGACGATATGAGATCTGACATTCTGATGCGCCTAGTAGTTATTATTGTTCTATTTTGCTAATATATGGAAGATCAACTCATTACTCAGCTTTTTTAAAATTTAAAAAAAGTATTATTTAACATCTGAAGTATCGCTTACATTGCTGTGGTTTCTAACTGTAGGAACATGTCCTCTCTGGTGGTCACGGACTCATGGTCCAAGGATATAATCCTGTTATAAATGCTCTTGCAAAAGATATTGATATACGCCTGAGCCACAGGTATGCAAAGTAATTTTTCATGATCAATGACAGAAAATGAAATAAATAAAGAAGAAAATATACTGTTTCCATGTTTGAAGCCGCGAAAATGCAATTAAAATATAAATAAACATCTATGGCTTAGTTTCTAATAAGATTGCTTCCACAACTTTTCATTTATCCCTCTTAACGGTGGATTAGATACTTCAGGTGCGAGGTTTTGACCCTTTTGTAAAACCTCACTGTGTAGGGTGACCAAGATATCCAATGGCTACAATAAGGTAATGGTTACCTTGGAGGATGGCAGGAACTTTGTTGCCGATGCTGCTATCATAACTGTTCCAGTTGGAATTCTGAAAGCCAACTTAATTGAGTTTGAACCAAGACTTCCTGATTGGAAAATTTCTGCAATTTCAGATCTTGGTGTAGGCAATGAAAATAAAATTGCACTAAAATTTGACAAAGTGTTTTGGCCTAACGTAGAACTTCTGGGCGTTGTTGCTCCTACCTCATACGCCTGTGGCTATTTTCTCAACCTCCATAAAGCAACAGGCCATCCAGTTCTTGTTTATATGGCAGCTGGCAGGTTTGCTTATGACCTTGAAAAGCTATCTGATGAGGCAGCTGCAAATTTTGTAATGCTGCAGCTTAAGAAGATGTTTCCTGATGCTTGTGAGCCAGTAAGTTATCCTCTAACATTCTCCGAATCCTTATTCCATACATACAGTCTAGAGATTCCTCGCATTCATGCAATTAGTTATTCTTCATTCGGCTTCTCTCATCTCATGTATATACACATCAAACAGAAGTAACTTGACATTCTGTTATGTTTTATGAATGTAGGTTCAGTATATCGTGTCACATTGGGGAACAGATCCAAACTCTCTTGGTTGTTACTCTTATGATTTGGTTGGAAAATCAATGGATGTGTATGACAAGCTTCGTGCACCTTTAGGTAATCTATTCTTTGGCGGGGAAGCTGTAAGCTTAGACAACCAAGGATCTGTGCATGGAGCTTACTCTGCTGGAGTTATGGCTGCTGAAAACTGTCAGAGATACCTCTGGGAGAAACAAGGCAACTTAGAAAGCCTGTCTCAAGTTTCTGCTAGACATGAAACATTAGGAACAAATTTTCCTCTTCAGATATCGAGGATATGACCTGTTTTCATATGCAACATGAAACATTAGGAACACATTTTCTTCTTTAGATATGACTTGTTTTCATTTTCTTTTGAAAACGAAACTTTGATTTGAATTTGCACATCAAAATGGCATAGACAAAGTGTTATAGCCATTTGGGAAGTAATAATCAATAACTATTTTGGATAGCCATCTATTTCTAATTTTTGTAGTTCTTAACATTGCATCTTTGTGGCATCTACTTATTCTCAAGACATCTTTTTAATCTTATCATATCAATTTAATAGTAGTATTAGTTAGGTACTAAAAAATGTTCAAATATTTATATTTAAGAATAACATTCAAAAAGAAATCAATATTAGTAGAAGAGATGTTTTGATCCTATCTAAAATTCTAAATTAATGCCGAACCTTTAAGATAAGCAGATGATATCATTTGGAGTCGAAAAAATGTTCCCAACCAATGGCTATTGATAATGAATACGCTGTCACCTCTTTCGGATGAAATCTTCTAGCATTATTGTTACTCACCCTAACTTATAGATACATTATTACTCACCCTAACATATAATCAAATTTTTTTTATATGGATAAAGTAATTTTCTTTGTATATAATGGGAGCTTTTTTCCCAATGAAGATTTCTAATTTTATGATATTAATAAAGTATTGATGTTATTTTTAATTATATTTTTATTTAAGTATTTGTTATTCTATTAAAAATTCATTTTGTAAAATAACTCCATTTTTATTTCAAAAATTAATTATAGTTTTTAGGTTAAATAAGTTTTTGATCCCTATAAATATTGCAGTTTTTATTTTTAGCCCCTTTCTGCTTTCAAGCAACGGTTTTTACAAAAAAGCTGTTGTCAAAGCCAGCTAAAACCATTGCCGAAATTCAGGAAGGACTAAAAATGAAACTGCAAATATTTATAAGGATCAAAAACTTATTTAACCCTAGTTTTCAATATAATGTAACAAAAGAATAAGTAATAAAATAATACTTAATGAAAAATAAAGAGAGTAAAGTTTGTTGAGGTCTAATGTTATCTTTTTATAGTTGGGGAGAATCGTGTTCCTTCTAGTATTGCGGTTGATTTTTTTGGGTTCAAATTGGCATGACTGGATCAATTTAAATGTGATGAGTAGCCCTCATGAAAATGCAAATTGGAGGAATAATGTCACTCGATTTGGTCATGGAGGTATAAGGATATTCACATAACAAACTATCACAAGCCTTTAAATCCTTCCTATTGCTCATATTGAGAATAGGGTCCATGATTACTTAAGGTCATGAAGGTTAATGCTTAGGTCATGGAGGTTCGAAGGTGGTGTATCTGATTCGTTGGTGTCCTTTGAAAGAGCTTTTTGTCAAGTTGAATGTTGATGGCTTGCGTTGTCATGATGACAAAGCAGGTTATGGTGGAATCAATGGCGAGCCAAGAATTTTAGGCGGCCTGGGCAAAAATAATTAATTGGGCTGAGACTGTATCATTAGTTATGAACTTATGAATTGGGCTGGAACTGTACCATTGATTATTCGTCTGTTTTAGTTTTCACATCCCGCTTTTACTAATTTTGCCCCTAATTTTGTTTAAGGATTGACTGTTATGTTGGAGGAACTACAAAGAAGGTAGGGTTGAGCTCGGGCGCGTGTCCGGGCTCGCTGGGCTATAAAATCGCACCTGGGTGGAATTATTTGTGATTCAGGAGGCAAGTGGATTAGAGACTTCTTCAAATTTATTGGTCATTATAATGTTTTAAAGGTGGAATTATGGGGCTTGTATGAAGTCTTAAGATTATTGTTGAGCATGAGTTTGAGAAGGTTAAAGTTAACTCCACTCTAAAGGTATTATTGAGATTATATCCAAGACTAAGAAGAATGCATTCAGATTTTCGAATTTGGAAATCCAAATTCTTCATTTGTTGGATAAATTCTCAGAAGAAAACTGATGGTGGTGCGAACGAGCTTGCAAGAGAGGGTAAACTAATGAAGGATGACATCCAAATCTATCAGGAGATTCTAGAAAATTTACAAAAACATTTAAAGATTGACCTTGAAAGGGTTTTAATTCCTAATGTTAGTGCAGTGTAATTTTCTTTTTCTTAGACTTCGATCCTCCCTCGTACAATATTTTTTTCTTTTTAAAAAATCAAACATTCTTGAAATATACTATTATATTCGTTAGTAATTAATATTATTTATACAAGTTTGATTTAAAAAAAATGAAGTAATATGAGTATGTGATAAAGAAATACTCAATATGATAAAATATTTTTAAAAAGTTACAAAATGAGAAAAGTCTCAAAAACAACGTATATTTAAGGAAAAAATTTAAATTCTTTTTGACAATAAATTTCTAATTATATCAATATTGATAAATATTTTGCAACTTTGTAATCTCAATACATTATTTACGATTTTTTATCTAATATATATTTTTTATTCTTTTAATTTTGTTTTTTAATATAATTGAAAAGTACTTTTGTAAAATTATGTATTATTTCATTTTTTCATAGAGCAAAGATTGTATTTCTTAATTAATGTGAAATTGTCAAAACGTCATATAATTTATAATGGATGATGAATATAATTTCATACACGTTACACAATGTAAGATATATGAATTATAAGATGATACAATTTCAATTTCAATCTCTATTTTTAACAACAATGTTATCTCTTATGTCTATACATATAATTTTAAAAATATTAATTTAACAATTAAAAAAAATAATAGTATAATTTATTTTCCGATTACCTTCTACTTCTCTACCGATCTAATTTTGTTGGAGTTGAATGTTTGTCTCTTTAATAAAAATACAAATCCTTGCTTTTTTAAAAAGATGTATAACATATTAGGATCACATCTAATAGAATCAAAGAAAATTACTTTATCTATCTATATAAAAAAAGAAAGTAAAAAGAAGAAAGAAAGAAAAAAATCATACCTACCCAATAAGAAGAGACATAGATAAGAACAAAGTGAAAAGAAAGTTATAAAATTGGTTTGTGAGTGTTAGTAACAAACAAGGCATGATGAATAACAAAAAGTGAAAAAGTAAAACAAGAGAAGACAAAAACGACAACAAAACAAACAAAACGAAAGCGTTTAAACGCAGACGACGCTATAGCTACGAAACTCACCGTAACCAATAAGCAATTGAATCCAGACAGAGACTCTTCCCTCTCTGTCTCTTCAACTCCATCTTTTCCAAATATCAAATTCCAATTTCTGATCTTTCTCGTTTCTCTCTTCGCTTCCGATCGATCCTATTTTCTTCCCATGGCCACGATCGGACACAACAATCTCAATGCAAAATTGGTATTTTTTTCTTTCTGTTTCTATCTTTTTTTCCTTTTAATTTCCGATTATACCCTTCTAACTGTTTTTTTGCCGTTAGGTTCTTCTTGGAGATATGGGTGCTGGAAAATCCAGCCTCGTTTTGCGATTTGTCAAGGGTCAATTTCTTGAATTTCAGGTTTTTTCAATTATGATTCAATTTCGAATTACTGTTGTATACAGTGATTATGGATTCAATTTTCAATTATTGTTTTGCTGAATTTATATGGTTTTTTGTGGTTTAGGAATCAACAATAGGAGCGGCATTCTTTTCACAGACATTGGCGGTAAATGATGCGACTGTGAAATTCGAGATTTGGGACACGGCGGGACAGGAGAGATACCATAGCTTGGCTCCCATGTATTACCGAGGCGCTGCTGCTGCTATCATTGTCTATGACATCACTAGCTCAGTATGATATCTACTTTATTTGGAAATTTGATAATATATTTGTAGATTGTGAGTTAGTATGCTGATTGTCGGACCACATAGTTTGAATTTCTATTAGGAAGACAATAGTTTTCGTAAATGTGGAAGAGATCAAATATTCTTCCTTTAACATTTTAGATTTTTAAATATATGTTTTCTTTATGAATGATTATTTCTATCTTCTATTCTTAGGATTCATTTACGCGAGCTAAAAAATGGGTTCAAGAGCTTCAAAAGCAAGGTATTAACTTGTTGATTCCAGAACTTTTTTATGTTCTTATTTTTTCTCGAGAAAGAATAGAATTGGTGTATTGCAAAATGAGATTAAGCTATGTTTATAACCATTTGCAAACTTCTGGATGCTGCCTACTTGTTAAACAGTTTTGCTGCATCTGTTAATCTCAATGTTCATTATGTCAGTTATTATGTTTTATTAGTTATCAATTTTGGACTAACAGATATGAATGAATTGCACATGAAATGATATCAGAATGATTATGTGCATGATAATATTGTCCACAGTTAAGATGATTTAAGATTCCATTTATAGAGAGCCCGAGACACACATTGAACTTTTGAGTGTTACAAATTACCTATGATATTAAATTATTTGAATGAGTGTCTAGTTAGTTTTTGTACCATACATGTTACTATAAGAATTCAGCTATCAGCCATGTACATTCTTGATAAGCTTAGAATTGGTACTAATGCTTGTGTTGAAAAATTACAAGTTTGATGTGAGATTGTGCGGATGTATCACATCAAGCATGGACTACTTTTGATTTTCCTCTTTCTAGTAATAATATAGGGTTTTCAATAGCTTTACTAATTGCATAACTAGATTGTCAAATAATGCTTTAACTCCGTGTTGTTGCAGGTAATCCAAACATGGTCATGGCTCTTACTGGCAACAAATCTGACTTGGAAGACAAAAGAAAAGTGACAGCAGAAGTAAGTGTCAGCGTTCTCCAATATTTCTTTTTGCCATTTTAGTTATCAAGAATTACAATTTCTTAACAATATTTGTGTGATGTGCACAGAGTATAGAAATAAGAACAATGTCACATGTTTTGCATACTAGTCCTAAATAACGAATCACAGAGCATCAGGGGTTGATAAGTGCGCATGCTTTTTGCCAAAGAAATTTATCACATGCATTGTCTTCTTTGTCCGATTTCACTAATTGATTAACAATTCCATTGCTTTTGAAAAGTGTTTGAGAGGGATGTAATCTTTCAATCACAAGAATGTGGGGGGTAGAATTCGAAGTTTCAATCTTCCTAAAATAACTATTTTTAATGGTAACGCCTATTTGTATAGTGCATATTGGTTATACAGGGATGCTGATTTTGTCCTGTAGGATAGTTGTATAACCATCTTGCTAATCTTCTACCATTACAAAACTTCAATTTTGACACAAAAGATGCGATAATGTGTAATTGACCATTGCAGCATGTTTGGTAGTTTCATAATTTATAGAATCAATATCCTATGATCAATAATCGCATATCCTGGACCTACTGATTTATCATTTTGATTCATTGGTATTGCAGGAAGCACGTGTATATGCAGAAGAAAATGGTCTGTTTTTCATGGAGACCTCTGCCAAATCTGCAGCCAATGTTAATGATGTATTTTATGAAATTGGTGAGTCATTACTATATATACTTTAGGCTACCAAATGATGTTCTTATTTTGTTTTTGATTGAATCCCTTAGAATTTAGAAAATATTTGTCTTCATTTTGCAGTCCGAGACACTGCTATGGTATTCATTACCCAGCGAAGTTAAATTATAAAATCTTTTATAATCACTTATAGATCACGGCACAGTTGTCTGAACCTACTCATAATTCATAAAATTTTCTCTAATTGGTTATTGGCGCCATGGCGCAGTTGTCTGAACCTTCTGATGAGACACCTTGTTCATGAAACTTGTCTTCAGTCTACTATATGTACCCTTTTTGGTCTCTTTAATGTTGCCAAATATTTTCCATTGCATGCTTATTATATTTCATTACAACATTCTTGTATTGTTTTTCTATCTGCGCCTTGCAGCAGGCTTCCTCTTTATGTTTGTGGCGTATCAAATAATATTTATTTGGCTATTACTCTTATATTTTCCTTGTTTCTGTTAAAGCACATGTTCTAGAAAGCATACAAATTAACCTTACATTTTATGATCATACTTAAACAGCATTTAGTTATTTTGCATAAACTGCTGAACTTTGATTACATTTCCTAACTTACAATTGCTTGTGTTAACAGCCAAGAGATTACCAAGGGCCCAGCCAGCTCAAAATCCAGCAGGGATGGTTCTTGTTGACAGACCCGCAGAAGGATCTAGGGCTGCATCCTGTTGTTCATAAGTGTTTCTGCTGTACTTACCCACCTCACTTTAATTCCTATTGTTTTCAGTGGTTTGTATGTACTGCACAGTACTTTGTTATCACTGTTATATGGAGCTCCAACTGTGTATGGATGCAATTTGCCACACAAAACTTGTTGATTAAATATATATTCCTTGGAAATTGGAATGCATATTTTAAGTCCCTTGATTTATTCCAGTATATAGGGTGAAAAGAAAAAGGTATCAATGTTGTGTTTCACAAGATTAGTGATTCTTTACATTTTCTCCTTTGCATAAAGCTTTGCACTTTTTTGCCATGACAATTCTTTAAGT
Organism: Vicia sativa; assembly: GCA_021764765.1. NCBI lineage: Eukaryota > Viridiplantae > Streptophyta > Magnoliopsida > Fabales > Fabaceae > Vicia > Vicia sativa. The sequence continues at coordinate 163,876,915 of CM038794.1, forward strand.
TGCCATGGTTCACAGTCCAAAATGAGCATGTTTAGATAAATAACTTACAACACGTGTGATATAAGTTCCTATGCATAAGCAAACCATGCTTTCCTATAAACTGTTTTGGGAATTTTATGGAAATAGGTTGAAAATAGTTTATGAACTTGTCATAAGCTGTTTGCATAAATTTCTTGGAACTGTCATATAAGTGCTTTGTAAAAAAAAGTCAATCCAAATATTTCTAATAATATGTAGTAGTAAAATTTGTCAATCAGAAGTCAAGTTGTGGCAACTTTTTGTGAATTATCTTTGTTTCTGACAGGATTTTCTTCATTTCTCAAAAAGAATGTTAATTACTTTTTGATCTCTCAAGTACTTTGTTTGACCATCTAACGTGTCAGTGACAAAGTATTATTTTTAACTATCTACAGAATTGATAATTAGAGTTATTTTTTTATTAATTAATATTTTTTATATAATAATTTAATAATAAGTCATTTTAATTAATTAATTTTAGAAATTATTTAATGGCATTACTCACTACACATAACTGATACTAAACACTAATACTGTTTGATAAACACTAATACTGTTTGATAAATAACTGATGTGGGACTTTAACAATATACAAAATCATCTTCCTGTTACAATTCATATCCTCCTTGTTTCTTTTCTAGCACAAGCGAATCTGGGTAATCTTTAGGTAAGTTGTTTCGGAATCAAGAACATCTTCATTACAAGACTATAAGAAATGAGGAACAATATTCTTTATAAGTCTCTTAAAAAGTGTCTCAACACATCCTTTCATGGAAACATATAAAGGGAATTGCATCATTGCGGGTTAACGTTGTTGTTTTGTTTCATAGACCTGCTCCAATCACATATAACTGTAGCTCTCTTATACAATATGTTTATTATAACTGATAGTGTTGGAACAAGCACAAAGCTTGAGTGGTGAATCAATGAAAAAAAGTGATTAATTAAAAATTAAGTGAGAAAATGAGAAAGAAAGAGTAATTGAGGAGAAATATTCACAATGACATTAATTTGACCAACATTACATGAGAGAATATTTATAGGATACAACAATACAAGTTAGAATCAAAACAAACCCAAAAAATAACAAAAAATACAAAACACGGGCGGAAATCAATTTCCCAAAAGAGGGAAATCAATTTTCCCAACTATATATAGAAAAACAGAAAGCAGGAAAGCTGAGGAAATCAACTTCCACATTCCAGGAAATCAAATTTTCTTTCGATAGTTTGTTTTTTCAAATTTTTAGAAGTGCTTTTTCAATAAGTTGTTTTCAACAAAACAGTCCAATTTTGACTTGTGGAACTTTATGCCAAAAAAGTAAATCATGATCCCAAGGTCACTCATTTCAAACTCCTCCATAAGTTCACTCTTCAAACTTAGAAATACTCAATTCATTGCTGCCCATTATCAACATACATATAAGCAAAGTATGATCACATCTTTGCTTGCACTAGTCTTCACATAGACACCATGTTCGAATACATATTTCTTGAAACCAACGTTAACTACGAAATCATTAATGCTTTTGTTCCAAGCTCTAGAAGCTTGTTTCAAATTATAAAGCGCTTTCTTCAATTTGTAGACCTTTCCTTCTTATTTGTATAAACAAAACCAGTGGGCTGTGCTACATAAAATTCCTCCTCAAGCAGACCATTAAAAAAATGCGAATTTCACATCCATTTGATAAATCAACCAATTGTTGTTATTCACAATGCCAACAACCAGCCGTATGGTTTCTATCCTAGCAGCAGGTGGTAACACCTCATCAAAGTCTATATCTTCTCTTTGCAAAAATCTCATCGTAACTAATCGAGCCTTATGCTTGAAAATTTCACCTTTGAGATTTGCCTTCACTTTATAAACCAATCTCAATTTGATTGGCTTCTTTCGTTCCGGTAGATCAAACAACTTCCAAGTACTATTTTTCTTAATCGATTTCCAACCCCTCTCTCATCCCACACACCCACTTTGGATCGCTTAATGCCTCTTCCATGCGAATGGGCTCAGATTCGTCCATAAGTGCAAAGTGAATAAGATCGCCATAATTATTGATCTCAGAATACTTCATAATCTTGGACCCTCTAAGTCAAACCTCTTTTCCTAGTTGGTCATCTACCATTGTCTCTGATTTCAACTTCGACCAACTATTATTTAGGACCTGCAGAATTCTAGAAATTCCGATTTTCCTGTTGGAAATCGATTTCAGCATATGGGAAATCGATTTATTCTTTTGCAGAAATAGTCCCAAGAGTCTCATTATGCAAAAGTCGCGACATAAATCGATTTTCCTCATCCTAGAAATCAACTTCCACACATGTCATGCCCAATATTCTGTCGTCAAATAACCTTACCTCATCCACTACCACATCTCGACTATTACAATCTTATTGTTTTTCACATTAAACAATTTTTAACCTCTGGTAGGATGATAACAAACAAGCAACATCATCTCACCTTTGTCATCCAACTTCTGTCGAAGTTGATCCGAAATATGTTGAAATGCTATCGGACTAAAAAACTCGCAAATAACTTAAACTTGTTTTAAATCCAGACCATACCTTTTATGAAGTCACCTTATCCAGCTTCTTTGTAAGGCACCTATTTAATAAATAGGCGGTTGTAGAAACGACTTATCCCCATAGTTCCTTCGGCAAGCCTTTTCCCTTCAACATTTCTTGAAGATTTTGATAAAGACGAGCATGAAAAATTTGACGCTATAAGTTATAATATCTTGTGCCTAAACCTCATAGTAGAAATTTTGTAGATATGAGATATATACATGTAGATGATGAGAATATAACAAATGATTAAGAAACTTCATGATGAGACTATTGGAGATTCTTCACTTTAGCCATCGATTGTGCCTGAGTTGAGAAGATATACTATATAACATCGAGTTTTTCAGAGATATCCTCCACATGAGTATATGATGATAAATGATAATGGAGATCTAGAGAACTACTTAGAGGCCATTGAAAATATTGATAAAGAAAAGTAGAATCACACATTTGAGTTGGTGAATTTGCCTCAAGGTAGAAGAACAGTCGAGAACAAATGGGTATACAAGATATTGTATGAAGAGAATAAAACTCGACTAAGATTTTAGGAAATATTGGTCATGAAATACTTTAATCATAAAAAATATATTGAATTTGAAGAAAATCTCTAACATGTGGTGAATAAAACTTCTATTTGAGTTGTGTTTTGATTATCGACTAACTTGAATCTAGAGGTTGAATGATTTGATTTTAAGAATGCATTCCTTCATGGTGATTTGTTTAAAGATATCTATATGAAGCAATCTAAGGTCTTTGATGTCAAACTTAAATTAAGTTCATATTTAGAGATTGAAGAAAATTTTGTAAGAGCTCAAGTAGGCACAACTACAATGGTACAAGAAGTTTAATTCTTTCATGGGGAAGAATGATAATGGTAAAACTACTGCCGATCAGTATTGTCTGTGAGTAAATTTTTTTTATGGTCATTTTATTATTCTCTTGTTATATATTAATGACATGTTGATTATTGGTCTCGACTTTAAGAAGATTAAATTCTTATAGAAATAGTTAAGTGAGTAATTTGGAATGGAGGACTTGGGTCCTTCATAATAAATCCTTAGCATGCGAATTTATAATGACAAAAAGAATGGTAAATTAAGGTTGTCTCAACATAATTACAATGTTTATGTAAACTTAACTACATTTAGAATATGTTAGATAAGTTTAATATGGGCAATTCAAAACTTGTGAGTACACCTTTTGATAGTCATGTTAAATTGAATTATGAACAATGTCCCATAAAAGAATAAGCCAAATAAGATATGAAGAATGTTCCTTATGCATCTGTATTTGGAAGTTCGATGTATGTTATGGTATGCACAAGACCAAATATTGCTCATATTTTTGGTGTTGATAGTCAGATTCTCTCCAATGTCATTTATGATCATTAGATAGCAGTAAAATAGATTCTCAGATATCTTACAGGTACTTCCAGAGTGTGATTATGCTTTAGAAGTGGGGAACATATGTTAGATGGCTATGCATATGCATATATGGCCGATGATATTGATTATATAAAATATACTTCTGGATACATGATTAATTTTGTAGGGGGCGATGTTTTCGAAATCAAGGTTACAAAAAAGTGTTGCTTTATTTATTATGGAGGCTAAATATACTACATCAAATAAAGCATATAAATAACTTTTTTGGATGAAGAAATTCCTACAATAGTTGGGAGTTGAACAAGAGAAGTTCGTGTTGTTCTGTGATAGTTATAATACAATCCATCTTGGTGTTTACGATGATTTCTCGCAAACAACCGCTAGTCTTTCAAATTACTGGTTTTGGTTACTTACAGGATCGACTAGATTGATCCTAGGACATGTGTCATAATTATGTCTGAGTTAAGTTCCATGTTCATGTTTATTATTTTACAGATTTGCATCTTTAATGTATAATATAAGAATCTTAAAGTAATTCTATGGATTTGTGTAGTAACAATATCTTATATAACGAAATATACTGACAAAGTAATGTTTAAACTAAAGATTGACTTCGATTTGAGAAAAGACTTTGAAAATTAAACGTAAGACTTTGTAAAGTAAAGTGGATAAAAAGTATAAAAGACTTTGACAAGAAAGTAAAAGTTTCTGGGAAATTAAATGCTTGATCGAAATGTAAAGGAAATGAAAAGACTTAAAAGAGTGACAAAATGTAAAGACAAAATGAATGTAAATAACATGAATTTAAACTGCAAAAAGCATAATGATGGTGTTCTAAACGTACATGGTATCTGCAACTCTTTTCCCTGAATCAATCGGTAGTTTGAGTATATAAGATTTTCTAGTACAAAATGAACACACAAATTCTAACATTAGAACATCTATTTATACTACTTTGACCCTAACGGTCCTACTCTAGAATCATGCCACATTCGAAGCATGCATGCCTCTTACAATCAGTGGCTTCCACGCGTCTTCTAAGAATGACGCCCTTTTATTTAAATTTCAAATTCTTGGAACTGACTCAGTAAATTCAAGTCTCTCGATTTGAATTCAAAAATCTCTTTGCTGGACCGCTTCAGCCTTTTAAATCGAATCTTTATAATAACAAGATATTCGAAATCGAAGTCCTTGTTAGCTAAATTCCATTCGAAATCGAAATGCTTCCAAAGTAACAATTCTAACCCTTCAACCAATTGTCTCTTATTCGAAACTCCCTGCTGATCATCCAAATTATTCATCTTTGGACCATATTCAAATGAACATCTATCTAATTATTAAACACTTCTTCAGCAAAGTAGTCTCATCGAAATTACTAACTAACAAATTTCCCCTCGAAAATATGTATTTCGAAATTCAGAGAAATACTCATTTTTGAATTATCCATGTGATTTCGATGAAACCAACTTAATGATGACTATACTGTATATGACATCACAACCATCAATTACTTTTATGCAAAACGTCCACTCACCATGCTTGTCTAAACGTGCAAGCGTAGTAGTTATAGCTAATTATTAGCAAAACGTCACTTCCCAAGGATTTTCGAAAATCACCTTTCTTTCTCTCCAATAGCGAAGCTCCACGTCGTCCATGTTCTCCAAAGGTCACATTTAAAAAACCGCCAGGAGTCTCTATAAAAGCGTTTCAGCTTCCAAAAGCAGAACTTCTACTTCCTTCAAACTCCATCAATCTTCAAGCAATCTTCAACAAACCTTTTTCCTTTTTCTCATAAAACTTCCACGATCTAACAATGTCTTCTTCTCCAATGCAATCATCTCCATCCAAGAAAATTGGAAAACTCAAAGGCGCTGCTCTTTCTGGTCACATACCAGTAAGCAAAATCATCAATATTGATAACCAGGATATCATTGAATATGAGATGCATTAGAGAAGAAGTATTTTCACTCGAGAAGACACACATTGACAAGAATGGTTCAAATATGATTAGTTGTAGAAAGAAGACAAACATAGTGGGGTAACTCCTTCCCACTTGAGTCGTGAAGAGATATTTTTTGGGTAAGTGGCCCACAATAAAAAAAGGTGTCATGGGTTAGCCAAAGGCCCAAAATAATATAAGGCCCATTTTTGTCCACTCCATTGAGCCAAGGTATATATACATTTACTAGAGGGTTTCAGGTACACAATCTCTAATCCATAATTTCACTATACTTTTCTTAAATCTTGAACTGACTTGGGTGTAAGAGTGTTAACCATATAGGTCAACTCCGCACCACCGTAAAGGAGATTAGAGCCATCATTCAATATTGTTACTATAAGAAATTCTTTATCTTTGGTCCCTTTGTAGAGTTAGATCATCCATATCAAGTTCCCGAACAAAATAATGGCACTTTATGGGGGAATAAACTTCCAATTTCTATCTACAATTTCCACAAAAATCATGATCGCTTCAAAAAGACTGTTGAATAAACGTAGAAGTTTTGGATCCATATTCTGTCAGTTTTAGATCAAGTTCTCGATTCTTCGATTCATAACCTTCTCAAGTTATTTCCTCAAGAAAACGTTTAATTTCAACTCTTATGATTTCTACAGATTATGTATGTTTTTTGGTTGTATTTGAAAACCAACTTATATCAATCATTGTTTCTGAATTGCATGCGTCTCATCGTTCATTTCATGCTCCTTTACATATAGATTATGGTATAATGACATGGCTCTATAGATGCATATTTTTCTTCAATTATAGTTAAATTTCATTAACTATAATTTATTGGATAATCTGCCTCATCATTAGCACTTATCATCGTAAAAATTACAATTACAAAAATTAGGCAAAATATTCATTTTGGTCCTTAACTATACCCCTGGGTTCACATTGGTCCTTTCATTTGTTTTTATGTTTCAAAACGTTTCACTTTAGTGTTTTTTGTCTAATTAGCGACCAATTTCAAAAAATTTCTATCGCTAATTAGACAAAAATGACTAAAATAAAACTTTTTGAAAGTTAAGAGACCAAAATGACACGAAAAAAAATTAAGGGACTAATGTGAACCCAATGTATAGTTAAGTGACCAAAATGAATATTTTGCCTAAAAATTACGTTGATCGATGGTGATGATGATGAGGCAGATTATCCAATATCTTGTTGTTATGGAAATTTAACTATAACCGAAGATAGTGATGTATCGAAGAAGTTAGACCAATAAACCACAATCTATTATCAATCTATTAAAAGTAAAGTACCTGGAAATTCCAAGTCTAACCTTTTGATTAAATGTTATAACTTTTCTTATTTCAAGGGTATAATAGACTAATCAACACTATGCTGTTACCATATTCATTTGACATTTAATTTTGCTGACATGTAAATCTATCATAATTTTACACTATTTTTTATTTATTTGATTTATTAATTTGAATTCTAATGTTTGACTCACGGTTAATGAGGAAGGAATTGGAATGGCCAAATTAGATCTATTATAATTAAATGAAATATTATTCATACACTATTTATCATTACACTACAAGATTAAATGTATATTATTGGAATTAGAATGGATTATTTTGATATTCCAAGATATCACAGCTTCCCATGTTTTCAGTTACCCTATATATAGCCATTCTAAACCCTTACTCTTTCACTCCTCAATCTTCTTCATTCTCCATTATTTTCAAAAGGTTACGTATTATTCTTCTTCATTCCCATATTTTGATTCTCTGTGTCCATTTTAATACAGATTATACAGATTTTGTAACAGGTCTAAATAGTAACATCAATGGCGCGACCGATTGAAGCTGTGAAAGACATCAACGACTCAAACATTTAATTTTGCTGACATGTCAATCTATCATAATTTTACACTATTTTTTATTTATTTGATTTATTAATTTATTTTATTTATATTTGAATTCCAATTCCAATGTTTCATTCACGGTTAATTTATTTATATTTGAATTCCAAGAAAGGCTATTCTTGCTTCAACCATTGTTACCCTGATTTCTATATTTGTTTAATCTTCGTTTTAATTTGTTTAGTTATTTTGTTAAAGTTAATATTGAGGTTTCAAATTAGGCGGTGTGCTAGATTTATTTCAATAGAAAAGTCAATTTCTAATTGATTTATGATGGCATTATTTTGATTTATTAGAATATTTGTTTTCTGCATTATTTATTTGATTATTATCTAATTCATGCAAAAAAAAATATCATAATTTGCTTAATTAAATATGATTTTAACTAAAAGATAAAATCAAAAGAAATTTTGAAAATAAAAAGCCAATATCATTCTATTTTATTTAAATATGTGGTGGATTGATTGTCATTATAAAATTATTTTACACTTATTTTTTTCTCTATTTATAAAAAACTTAAATAATCTTTTTTTTCTTTCCATTGGTAAAAAAAATTAAATATTACAATAATATATAATAATACAAAGAGCAATATATGAATGATTTGAAAAACGTTTAAATGGAAAACTATATATATCGCAAATAAAACATTTCTATAAGATAACTATTAACTTTTTTTTCAGAACATAAATATTTATTTGAAAATATATGCACATTAATAAATATATGGTAAAATACAAAGACAAAATTATATATATATATTTTCTATTTACAATATATTCAATTGAATCTACCCTACACACCATGTACATCTTAAAAATCATATAAATTATGATTTATGATTATAAGGATATTAAAAATCATATAAATTACACTTGATTTATGATTTATTCTAAAATGATCACATAAATTTATTTTAAAATAAATATTCCAAAAACGAGTAATGACTAACTATATATATATATATATATATATATATATATATATATATTCTGAAAGATTTAAATCGATAAAATTTTGTCTTAAAAATAAGTTTTTTATTAATAAATATTAAAAATATTATATTTTTAAAAAATATTAATAAAAATAATATTATTTTATTTTATTTCAAAATGTTATTTGTTTAAAATTGAAAGTAAGTACTATTATTGTTTAATTAACATTTTGTTACTAAATATTATTAAAAACCATGTATTTGTATGAAATATTAATAAAAATCACATATATTTAAGAAATATCATACAACTTAACTAAAGTATCTATAAAAATCAAGATTACCTGAAAAACATATTTTGTAATTATTTAGATCCTTATTTGAAATAAAATATGTTTTGAAATTATTTAGCTTTTTATAAAAAGGATAATAAAGCAAAACAAAATCAATTGAGATTTTGTAATTTCTTTAAACTTATGAAATAACTAAACATATCACAATCTTTTCAAATTAATTTTATAATCGTAATCATGATAAAACAATGTTAAATGATAGTCATGAAAATTTAATGATAAATGATACTCATAAAAAATTAATAATTAAAGATAAAAATTTACTATTACAATCATTTTTATAAATTGTATAAGTTACAATTCTTTTTATAAATGGAAATATAAGTTACAAATAATTTTATAAATTTAACTATTTATATAATTATAAATGAGAATAGGTTACATATATTTTTATAAATAGACAAACGTGTTCCAGATGTTTATAAATGAAAAAAAAGTTACCATAATTTCATAAAGGGAAATAAGTTACAATAATTTTAATAAAAGAGAATAAGTTACTAATATTTTTATAAAAGAGAAGTATTAAAATAATTGTTTTTAAAATCAATAAATTAATAATTGTTTTATAAATTGTCACACAGGTTCTAGGCACTTATAAATGTTATAACTTTTCTTATTCCAAGGGTATAATAGACTAATCAACACTATGCTGTTACCATATTCATTTGACATTTAATTTTGCTGACATGTCAATCTATCATAATTTTACACTATTTTTTTATTTATTTGATTTATTAATTTATTTTATTTAGATTTGAATTTTATTTATATTTGAATTCCAATTCCAATGTTTCATTCACGGTTTGAATTCTAATGTTTGACTCACGGTTAATGAGGAAGAAATTGGAATGGCCAAATTAGATCTATTATAATTAAATGGAATATTATTCATTGCATGATTTAAAAATACCCACTATTCATCATTACACTACAAGATTAAATGTATATTATTGGAATTAGAATGGATTATTTTGATATTCCAAGATATCACAACTTCCCATATAGAATGGATTATTTTGATATTCCAAGATATCACTCCTCAATCTTCTTCATTCTCCATTATTTGAAATAACACTTAACACTATTTAACGCTATTATTATTATTAACTATTATTATTAATAATTAAAATAGTTCACAAAAATAATCACTTGGTATTCTGTTGACTTCACAAAAATAATCACTTTATTAAACTTTTTTAAGTCAACAAATATTATTTTCCGAATGCAAGCTGTATCTTTTTTTATTACAAAATATAATGATATGAACTTACTTTAAAATATAATTATTCTTCATCCATATGTCCCTTATTTAATATGTTTCATAAGGTATGTCCATTTACGTAAGAAACATTTTCATATTTGTCATTTGTCATGTATGTAAGTTATTTTCTTAACTTGCAGCTGCAACAGTGTCTTTGATTCCATTTAATTTCACGCAGCCGCAACATCAACTGTTTGATTTATGTTCAATGTATTTCAACATCACGACAGCAGTTGCATCATACATATGTAATTATATAGAAAACTAATGATAATTTTTTAACAGAATTGCAGCTATCGGACAATGAGTTAAAGAATCTCACACTAATTGAGATTGAGAACATGATGCAATCGAATCGAAGAAGTTTGCATGAATTTAAATGTATGCCGTATCCAGATTCATACATCACAAAACATGTTGGCAATAGGCTTATTTATGACGAACTTAATTACGATGCCGATACCGAGAAATAGAAATTCCAAGAACTTTTTCATGCCCTTATAGGTGATTTATTTTCTTTATACTATGAATTACAAAAATGATTTTTATTGTCCTTGCACTTATAATTCTTGGTTTGTATTTTATAGATGAACAACGTTTGATATTTGAGAAAATCATGGATGCTGTTAACAAACAGAGTGGAAGGGTATTTTTCTTGCATGGTTACGGAGGGACTGGTAAAACTTTCATGTGGAGAACACTATCAAGTGCACTTCGTTCTCAAAAAAAAATTGTTCTTACTGTTGCTTCAAGTGGTATAGCTTCGTTATTATTGTCGGGTGGAAGAACAGCACACTCAAAGTTCAAAATACCTGTGTCAACGCTTGACAACTCAACTTGCAACATCGACAAAGACACCGAACATTCTCAATTATTTGAAGCAACGGATGTGATAATATGGGATGAGGCACCTATGTCTCACAAGAACTGCTTCGAAGCATTGGATAAAACCCTTAAAGATGTAATGAGCAAAAAGGGTGTTGAGAATACTATTTTTGGTGGAAAAGTTGTTGTATTTGGAGGAGATTTTAGATGATTCTTCTGTTGTTCCAAGAGTCGTTACGATATTGTTCATGCATCAATTAGTTCATCTTATGTATGAGATTATTGCCAGGTTTTAACACTATCAAAAAATATGAGACTTCAAGAGGGAAGAGACAACACAAGTTCTAATGAACTAGCGGAATTTTCAAAGTGGATTTTAAATGTGGGTGATGGTAAGATTTGTGAACTCAATGATGGTTTGGTTGATATTGAAATTCCTCAAGAGCTATTAATATCAAATTTTGATGATCCTATAAGAGCAATTGTTGAAAACACATATCCCAATTTGTTGGAAAAATATCAAGATGTTGAATTCTTACAAGGAAAGGCTATTCTTGCTTCAACCATTGAAGTTGTGGACAAAATCAATCATTATGTATTAGACTTGATACCAGGTACATGTGTTTTATATTTACTGTATTATTACATTCATAATATATATATATATATTTAAGAACATAGTTTTACTAATTTATTTATGTTTTGCTTTTAAACTTTTTTTTAGGAGAAGAGAAAGAGTATTTGAGTTTTGATTCCATTGATAGAACAGAAGTTATCTTTGAAGCATATGAAGTTCTAACTCCTGAATTTCTCAGTAAATTAAGAACGTCAGGGCTTCCCAATCATAGGATCAAATTGAAGGTTGGTACACCTATTATGCTAATGAGAAATTTGGACCAAGCCGATGGGTTGTGCAACGGAACAAGATTAATTGTTACAAGATTTGCAAATCATGTCATTGAGGCAAAAATCATGTCTGGAAAGAACATAGGTAACATTTTTTACATTCCACGAATGTCTATGTCACCTTCTGATTCACCTTGGCCATTCAAGTTGATTAGGAGACAATTTTCGATTATTGTCTCCTATGCAATGACAATTAATAAGTCACAAGGTCAATCTCTTGATAGTGTTGGATTGTATTTGCCTACTCCTGTGTTTAGTCATGGTCAATTATATGTTGCAATTTCAAGAGTTAAGAGCAAAAGTGGGCTAAAATCCTAATTCATGACAAGGAGAATGTACCGTGTTCTACTACTACTAATGTTGTGTACAAGGAAGTCTTTCAAGCACTTTGATAGTTGGTAAACTTTATATCTTATACTTTACGATTCAAATTAAAAATCTATTTTGAATTAAAATATATAGTATGTACATTTTCCATGTATTTCAAGAAGTATATAATTTTTCCTATTTGTTCATGCAGACGTGATTTGTTGATAGGACCGACGCTTGCTACAAATATGGAGTTAAATGCCAACATGGTTTACATGAGACATATACTCAACTGAAAATATGGTAACATACTTAATAGTTTAATAATCTATAAATGTAATGTGAATCCAGACGAGACCCGTACGATAGCACGGGTTTGTTACTAGTATATATGTAAAAGAGAATGAAATTCACGATGAGGCACATGCAATCAGAAAAAACAATGGTTTGTTTAAACAATGGTTTCTTCATCAATTTGAAAGCTTGGATTTATTTAGTGAGGTGTATGGAAAACAAACCATCTACATATTATATAATAAATTTTAGGTACTTTCAAAAACGGTTATCTATTGTAACTGTGATCAAAGGTCATTTATGTTTTATATAATTTGCTGTTGATGGATTTTGAACCCAATACCTAAGTGTATATATCACAAATGTTTAAAAGCTTAACCGTTGTGATATGAGGCACACATCATGCGTTCGATAAAGGTTTCCAAACCGTGGTAGAAACTTTGAACTTACAATCACACGCTACTTAACAACTGTGTGATACGCGTGATGGTGCCCATTTTTCAACCGTTGTGAAATAGATTTTCCGTAGTAGTGATATATATATATATATATATATATATAATATTCATTAAAACATAGCTAGAAATTAAAATTCAACATGTAAATTATAGTGGTTCTAATGTAAGATGAAGTAGTGAGCAGCCTGTTGCGCACTGTAAACCTATATCTCAGATCTAATGGAGCGGTTACTCACTATACTCTGAAGCTAGTGTAGGGAACACAATAATTTGACATATTAGAAGATTTAAAACTTCACAAACCACCCATATGAAGGTGGCCAATATTTATATCACATGCCAATATTTTCCTTAAAAAAAGTCAATTTCTTTGTTGAACATGTTGGAACAGAGGATGAAAAAATAGATTTATGAAAAAGATTAAGGGAATTGAGAAGAGAATGAATGTGAAATACGGTTTTGAATGATTGTAATATTCTGTTATGATTACAAAGAAATGCTCCTTGTATAGACACATTTCTTAGGCCCAATAGTGTAACTAAACTAAGGCCCAAAACATACAAAGGCCCAAATAATTCAACACACTCTAACATACTTCAGAGTACCTTCGACAACCTCTCTAATTCGACCAGCACACATAGGCTAATTTGATTAGCACACAACATTACAACTAGTTCGACACACTAGTTCGAACTTGAATTATACATATTCTAAAACACCCCCTTAATTCATGTTCTCGAGACTTCTCATCCCGATGCTTCTTTTCAGCTCTTCGAATCTGAATTTCTTCAGAGGTTTGGTGAATATGTCAGCTAGTTGAAATTCAGTCTTGCAGTACCTTATTTCGACCTTCCCTTTGTTGACTTGATCTCTCAGAAAATGATACCTTTTTTCAATGTGTTTAATTCGACCGTGACACACTGGATGATTCACCAGGTTAATTGCTGATTTGTTGTCGGCAAATAGATTTATCTTCTTAGGTTCTATTATTTTGAGTTTATCAAGTAACATGTTGATCCATGTTGCTTGGTATGTTGCATATGCTGCAACTACATATTCTGCTTCACAAGATGACAAAGCCACAATGCTTTGTTTCTTCGAGCTCCAGGAGATTGGAGCACCTTCGATCATAAAAATGTAGCCTGCAGTGCTTTTCTTTTCGCCTTGATCTCCACTGAAATCTGAATCAGTGTATCCATGAACTTCGACGCTTATGTTGTTCTTCGACCTTTTGGGCAACAACACGCCATGGTCGATAGTTCCCTTTATGTATTTCAGCACCCTCTTTACTGCAGTGAGATGACATTCTTGAGGTTTCTCCAAAAATCTGCTCAGCAATCCCACACTTTGGCAGATATCTGGTCTAGTATTGAAAAGATATCTCAAGGATCCAATGATTTGTTTGTACAATGTCGAGTTTACAAACTCATCATTCGATTCCTTCTTCAGCTTTTCTCCTGTCTCTAATGGAGTGACAACTTCGTTACAGTTGCTCATGTTTAATCTTTTCAGAATATCCTAAGCATACTTAGTCTGATGCAAGAATACTCCTTCTTCAGTATTTTTGAATTCCATCCCTAGGAAATATGAGAGATTCCCTAAATCAGACATTCCGAATTCTTGCATTAGCTTCGACTTGACCTTTACTATCTCAGCTTCGTCATCTCCAGTAATAAGTAAGTCATCTACGTAGAGGCATAAAATGATTCGACTGACACTGTCAACATCTTTTACATACACTCTATGTTCAGAGACACACTTTGTGAAACCTGCTTCGATTAGGAAGCTATCTATTCTCTTATTCTAAGCTTGAGGAGCTTGCTTCAAACCATAAAGAGCCTTCTGTAATCTGTACACCTTCGACTCCTGTCCTTTAACGTCGAATCCTGGTGGTTGAGTGACATAGACTTCTTCTTCCAATGGACCATTCGGGAATGCTGACTTTACATCCAGCTGATGCATCTTCCATCCCCTATACTTCGTCAAAGTCTATTCCAGGCTTTTGTAGAAAACCTCTAGCCACCAGCCTTGCTTTGTACTTAGCAATTTCTTCATTTGGCCTTCGTTTCACCTTGTATATCCACTTTACATCAATTGGCTTCTTATTCGTTCTTTCGACAAGCTCCCAGGTCTTGTTCTTCTCAATGGCTCTGAGTTCTTCTTTCATGGCTTTGCACCAATTCGAATTACTCATTACTTCATTCAAATCGATTGGTTCTGCTTCAGCCATCATCATGGCTTCTTCAACTAAATCACCATTATCATCAATTACTTGATCTAGAAATCTTTCATACCCAGCTAGCCTTGTTGATTCAGTTCTTTTTCTTGTGACCTCCTTTCAATTTGTTTAGGTGGTTCTTCATTTCGACTAGTTGAAGCGCTCCCTTGTTCACTTTGACTATTTGAGGGCTCATCCCGTGAGTCTTCTTTGAGCACAGTAATAATAGTGTCTGATTCCTGTGTTGAACTTTGACTCCAGTCCCAACCGTTTCTTTCGTTGACACAAACATCTCTACTAATTACTAGTTTATCTTCGATTGGCGAATACAGCTTGTACGCACCAGTCGAATGATAACCTATGAGCACCATAGCTTCACTTCAATCATCCAGTTTTCTTCTCAATTGTTCAGGTACATGCCTAAAGCACATTGATCCAAAAACTCTAAAATGACTCATACTTGGCTTCGATCTTGTCCAAGCCACTTAAGGTGTTTTTCCAACTATCTTTTTTGTTGGACACCTGTTTAGAATGTACACTGCTGTCGAAGCTACTTCAGCCCAAAATCTCTTAGGCATATCTTTAGCTTTCAACATACTTCTCGTCATGTTCAATATACTTCTGTTTTTCCTTTCAGCTATGCCATTGTGTTGAGGTGTATAAGGTGCAATAATCTCATGCTCTATACCTTCCTCATTACAGAATTTGGCAAATTCAACAGATGTGTATTCACCACCACCATCAGTTCTTAACTTCTTCAATTTGCAGCCACTTTGCTTTTCAGAGTGCAATTTGAACTTCTTGAATTGTGTGAATACCTCACTCTTCCTTTCAATGATATAAATCCATATATGTTTGGTGAATTCATCAACAAAAGTAAGGAAATACCTGTTTCCTCCATTTGACTTCACTTCAAATGGTCCACACGCATCAGAGTGAACTAGCTCCAATTTGCGCTTGGATTTCATGGGTAAGTCATGCTTGAATGCCTTCCTTGCCTGCTTAGCTTTACAACATTCCTCACATACTTGCTTTGGTTCCTTCACATAAGGCAAACCAACCACCACCTTCTTCTGATTGAGCATGCATAAACTTCTGAAGTTTAGATGTCCATACCTGTGGTGCCATAGCCAGTTCTTGTCTTCTTCTATAGTCGAAGCAAGACACTTGTGATCTAATGTGTTGAGTTCGACTTTGAACGTCTTGTTTTCTGCCAATGGTGCTTTCATGATTAGCCTCCCATCATCCCTATAAACTTTCATCTCATTCCTTTCAAGATTCATCTTGAATCCTTTTGCAAGTAATTGACCTACACTTATCAAGTTACTTGTCATAGAGGGTACATACAATACCTCAGTGATAGTAGATTTTCCACCATCCTTTCTGACAATCAAAATATCTCCTGTGCCTCCTGAATTGATGTGTCTTCCATCAGCAAACTTTATCACCCTTTTTACTGACTCATCTAACTTGGTGAACCAATTTTTGTTGCCAATCATATGGTTGCTACATCCTGAATCCAGATACCACATGTTGGTTTTCTCAGAGTTCGACTGAGAGTTTACCATCATCAACACATCATCTGAGTCACTGTCTCCTGCACTTGCATATTGAGCTTCATCACTTTCTTTCGCCCTTTCTACTTTCCTCCTTCGACAGTCTCGAGCGTAGTGACCATAACCTTGACAATTGTAGCATTGCTTCTCTTTCCTGTCAACTTTCTTCCCATAGTACTTGTTGCTCACACCTTTTTTGCTCGAATCAACACTCTTGATTGACTTCTCATCATCTGCAAGATGCTTTCAAAACTTTGATTTCTCAGCTTTCTTTCTGAATCTTGATTGCAATGCTTGTTCATCCACCTTTTCTCTTTCTGATTTTCTTTGCTTCAATCTCATCTCATGAGTCTCCAATGAAGCTTGAAGTTCTTCTAACTTCATATCAGATAGAGTCTTGGCCTTTTCAATTGTCACAACAATATAGTCAAAATCTGCAGTTACAGATCTTAATACCTTTTCTATTTTCTGCAAGTCAGTGATCGTTTCTCCACATGCTTTCATTTGATTCGTCAGCGTCACAATTCTGAGAAGTATGCAGAAATCGATTCATCATCCTTCATGTGCATCATCTCGTATTTATTTCTCAGCGGCTGCAAGTTCACCTTTTTCAATTTCTCTCATCCGCCATACAAGTTCTTTAACTTGTCCCAAGCTTCTTTCGCTGATTCTTCTTCAATTATCTTCTCAAATACATCAAAATCTACACACTGATGAATCAAGAACAATGTTTTACAATCTTTCTTCCTCTGATCTTCGCTGGCTTCCGCGTTTGCTTCCAGCTCCGATACACCATCATTCAAGATTTCAACAACATCTTGAAATATGAAAATGACCTTCATCTGTGCAACCCATCGTTGATAGTTTTCTCCTTTGAAAACTGGTAGATTTGCTGGAACCTGTGTCGACGTTGTTGTTCCGTTTGCCATTAGATTCTCTTTGAATCGCAACCGAGCTCCTTGATACCAATTTGTTGGAACAAAGGATGAAAAAATAGATTTGTGAAGAAGAAGATTAAGGGAATTGAGAAGAGAATGAATGTGAAACTGAATGTAAAAGATGGTTTTGAATGATTGTAATATTTTGTTATGATTACAGAAAAATGCTCCTTATATAAACACATTTCTTAGGCCTAATAGTGTAACTAAACTAAGGCCCAAACATACAAAGGCCCAAAGAATTCGACACCCTCTAACATACTTCAGAGTACCTTCGACAACCTCACTAATTCGACCAGCACACATAAGCTAATTCGATTAGCACACAACATTACAACTAGTTCGACACACTAGTTCGAACTTGAATTTTACATATTCTAATAGAACACAACTGTAAATTGGTAAAGAAATATAAGAACTTTGTTTTTATTTCTTTTTGAAAAAGTACCACCATGGAGTAATTGTTCCGGTAGTTACGAATTTTCATGTTAACAAGTGCTCATAGAAAAAGACTTCTATTAAAATTGTCCACTTATTTAAAAGTACTATAGTTGGTGGGGACTTTGTATTCTTTGTAAATGCTATTCACCTCTCTGACAGTCACATGTAGAAAGAATGTGATCAGCGACATACTTCTATCAACAAAATAAGTATATCCTGTAAATCTTTATTTTAAATTTTAAATTCTGTAGACCCTACTTAGCAATAATGTGATAAAATTCAATTTTGGGCATGTAGAAGTCCATTTTCATTGAAGCAATCATAGAATTGGGATAAAAAGAAAGAAAAAAAAGACTGAGATTAAATTTTTGTAGCACATAACTAGAAATGTTGAACCAACTAAGGGGAAACAACCAACAAGAAAAATGGAATACAAAAAAGTTATTACTTATATAAGATATGATATTCTTAAATATTTTTCCACAAACAAGTTGAAGCAGATCAAAACATGCATAGAAAATACACACTAAAAAAGCCTCAAAAGCTGTTCATGTGTGAACTATTTAAATAGGTCCAAACTCAATATGTACACACAACATAGTACTATTAATTAAACAAAGACTTTATAGAAAACTTTCAAAGACGAGACATAGCCATAATCTGGTCATTGTTTTGATTGACTTGATTATTATTAGTCTTCCTGTTGTTGTTCTTGTTTTTATTCTTGTCATCATGATTCATCACAAAACACTTTGCTTTGACTCTTAACTCAAATTTCTGAATTTTACCTGTTGCAGTCTTAGGTAATTCCTTCATTAAAACCACCATCTTAGGGACCATAAAGTGTGGTAAATTCTTCCTGCAGTAAGCAATTATTTCATCCTCAGTAACACAAGAAAAACCACTTTTTTCCTCTTGATCATTTCTCATGAGTGACACAAAAGCACAAGGACTTTCACCCCATTTTGGATGTGGCATTGCAACAACAGCAGCTTCTAAAACCTTTGGATGACTATAAAGAACATTCTCAACTTCAACACTGCTGATATTTTCGCCTCCGGATATAATCACATCTTTGCTTCGATCTTTGATTTCCAAATAACCGTCTTTATGTATAACACCAACATCACCCGTTCTAAACCAACCATTTCCAAAAGCCTTCGCCGTCGCTTCTCCGTCTTTAAAATACCCCATCATGATCCCACTTCCTTTCAAAACAATCTCCCCCATTGTTTTCCCATCTCTCTCCACACTCTCCATTGTTTCAAGATTCTTAACATCAACATCAGCAAGAGTTAAAATACTCACACCCTGCCTCGCTTTCAGCATCGATTGCTCCGTTTTCGGTAACTCATTCCATTTCTTCTGCCACTCACAAACAAGTGCTGGCCCTGTTGCCTCCGTTAGTCCATAAGCATGTGTCACATGAAAACCAAGCGGCTCGATTCTCTCCAGCAGCGACGCGGGTGGAGGGGCTCCTCCGGTTAGTATATTAACCGGACTTTTTATCGGCCTCTTCTCGCTCACTTTCGCGCCTAGAATCACGTTGAAAATAATCGGCGCGCAACACATGTGTGTCACATTATACAGATTTATAGCTCTATATATGTCATATGCTGCAGTGTTTCTGATACAGATATTAGTACCTCCTCTTGCAGCAATACCCCAAGTGAATGTCCAACCATTACAATGGAACATAGGTAATGTCCAAAGATAAACAGGTTCACTACCCATTTCCCATCCAAGGATCAAACTCAAAGTGCTGAGATAAGCACCTCTGTGACTATAAACAACACCTTTAGGCTCTGAAGTTGTACCTGATGTATAATTCAATGCAATTGGTGACCACTCATCTTGAATTTCTTCTGGAATGTAATTTGGATTACCACGATGAACCATCTCTTCGTATTCGAGCTCGCCTAGTCTGACTCCGGTCGGAGTGTTTATGTCGTCTATGACGATCACCAGCGGAAGAGATGAGTAGTTTTGTTGATCTTTTTCTTCCATGAGTAGTCTCAAAGCATCTTTTGCTTTGGACACAAATTCGTAGTCTACGAAGAAGACTTTGGATTCTGCGTGGCGGAGGATCGTCGCTATATTCTTTGCGTCGAGACGGATGTTGATTGTGTTTAGCACTGCTCCGGCCATAGGTACTGCAAAATGCATCTCATACATTGCTGGAACGTTAGGTGCCAACACTGATACCTGTTTCATAAAGAAGAAAAAAGTCAGAATATTATAAGAAAATATCTGTATGATATTTTTAATTTTTATATAGATCAGATATATTAATTATTCAATTAATTTAAAAATAAAAAATTGTGCACATGCATGGATATTGTCTTGAAAAATGGTCTAGTGAGTGACTTACGACATCGTTTTTGGCGATATTGAGAGCGCGGAGGGAGGAAGCGAGGCGGCGACATCGGTCGTAAGTTTGCGACCAAGTGAAACGGGCAGCATCATGGATGAGTGAGAGACGGTTAGCATAAGAAGCAGAAGCTCTCATCAAGAAAGTTAAAGGAGTGAGTGTAGTATAGTTTGCTTGACATTTTGGTAGGTTATCCATTTAATTTTTTTTGAATATGTTGAAGACTAGAGAGTGAGAAAATGGAAGAAAAAAAATTGAGAAAATGTGTTGTGTTGTATTGTGGTTAAGAATGAGATAAGGGTGTGATTTATATAGGAAATTTGATGTGATTTAGGAGGTTAGATTGAAATGAAGACCACGTTATTTGTGATGTGTGTGGGACCAATGATTTTAGTGAGTAAGAAGTTGCAGTGAAGGTTGTGTGTGGAATTTAATACAAACCTGGAAATTGCTTTGATAGTACTGAATGTGTAAATGTAACACATGGTTGTTGAATAGTTGACCTTGTTGATTTATTTCTTTGTTTTATGCCACTGTGTGTATGTTGTTGCAATGTAACAGCGAAAGATTCATTTGAAGGACCAATGTTGAAAATTATAATACATGTTCATATACGAAGTTCAAGTAAAATTTGAATTTCTTTAAAAAATAATGTGTTAGTTTTGAATGATATATGTAGTACACTTGTCAATTTCAATTTTTTAAAATTAGATTTTCGTACTTAATTTCAGGCATGTATCATGTCGCGTATCACTTGCTTAACATGAATCGACCACTAATTCGACTGATTCCTCTAATTTTTTATTATTTTAAATGAGGATATATTAAAGAATGAAAATTGATACCGGGACATCCGCCAAAATCTAATGAGACTGAAATAAATTTAAAGAAAGATAAATTTAATTTATTTATAAAATCTGTTCTTAGAAAAAGTAAAAGTGAAATCAAAATAAGATGAATATGTATGTTTATGTTAGTAAGCACGTCAGGCATAACTATTGTTTTTTCTATAAATATGAAAGATTTAAGGGTGTAATCAATTCGATTTGGACTAATTTTTGATTAAAAATTTGTCTGAATCAATGATATCTATATAGTTTGTTTTGATTCGATTTTTAGTGTTTTATTGAAAATGGAACCAAACCAAACTAATCGGTCTTATCCGGTTTAATTTGATTTGGTTGATCGATTTTTAACATTTTTTTTAAACATTATATTCATCGGTGAACTATTTACTATCATATTTTTTTTAGTATAAATTGTGCTATTATTTCAAGGGTTAAATGTATTCTTGGTTCTTATAAATATCTTAATTTTTATTTTTAGTCCCTATTAAAAAAATAAAATATTTTAGCCGTTACAATTTTTTTATGCATGTAATTTTAGTCTCTTCTATTTTTCAAAATTTTAAAAACTATTTAATTACTCTTAAATTTTTAAATTTTTGAATAATTTTTATATATATATATATATATATATATATATATATATATATATATATATATATATATATATATATATATATATATATATATATATATATATATATATATCACATTTATAATTTTTAAAATAAGAAGAATTAAATATAATTTTTAAAATTTCAAAAAATAATGATAAAATAATTAAAACCTCGACTTAGAAATCAAGTTTTGAGTTAATTTTCTTTCGAGGAACTTTTCATACTGTTTTAAAGATGTGTGTAAAATAATCATTTAAAAATTTTTGAATAATATATATATATATATATATATATATATATATATATATATATATATATATATATATATATATATATATATATATATATATATATATATATATATATATATATATATATATATATATATATATATATATATATATATATATATATATATATATATATATATATATATATATATATATATATATATATATATATATATATATATATCACATTTATAATTTTTAAAATAAGAAGAATTAAATATAATTTTTTAAAATTTCAAAAAATAATGATAAAATAATTAAAACCTCGACTTAGAAATCAAGTTTTGAGTTAATTTTCTTTCGAGGAACTTTTCATACTGTTTTAAAGATGTGTGTAAAATAATCATTTAAAAATACACGTTAGTTTAACAGGAGGGATTAAAACCACGTGCATTATAATTTTGTAAGGATTAAAAAATATTATTTTTTTAATAGGGACTAAAACTGAAAATTGAGATATTTATAGTGACCAAAAATATATTTAATCCTATTTTCAAATAATACATTTTGAATAATATATTTTATACTATACTTTTCAGACAACTTACAAGTTGTTCTTCATCCATATGAAATATTGACATAATTTTCACATGTCATGAAATAAATTTACTATCGAATACAAAAGTTGACACTTGATATGAAAAGGTTGGGAAGAGATTTGAAAGCATAACAAATAAAGCATAACAAATAAAGCACAACAATAAAAGAAAAAGTTTCAATACACATAAATTATTATGTTTCATACCTCAAACACACATTAAAAATATTTTGTAAGAAGACTAGAAGGAAATGCGTTGAAGAAGAAAACGAATAAGGAAACCATAATCTAAAAGAATGACGGTGGCAAGAGAAACAGTGGTGACGGACAATAAGAGTAGCAGTTTGACGAGAGCAAATTTATATGACTTATGGTTTTTAATTTTTAAGTTTGGAGTTTGGTTTTGGCTGCATATTTTGTTCAAATAAAGGAAGTGTAAAAAAATATGACAAAGTGTTGAACCGATACAAATTTTAGACTTAATAATGAGCTAAATAAAATATTAAATAGGTATTTATAGTTATCGATTCAGTTCATCAGTTTGGCGGTTCCTAAAACAAAAAATCAAGAACCAAATCAAACTACCTCGATTTTATTTGGTTTGGTTTGGTTTTTGAATCAAACCAAAAATATTCAATTATTTTTTATTTAATTTGATTTGGATTGTCAATTTAATTGATTTTTTCTGATCCACTTATACCCTTAAAGAGACTCCGATTAATGAATACATTTATACAATTCACTTATTTATTTTTAATTTTTCAAGACACTTAAAAAAAGACTTAAACGATTTAACCACCATCATTGAATCAATTTCCAACCAATATATACAAAAAAATAATCATTAAAAAAACAAAATAAAATATACCACACAATTACCAATTAAATTGATGTAACAAAATTCTGAACTCAATATTAAACCGACTGAATTGGTTTAACTGAAGACTGAATTGGTTTAACTGAATTCTAAACTAAATACTATAGTACTATACTGATTGAGTTGTTTAACGGAACTCTGAGTTCAATACTAAACTAAGTATTTTTGCAAGGTTTCCACTAAATAATGTGTTTGTAAGTCAGACAAATAGAATTAGACCAATATCTTACAAATTGGTAAAACAATTACACCATCTCAATCTTACCGAAATAAGTTGTTCTAAGCCAACAGTTATTGCAATTGCTATTCCATGCACTATATTACAACCATCTATTTGTTTAAATTATGCCCGGAAAAATTAGTTTAAATGATTCTTTTAAATATGAGTTTAAGTATTTCATCTTTTTATTATAATTCTTTTTAAATATCAAAATTTTAAGAAATTATTCAAATTTTAAGGTTTTTTAAATAGTTTTTCATAACATTAATTTTATAATTTTTTATAATTTTGACTATATTTTAATCTTTAATAATATATATTTAAATAATCAATACATGCCCTTGAAGTGGTGCCCTATGATATATGTGATCCTTTTGAGGTACCATATTTGAGAGGCGGTAGATAATTGCACATGAGGATGTTGTAGCTTTGTTCGATATGGGTCCCGCTGATTTTGGTCTTGTTACATTATGTATAATGGTTTTATTATGTGAATTTTTTTAATTCATGTCATGGAGTGGAATTAAACCTTATGCATTTCTGAAAATGTTCTTCTAAAATCGAAAGTATATTTTTGGTTAAAATATTTGAGTGCAAATTGGAAGTATATCTCTGATTTCATACCGAAAGTATACATTCAGTTCTGGGCATGACAGTTAGCAGAAAGATAGAATTAAAGTAATAATTGGAAAAGATATAATTAGAAATTTAACAATCTATTCAATTTATAAATCGAATAAAAAACCTACAATTTATAGATCGAATAAAAGACCAAAAATGTTATCCAAAGTACAAATTCGATACAATATGAAATCAAAAAACTAAAGTCAAAATACAATAAAATAGAACTACTGGGTATGGCGGACGATGAGCCGGTCTGTCACCCTCGAGACGTCCCTCCGTTGTCTCTTGTATGATAGAGCACCCTGAGCCTCCGCCATGATGGCCTTCAAAACTCCTCTGACATCGGATCTGTTAAGAAACAACCCTCTCTCAATGTCATCCCTAGCAAGCTCCATGATACAGCGGCACCTAGGGAGCACGTCCTGAGCATGATCCCCCCTCGCCTGCTCCTCCTCCAGGATCTCCTGATGAATCGGTATGGGTGGGTTCCTTGGAGCATCATTTGTCATATATGGATGGGACACCTTGAAAAATCATAACATGTAACCGTACGCGTAACTCTAGTCGTCTGGAGCCACAATACTCATGGCCTCCTCAGGTACAAGATGATTCTCAAAATCATTAAAAAGCTCATCCATCTCCCTCCTCTTCATTTTCGGAGGAGCACATACAACAAAATGGCGAGAAATGGTCTAGATATACCCGAACTGACGCATCACTCGCTCGGGCATATAAGGAGCAGTCTTCCGAGTACATCAGGAAAACCAACCTGTAAATAATGAAACCTCATCAAACGATATCGTCTCATGGTGGTCGGCGTAGGCACTGAAGTGGATGTCCTTATGCACTATCTGGTCCAGGTAAACCAGGTACGATAGTGCTACCTGGTTTCCTCTGAGCGGCTCGTATGCGCAGGGATGCGACATATCCTCGGTATAACCCTCAGCAAGTGACCATCCAGAAATGCGGGGGAAGTGTTGTAGGATCCATCCCTGAAATATCAAAATAAAACCAGTTAGTTTCGAAATCAAAATAATTAAAACAGGAAGCTAATAGAAATATTTTATACCGTCAACAGAGACATGATGCTGGTGACCTGCCTTGTCCTCCACTTAGTCCCCTCAGTCAACTTGGTATACAAGTAAACCAAGCAGGCGTCCCCTCAGTTCCATCCACTAATCGCATCAAAATCAACAAAGAACCAAAGGTACATGATGTCAGTGTAAGTGGAACTGGTGTCCACAAATATCTGGGTGCCAACAAGATACAAGAGGTATGCTCTCACGACATACCCCCTATGAAGGGTACCCTGCTCGGGATCACCATCAACTATAGTAGCACGTGAAACCTCATCTGCAAAAACCTCCGCCAACCAGCTATATCTCATATGCCAACCACGTGTCTTATCAACCTCCGCCAGGGCCTTCTCCACGGTAAATCCCAACCTATCAACCAACAAAGTAATGACCTTGTATTTCTCCAACTTCTAGTGATCCAGAAACGACCCTCTGATAGGTAGGTGAAGCAGACATGTAACATCATCTGGCCATGTGGTAGATGAAACAAAGACGTCTCCTCGTGCCACCTCTCTACAAAAATGTTGATCATCCCCCAGTTGACCACTCTATATCCACAGAGGGTTAAATCTCTCAACATTGTAATGCATATAAGATCATCAAACCATGGCTCGAGAGGGGGATTAAGCCTGTTGATCTTCCTCTCATGGCTTATGACCTTCAGTGTATCACGATCCTGTAAGAAAAAATTCATTGTTAGAATTCCTAATAATATTCATAAGATAATTAATAATTGTAATATAAATTTAAATTTCTTACCTCTCCATCCCATATATGTCTAGCACCATGGGTGGGTAAAGAGCGAGCGTAGATAAGTCAGGAGGTCCCCCTCCAAATACCTGAGGGACCTGGGATGCTACTTGGGATGTCGTCGGTGCCTCTGGTATCTCTTGTGGCACCGGTGCCTCGGGATCCACGGGTACCTCGGGAGCTAGGGGTGTAGCATTATGTCTCACCTCAGATGGCCCCTCCTATGAAGTAGATGAGGATTTCGTCTCAAAAATTCGTTGTGGTGAGGATGTGCGTCTGCGGTAGGACGGAGGTGGCGAGAGATGGATTAGAGACCATCGTCTACTACGGGAGGAAGATGTAGAAGGGGTAGAATTAGAACCAGAAGAATTTGCATCCGACATAGCCTGTCAGGATGTCGATCTAGCCTGTAATGCCCCACTACTCTCTTTTTGGACATAAGTATATTGTGAAACCCGACCATGCCTCAAACGTGACGGTCTCTCAGACATATCTCTTGTAGAAGTAAGAACGAAACGTTAACATATGGTTTACAGTGGAAAATAGGAAAAAAATATAGACATAAAACCGAAAGTATAGTTTCGGTTTTGTTCATACCCAAAACCGGAAATAAACCTCTGATTTCTTCTGCAAAACAGAGTTTGGTAACAGCCCACCCCAAAATCCCAAATGCGTACAAAAACATGAATTGATCGTTAAAAATAGTTTACAAATAGTGTTATAATGACTCCTAATGATATAAATTACAAAAAACAACACATTTAAAACCCTATTTTACTAATTTCAATAGAAATAACATAAACTCTAAAAATTTATTAAATCACTTACTTGATTGATTGAAGGTGGTTGTTGCTTGTTTGATTCCGTTAGTTGTTGTATTTATGCAATGGTTTGTGTTGATTGTTTGAGGAGAAATTTGATTTTGAGAGAAAGGGTAGAAATGAGTGAGAGAGTTTGAGTTTGTTTTTCAAAAGTTTGTTGTTATGGGGAGGGGAAGAGGTTCTGGCGCCCTTAAAGTGCGTCCAGGAATCGGAAATATACTTACGATTTGGAACCGAAGGTATAATTTCGATTTGCACCCATCCCTTTTCAACGTGATTTGTGTAACACCCCATTTAAATATTTAGTTGTTATTTGTTGATATTGATTTAGGTTGGCATAATTTAGGATATGTGGGCGTGGCTTAGGGTATGTGAGAACTTAGTTTTCGGAGAAATAGTGATAATATTGGGAATTGATAGATTATACTATTTTAATAAAAATAGGGTTAAATGCCTTTTACCCCTACAATAGTAGCGAAATTTGATTTTCCCCCTTTTTTAAAAAAAGAAAATCTTTTTGGCCCTTATAAAATAAAGATTCTGTTTCCACTGTGTAAGGAATCTTCATATGTGGAGAATTTTATTTTTTGTTTTTTAATTTTCATTATTATTATATTTGTTTTACGTTTTATTAATAATTAATATTTTTTTTTACGTTTTTATTAATAACTAATATTTTTTTATTATGAAATATTATTTTAAGTTTACCAAAATATTATAATTGGGCCTATAGTCGTTTTTGAATTTCAAGAGCCCACTTTCTCAAGACCATGCTTTTCAATTCATGAAGGACTATGTGTGTTGCGTTTATAAACTCCTATTTGTCTGTGCTACAATGGATGTGAGACTAAATTGTTACAAAGATCAAAGGTTATTAATATGACATGTAAATATCAGACGACTTCTTCTCAAGTTTCCAGTCTTGTAAGTCAGACGATAAACATGCACTTAGGACAACTTCATTCATTTAAGCACACCGGTAACCCGGATAGTTATCGCACCAGTTCTACCAATCACTAAGAAAATGGAAAAGTTCAAGGCTAGAGCACAAAGAGCATTTGAAAAGAAGATCAAGAAATTGAATTGAATCTGTGAAACTTCAATCATGGGCTTTTCTAAAAGGTGCCATGGTACAAAGAGAAACACAAAATTGCATATAACAAAGTACCAAAAATTAGCAGATCACATCTTATGTTGGATTTCATCGTGTGAGGAAACGACAACTCCAACACTAACTAGCAGCATGTTGAAGAACACATCACACCTTGCTTTGTCAATTTTGTTAATGCCGTATAAAACAACCACAAGGAAAGTAGCAATCGACACTGAAACAACACCACGGGTATTTAAATTATCAAATTGTCATTGAAAGTAAGAGAAACATAAAAGCCATCGAAATATGCAAATATGTCGTGTTACCAAACCTGTAGCAACAAAAAAACATATTTCCCCGTATAAATATGGTTGCACCTACAAAAGTAGTGACACTAAATAAAGCATAAACATGTAAATAGAGCATGTATAGAAAACAAAAACCATAATGTTAACAACCAGTTAATCTACAACATGAACACTAGTTTAAGTTTAATAATCAATGAGGGCGACATATCCAGCCTTATGCACATTGAGTAAACTTGATACCAAACTGAAGGTATCAAATTTATTCTTCTAAGAAACTACATGAAAAGCTTCCACAACCAAGCTAAAGTTATCTCACATTTCATACAAATTTAACCTAGCAGAAACATGTTGAATTAACCAGGTGGAAGTGAACTTATTCGCAAAGTAAGAGAACTCTTGTGGTCTGAAACATATGAAAGTGCAATAATATATGGAAGTGCAGTATTGAAACAAGTGATATGAAATGATAGTCCCACATCGTTTGGTATTAAAAAAAATTAGTGTATATAAACTAATGAAATTTATAGTCTAATGAATTGAAAATAGGCCAAAGATAAATTGGATGCTCTTGAACTTAAAGGGCTAAGGCCCAAATAAAATATTTTGATAATTTAAAATAGTAACTCATAAGAAATATTAACAAAAATTAAAATAATAATTCTTAAAAAATATTAATTGTACGAAAATATAATATAAAAAATATAAAAGTTAAAAAATTCTACGTGACATAAAAATTAATTTAAAAATAAAAAAATATTGGACTGCCACCTATGCAGATTTCCTATGTCTAGTTAGCCGTCTGCATTACAAATGAAATTTTTGATTAAAAGGTTTTTTGTTATGGAATCTATTATTGTTAAGGGGCAAAAATAATAATTTTTTTAAAAAGGAGGTAAATCAAATTTCGCTACTATTGCAGGAGTATAAAATGCTATTAACCCATAAAAATATTATTAGAAGTATGGTCTAGTTGCCACTAATAATATTATTGTTGTTAATATTAGAATTATATTATTTGGTTATTATAATTGTTCCCTCATTATTGTTATTATTATTATTAGGATTAATAGTAATAAAATACAATTAGGAAGGGTAAAAACCTATTAGGAATTACCGCAACGAAGAAAGAGAGAAGGGAAGAGAAAGGAAGAACTAGGGCAAAGGAGAATCCCACCATTGTTGAAGGATTCAAAGCTGCAAATTAAGGTAACGGGGGTGAATGGGTTCTCTAAATTGTGGTATTAACATGAGAGGGTAGTGAGGGTTCCTTTCCCTCTTTAGCTTTTATGTAAAACCTGGTGTATGATTTTCTTTGATTCATCCTTCTGTTGTTTCTCTATGAAATTCGTGAATCTGATGATGTCTAGATGGACTGATGTTGTTGAATCTGCTATTGTTGTGTTGTTCTATAAAATTATAGATCTGAAAATTATAAACCTAAGAATGTGACGAAATTGAAGAATTACATGTAGACACTATTGTAGATTCGTAAGTATGATGAAATTAGATGAAAATTGGATGTTATTAGGTGAAGAAACACTGTTTTGGACCCAAAATCAAAGACTGAAAGGACTCAAAACGAAGGAGAAACAAACTGATATGAAGACAGGAAAAATTATGCAGCAAACTGGTCATATGCGTGTGATACGCGTATGGGGGACGTCCTAGAGGGTCGTACGCATATGGTACGTGCCCTGTCCCCGATCCAGCACGACCAAATGGCCAAACGCGTAGGAGACTCGTATGAAAAGAAGGGTATACGCGTATGGATTAGCCGTAGGCATATGGGGTTTTGAGGAATGTTTTCAAAGGAAAACTCCCTCTGGTGGTACGCGTATGACCTTGGGCTCTGGAGAGGAACGCATGTGATACGCGTATGTCAGGAGCAGGGCAGGAACAATACGCGTATGGGCAGGATGAGGTGGAGAAAAATCTATTTTCGCAATTTCTTTCCCGTTTTCGCGTACAGTGTGATTTATTTTGATTCTTAAGAACTAGTAAGACTTAAGTAAGTATAGGAAGATTAATAATAGTGGAAAATGAGATTAAAACATGAGACTTTGTATGAATTGTTCATGATGATGATGATGATGCGGTGGCCTTAATGGCGAATCAAAATACACTGTTGCATACTAATGATGCATTCATATCATTTGTTGAGGGCTCATGCTCTGTTGTTGGCCTGTAATGGCGTTTATGTTGAGGGCTTATCCCCTGGTGTTGCCCATAAATTGGCATTATGTTGAGGGCTTATGTCCTGTTGGTACCACATGCATATAATTGTAGCCAATCACATCATATTGCATTATATTGACTTGATGTTGAATCTTATGACTGAGGAATGTGTTGTGAAGTATTGCGTGGAATTATGTGTTGTGTTTTATGTGGTTGCGTCTATTACTACTCTTTAGCATGTGATATTTCACCATATATTTATTGAATGAAATTCTCACCCCTTTTTTGTTGTTGTGTCTGTGCTTCTCTGGAAGTACAGATAACCAGGTACATGAGTAGTGCTTGGAAAGAGTGTTATTGGATCGAGTCTTAGGATCCGCTATGATACGTAACACGGGAATTGGGAACTTTGTCATGTTTTTGCATTCTTTTACTTTTTACGTATCTTGAACTATGATTTGTTGGACCACGTGTTTATGGAGTTTTATTTATTATTAGGGCCTTAGTGCCATAGAATTGAATTGATTTAATCATTCCGGTACTGAATTAATTGTTTGGATAAATGAAGTAATAAAGTGAATCTTAGACTTTATGAATTTTTGAAGCATGTGACATCCCACTTGCGGAACTCTGATACATTCAGTATGATTCTTTAATTATTATTATTATGGGGAAGTGGGGTGTTACAATTTGTATGATATAGGATGCGAATCGGAAGTATAATTTCGGTTTCTAGGGGCACTATTTGAATTTCACGTGGTGCGCTAGAAGAGTATGAGGTGAAATTATAAATTAACTTTATTATTCAACACCTTACTTTTTATTTTTTATTCTCCACATCATGTTCTCTTTCTTCCACCTAATAATTCAACACTCATTCAATTTTATTCACTACAATAGTTTTGTTTAATAAAATTCAACATCATACTCTACCATTCACAACACACTAAACTCTAAATAATCACAACAACCAATAAGATTTTGCAAAATATTGTATGTGGCCTCACTCCCTCTCATTCAACATGTTGAATCTTTTTAACACCAATTAATGCACATAATTTTTAACACCTAGTTTAATACTCTATTATAAGCATTCAACTATTGAATAATTTATTCAACACCCCCATTATACATAGCCTTATATGTTATTATTTTTTGTTCTTTTCTTTACACTGCCAAATAATAAGTTATTAATAGATTTTTGTTCAAAAAAATGTTGTGGTTGCTAAAGAGGAGGATTTATCTTGCCAACCCCTTTTTATATGTGTCCCTCTCTAAGTATGATGTTTTTATTAAATTATTCCTTTAAAATATCAGATATTTTGAAATTTCTAATACCGAAGCGAAAATTCCATAAAAATATCGAAAATTTTGTTGGATTTATCAATTTACCGTGCCTGATGCTATATCTTGGAAACTATTGGAAATTTTGTTGGATTTATCAATTTACCGTGCCTGATGCTATGAAAACTATTGGAAATTTAAATTTTCGGTAGTATTGGGACTTAATTTTTTTCCTGCTTTTTTAAAACTTATACTTGAATAAAATACACGGTAAAATAACAAACCGTCTTAATATATAAATAGAATAAATATCATACATAAGTGCATTACAAAATAATTAGAGTCACTCCCTAGACAAATCTGCCCAATGTCTGAACCGACCCGCATATGCTGATTCCCATCCTTTTGCAGCATCAGAACAATTCTCCCTCCAACGCTTAGTGATGGGAGGCAGTGGGCAGTCGAATTTCAATTTTATCAGAACCCAATAATTATCGTTGACAAAATCAATAACAATAATTGTATGACGACTCGTGTACAGGGGCGGAGCTATGAGAAGCGGGAAAAATGTTGTGCTTAGTCTCATGGAAAGAGAAACAAATACAACACTATATCTAGAAGCAATACGGTAACTCATTTCTGGAATAAACATCCATTTGTCCTTACCCTGAGGACCCAAGTGTTTTACGATTAATGAATTCCTAACACAAGAGACATTGTCATAGAACAAATTAGAAAAAATTCTTCGTGTTGATAGATTTGACTATCCAACTGCCTCCGAACATCAAAACATGCATCTTGCCCCATCCTAATGCAGTTTTTATCTAGTTCAACATCAATAATGTCATCGATGTATGGATGAATGTAAGCATGGAATTGTGACAAGTACTCGCATTTTGCAGATTCGGTACAAGGTTGCTTAC
The DNA here is from genome assembly GCA_021764765.1 of Vicia sativa. Lineage (NCBI taxonomy): Eukaryota > Viridiplantae > Streptophyta > Magnoliopsida > Fabales > Fabaceae > Vicia > Vicia sativa. The sequence continues at coordinate 163,910,056 of CM038794.1, forward strand.
CAATCGACATGGTTGACGATTGACTCCTACTTGGTTGTGTGCATGATCTCTTTGTAGTCTACCCATGTGAAGCATCAACATATTTCCACTAACTTTTATCACGATGCACATCTCTTTGACTTGTATTTCACCGGCAGTGGACACATTGAAGTTGTGGATGGATAGGTTAGGTCACAAACTTTTTTCTTCAACACCTTTTGACGCACAATATCCAAAGTACTGAAATATCTCTTCAACCCTTCTTCTAAATCTAACTTGCTCTCGTCAGGACCCATATCATGTTCTGAAATTTACAATTTTGTCCAAAATAGATGAATTGCTTTCAAAGATATAGGTGTGCCTAGAATCTAGTAATCGAAAAGCTGACACACACACGATAACCCATGTATTGTTTTAATGTAACAAAAACACCTCTCATTGCTCGCAGAAACATATTTGACTCTTTCTAGTTCCTTTCCATTGAGTTGTATGCACTGTCTTGAAACAAAACTATGCAATTTTGAATAGAATAGGGTGTGATACCGATGCTCAATGTTGACGATACTTTTTTGAAAAGACACTCTTATGGAACCTAGTTGAAACTTCAATATTGTGTTCACAGCATCTCAGCTTGCACATAAATCACCACGATTTGTAGTCAACATGTTCTTCTGTCTCCAATGTGCAAACTTCACCCTATAAATCATGAATATATTATATAAACAACTCTCAAATTAATTTCTAAACATAAACATATTTCCTGTTAGAAGAATGTACCTGTTTGCTGTTGTGTTTCCTAAATGAATGATTATGTTAGTCCATGCAGTAACAAATCTTTCTTTTTATGGTGTTAACCATGTTTCTTTCACATACTTGACAAATAATGGAATATCACCCCATACGCTCTCGAAGTGGTTAAGATGTACATCAAATTTTTCTTCTATATTTGAATACATCATGTTGTTCAATTGATCCATGACATTTTTTTTGTCTTTCTGATTTCACATACTCTTTACATTTCATTCTAACATTTTTTGAAATATGAAACATACACAGCAAATAAGATGCATTTGGATACTCAGAATCAATGGCATTTATTAATGCAAGTTCTCGGTCCGTTATCATGACATTTGGTAGCAACTTCTCATAATAGAACAACTCTTTAAGCTTATGTAGTGCCCATGTGAAGCTCCCCTCCCTTCCATGTTCCAAATATGCAAAAGCAACTGAAAACGTCAAGCAGTGGTAACCGGTACCTCCACGATTAAAAAACGCATTCAACAACCAGCTGACTCAACATATTTTTAAGATGGGAGAAATTAAAATTAAAATTCTTACCTGTTTGTTTTGTACGTGCAATCAAAAATCAACACCGGAGGAAACATATTTAACAACTTGACAGAGTCAGGGTGTTCCATAAGATATCAACCACAATATATGAATTCTTATGATTTCTAGACCAACACATGTATTTCTTTTGGTGAACAAGGCTCAATAACATTTGCATTTCTGTAATTGCACCTCTCTTGCCCATTTTGTATGTTGATCTAGCTTTATATACCTGGGTAATACTCGTGAAGTTTTCTTGATCTTCGTCTTTCAAAGAAGAAATGATGTACCTTTGTGTCATATTGTACTTCGTCATATCATTCATAAACTTTCTTTCATCCTCTTTTAGACGACCCAATATTTCATGACCTACCAAATCATTTTCTAGTCTATGATTATGCATTCCACATGTAACCATCACCTTCCAACCAATACCACTTGGAACAGATCTCAACCTAAATGGGCATCTAAGCTTCATAGTATAATTTCCATCAGAAGGGGCCGCAACTTCATTTTTCTTTTTTTAATTTCCTCCCCGGTCACAACCCATAATCAATTTATCATTCCTCCCTTACAGTCCATTAGAAGACTCGGGTCAGATTGTAACAACAATAAACCATGAGTTTTTCCAATTGACCGTGCCCATTCTAGAACCTTCTCTCGTGATTCAAAAATTTGACAATCACAAAAACGTATAATTAGATAACTTCATCAATTTATAAAAACCAATTTTTTTTGTATGAAATCAAGTAAACATACCGTATCTGTGATGAAGTACTACGTAAGGTCAGTACATGAATCCGTTGAAGAAGTTGAAGCTATCGATTCAGGACAACAAAGATATTAAACTTCATCTACGATACCATAAATTTCAGGTACACAACGGAAATTTGGAATTTCTGGTACACACCGGAAATTTGGAATTTCCTGTATTGGTTTTATACCGAAAATTTGTGAAATTTCTGGTATGTGTAATAAATTTTCTAAAACTTACCAAATTTTTTAAATTTCCAGTAACTTACACCGGAAATTTTGAAATTTCCGACAAATCACACCGGAAATTTTGAAATTTCCAGTAAATGGATACTGAAAATTTGTAAAAAAACAAAGAATTTCTGGTATGAGCCAAAAGGAGGTACCTGAAATTTTCTCAACGGTACCGTAAATTTGTTTTTTGATGATTCTGGCCACAGTAATGTTTTTTCAAAAGGTAAATTTTTGGCAAAATACCATTTTTCGTCCCTTATCTTTTACTCGGGGTCCAATTTAGTCCCTTAATTTTTAAAAAGTTCATATAGATCCCTTATGTTTCCAAACAACTTCATTTAAATCATTCCTGTCTAAATCTCATAGACGGTGTTTATCACGCCTTTACCAAGGTCACCCAAATTTTAAAAAATAAATCAAAACTTTGCCTTCAGCCAGACTCGAACCGATGTCACTTGGTTGTTAGACAACATAATATACCACTAGGCCATTTCACCTTTTGATAATTTTATCTACAAATTAAATATAGATTACCATTTTACTCTTTCACATCATCTTCTCCATTATCATCATCTTCATTACTAAGCCATGATAATACATATCAAATAAGAATCTGAAATTCAGTGTCTTCCGAAACTCATAATCAAAACATAAACTGAAATCAAAAATCAATGGCTTATGAAACCCAAAATATGAAATTCCAAAATCAATTGCAAAAATCAAAACATAATCGTTTTCCCCCAAATCTGAAATTCGAAAATCTTTTGCAAAAATTATAGACTGAAATTCCAGAATCGTTTGACCTAGAATTGTTTGACCCATTCCAAAAAGCAAAACATAAACTGAATCTAGAAATCAAAACTGGTGGAATGGGGCAGAAGTCCTGCTATTGTGGTGTTTTTGAATAAATGGAAAAATAATCTGTATGAATAATCTGTTTGACACAACTGTTTTGATTTTCCTCAACTTCATTAAAATCTGACCACAAGCCCTAATTTCTGTTGATGGAAATCGTTGAAAATTTGACCAAAATATGGTATAGCAACTGAAATCATCGATGGAAATTTTTGTTGGGGTTTATCTTCTAGGATTTTAATATTTGAGTTTTTGGATTTATGGGAAGATGATGAACATTCAAGCGTTTCTGCGTTTTTGGATTTATGTGTTTAATATTGATTAGGTTAGATTATGATTACAATAATTATATTTAATGTGTAAATAATATCAAAAAATGTGAAGTGAATAAGTGGTAAGGTAGTGTGCTTTGTAACCCTTATGACCAAGGTTCAAGCCTTGGTAAAAGCATGCTTTTGAAATTTTTTAGAATTTTATTGAGTTTGAAGATGAACATATGCCACATCATCCTTCAGATCAACCACGTGTATAAAGAAAACAGAACATCACCAACGGAAGCAAACAGAAAGATAAACGTGACATATTTTTAATAGATAAAGGATCTATATGAACTTTACAAAAATTAAGGGACCAAAATGGACCTCGAGTAAAAGATAAAGGACGAAAAATGGTATTTTGCCTAATTTTTTTGAGTAAATAGTGTCAGGGGTATTTTGGGAATAATGCAAAATGGGGGGTGGCAAGTATAAAATGGGGGATGACAAGATAAACCCTCACCAAAGAGGCAGTGCCTCTTTCCCCCTTATTTATACTTTTTTTATCCTTTATTTGGATCACCTTTTCTTTGGTTTTATTAAGGTGGCAAAGCTTTGGAAAGAGGTTTTAATTTGGATTTGGGTGGATCTTGGTGCCCATGTGGGATTTTTGGAGGTGGAAGGCGGTGGTTGGGGTTGTTATGGAGTTGTTATCCACTTCGATTTCTTCTCATTTTGTAATCTTATTTTGGGTTTTGGTTTGTTGGCGTGTATGGATTGGTAGTGATGTGAAATTAGATGCCTTTAAAACAAAGTATAAATTATTTTTTATGATCAAGAAACAAACAAGGTAAAAAAGATGGAAGAACACGAAGAACAACAAGGACTGGTTATAACTGCTATTTTTTAATTTCTCTTTAAACAAGATTACAAGTGCACAAGAATAACAAATAACCTCTCTCACCCTAAATTAGGATTTGCAGTATACAATTATGAGAGACTAGTATGCTATTTATAATAAATCTAACATGCTAAACTAATGGGCTTTTTCGCAAATACTCATTACAAGCTAACTTACCGTACAAGCTAACTTACCGTACAAGCTAACTTAAACAATCGGGCATAACATACAAGCCCAATTAGACATTCTAACAACCCTAGAATTTTTGACAACTGCATACTTGACCATACTTCAACTATAACATACAATAATTATGAGACCAGTATGTGAGCGACCTTCAACTGTATGCTACACTAGTTCGACACTAGTATGTGAGCGATCTTCGACTTCATGCTAGCCTATGTCGAACTTGTTGTACCAAAAAGCTACCCTTCGATCCAATATCTCACAAATATCTATCTTGGAAGAAACTCTATAACATCAAATATCAAACTGGCTTTCTTCATGTAGCTTTTTCTACCGTATATAGTAGAAAAACCTGCAACTTGGCAATGTCTTAGTGATCATATCAAAAGCATTGTGATTTGTCGAAACCTTCAACACTTGGACTTCTCCATGATAGATTACTCCTATGACGAAATACAACCTCACATCGATGTTCTTGGTTCGACCATGATAGGCTGAATTCTTCGAGAGGTGTATTGCACTTTGACTATCATATTTAATAATGATAACTCAACCTTGAAGTTTCATCTCCTTAGCAAAACCTTTAAGTCACAATTCTAATTTCACAACTTAAGTGAGGGAAATATATTCTACTTTAGTTGTTGATAAGACAACAAACTTTTGAAGTGTTTCCTTCCAACTAATTATTGTTCCAGACATAGTGAAAACATGTCCAGAAATAGATTGTTTTTGGAATCCATACAACTTGCACAATCAGAATCGACGTACCCTTCAATTACTAATTTATTATCTTCACCCAAGGTTGCACCATAAATTAGGAATCTATTCAGAGATACATTTATGTACCTTAGAATCCACTTCAATGCTTCCCAATGAGCCTTTCTAGGATTCACCATGTACCTACTTACAAGACTTACTTCATATGCTATGTCAGATCTAGTACATCCCATAACATACATCAAAGAACCTACTATGTTAGCATATGGGATTATATTCATATAAGCTATTTTGACCTCAGTACGAGAACACTGATCTATACTTATCTTGAATTAATGGTTTTTTTGGAGTCACAACATGCTTTGAATTTGACATTCCAAACTTATCAAGAATCATCCATAGGTATGCCTCTTGAGATAAGCGTAGTTTCGACTAATTTCTATCTCTTTCGATATCAATCCCAAGAATCATGGATGCAGCTCCCAAATCCTTCATGTCAAACTCCTGATTGAGTCCAACCTTCACCCTCATTACATCTTCGACATTGTTGCTTGATATGAGAATATCATCAACCTAAAGTAACAAAATAAAAAATGAATTTCCAGGTCCAAATCTGGAGTAAACACAACGTTAGAACCGACTTCTAATTAAATCTATGTGTGTCATGAACTTGTCGAACCTCCTATTCCACTATCGAGGAGATAGTTTTTTCAGTCCATATAAAGATCTCTTCAGCTTGCACGCCTAATCTTCCTTTCTCTTTTCCATATACCCTTTAGGTTGCCTCATTAGATTGTTTTATCTAGATCACCATATAAGAACGCAATATTTACATCCATTTGTTCTAGTTCAAGGTCGAATTGTGACACCATGGAAAATAATATTCGAATGGACATGTGCTTCACAACATGAGAGCACACATCATTGAAGTTGACACTTTCTTTTTGAGTGAAACCTCTTGCGACCAACCTTGCCTTGTATATTTTTGACGCCACACCTTCAATTCCTTCCTTAACTTTGAAAATCCACTTACACTGGCTAAAAGACTCCAACAGGTTTCTTGATCGATTATCAAGTGTGGTTATCATGAAGAGATTTCATCTCATCATCCATGGCCTTCAACCATTCAGTCTTATTTAGGCTCCTCATAACTTCCTTATGGTCTCTAGATTCTTCTTCTAGAACCTTACTTGCAGAGATTAAGGCATAAGCTATAAGATCTGCATACCCAAGTCTCTAAGGTACCTTGATGACTCTTCTCGACCTATCTTTTTCCAATAAGTATTCATCAACAATTTCCTTAATTTCCTCAGTATCTTATGCTTCTTCTTCGACTTCATCTGGGATAAGCAATTCAAGATCAAGATGCTCTGCCTCAAACGAAATATCTCCTTATTTTACTCTTTGTCAAATATTTCCACACTTCGACCAACATCGTCAATCCATTTCAACTTCATTAAAAACTACATCTCGACTGGTGATACACCTCTTGTAATCTGGCTCTAGGAACCATAGCCTATAGGCTTTGACTCCTTCAGGGTATCCGATGAACATGCATTTCATAGCTCTAGGTTCAACCTTGTCTTGCCTAATATGAGCATAGGCTACGCAGTCGAATACTCTCAGTTTGTCGAGGTCTAGTGGATGTCCCGACCAAACTTCTCTAGGTGTCTTCATATCTAATGTAGTTGAAGGACATATGTTTATCAGATATGTATCTGTCGAAACAGCCTCAGCCCAAAACACCTTTAACCCAACACTAGTCAACAAGCATATAACTCTCTCCAAAATAGTTTGATTAAACCTTTCAACCAAGCCATTTTTTATGGAGTACCTGCAGTAATTATGTGCCTTGCAATATTAGAGGCAACACAAAAAATTTCAAACACTTCATTTCAAAGTTCAAGGCCATTCTCGGTTCCCAACCTCTTGACAATTCTGCCAGTTTGATTTTCGACTAGAGTCTTCTAACTTTTGAAATTCTTAAAATTTTTATCCTTAGTCTTTTATCCATAACTTTATGAAATAATCATCTACTATAGATAGAAAATACCTCGCTCCTAAATGTGATGGACACCTTGCATGCCCCTACAGATCAACATGGATGTAATCAAGGGATCCATGTATTTTATGTTTGCCTTTGTTAAACTTCACTCTGCAAGATTTTTCAAGTATACATGGTTTGTAAAACTTCAACTTTTGTACTTTGTCTCCACCAAGAAACCTTTGTTTCCCCAATTAAACCAGACCCCTTTCACTGACATGGCCCAATCTCATGTTCCAAATTTATGTCTTTGACAAAGGTTTCATAGATGCAACATTTGTCAAACCACTTACAACTTCAGCATCAAGGTTACAAGCCTTGTTTTTTACACCTCTTAAGACTTCCTTCCACCCCTTCATGACTCTTAGGATATTTTTTTATCCTTGGAAAACATATCCTTTCTTGTCGAATTCACCAAAGAGAAATCAAATTTCTCTTCAAATCAGGCACATACTTGATTTCAATCAACAACTTTATTGACTCATCATAGAGTTTGAATCTCACAGATACAAAGCCTACAATCTTGCAAGCTTTATTGTTTCCCAGTAATACAGATCCACCATTTTGATCACATAATTCCTCGAACAAGTCTTTGTTTAGATTCATGTTCCAAGTGCAACCTAAATCCATAATCCATTTTTTTCTTGAGTCGTTGCTTGAAACCACAAGAACATTAAATGAGTCGAAATCATCTTGAATAATAGTTGTGTTGTCATTATACTTACCTCCATGATATTTAGGCTTTAAGGGCACACTTTTCTTGTATGACCCTCCTTCTTACAATGATAACATCGAATACCATATGTTTCCCCACTATAAGATTTCGACTGACTTTTACCCTTCTTCTTGTCAAACTAACCATCCTTTCGTAAGAATTTTCCTTTAATAGCCAAAACTTCACCAACCGTCGAAGGTTTATGCTCCTTTTGTTCGTTCAAGTCCTTAGAATAAAAGACTGATTAAACTTCTTCAAAGGTCAGAGACTATCTTCAATACAAGAGAGTTTCTTTGAAGTGAGCATGTGATTTGGACAACGCACACAACAACAATGACGCTTGATCTTCATCATCGACCTTCACATTGATATTTTCAAGATCAAGAATCATCTTGTTGAACATATCCAATTGCTCAGCCAATACTTTGTCTTAATCATCTTGAATGAATACAAAGCTTGCTCCAGGTAGAGTCGGTTTACTAGCGATTTAGTCATGTACAAATTTTCTGGTTTCACCCATAATCCTCCCGTCGTCGTCTCCTTTGATACTTGTCGAAGAACCTTAACACCAAGGTTCAACAAGATTGCGTTGTGGGCTTTCTCTATTATGGTCGTCTTCTCAACTGTCGTTAACCCAACATTCATGGTTGCGAGTCCCTTTAACAATTTCAAACAACCCTACTGAACTAGTAGGTCTTTCTTTTTCAAGCGCCACAAACCTCAATCATTCACTCCGGTGAAATTTTTAATCTCATGCTTTGTTGAAGGCATCTTCTTCACGCTCACTGCACCAATTTGTTGTGAAATTAGATGTCTTTGAAACAAAGTATAAATTGTTTCTTTATGATAAGAAACAAACATGGTAGAAAAGATGGAATAAGACAAAGAACAACAAGGATTGGTTATAACTAATATTCTTTACTTTCACTTTAAACAAGATTACAAGTACACAAGAATAACAAATAACACCTCTCATCCTAAATTAGAATTTGTCATATACAATGATGAGATACTAGTATGCTATTTATAATAAACCTAACATACTAAATTAGTGGGCTTTTCACAAATACTCATTGCAAACTAACTTAGGGTAAAAGCTAACTTAAACAATTGGACATATAAAACAAGCCCAATTCGACATGCTAACAACCCTAACATTTTCAACAATTGCATGACCATACTTCGACTACAACATACACTACTTCTACACCAGCATGTGAGCAACCTTCAACTGTATGCTACACTACTTCGACACTATCATGTGAGCGACCTTCGACTGCATACTAACCTCTGTCGATCTTGTTGAACCAAGAAGCTACCATTCGATCCAATAGAGTTCGATACAATATTTACAAGTAGAAATAATATGAATTTTGACACTGGGATTTAGAATGATGTCGCCTCTTTACTTTTTATTAAGAAATTCGGTTGGAATTGATTATCTATCTTGTCTAAAAATAATGATGATTTTATCTCTGACGTTTGGTTCAAGAATCCAACTGTATATGTTAGTTTGTAGTTTCTAATACTTTTGAAACCTTTCCTTTTACTTTTGAATACAAACGTTTAAAAACTTAAACATTTCAAGAGAGGAAATGTTGTCTTGCGATTAAGAATGAGATTACGGCTATATAGAAAATTTGAGGTTGTTGGTAGGGTAGATTCAATTGAAGACCACGTTATTTGTGATGAGTGTGGGACTATCAATTTAGTGAGTAAGAAGATGCAGTGAAGCTTGTGTGTGGAATTTATTACAAGACAGAAATCGCTTTTAAAGTACTAAATGTGTCAATAGTAACATGATTGTTGTATAGTTGACCTTCATTATTTTTTATTTTATTTTTTTATTTATGTATTGTTTTATGCCACCATCTGTATGTTGCATTATAACAACAAAAGATTCATTTGATTACATTATTGTTCTCTATTCATGAACGATGGATCAGTGGTGAGAACAAATAAAAGAATATAATACATGTTCATATACGAGGTTCATATGAAAACTATTTAAAAAAAATATAAGTGTTAATTTTAAGCTAGTTTAAAAAACAATTAGTACATTTGGTCAAAAGCAATTTTTGGTTTTATGTTATTTCCTTTTTAAATTGGATTTTCACACTTAATTGTCACACCATGTATCACATGCTTAACATTAATTGGTTTATGTCCCACGACTAATTCTTATAAATAATTCATGTAAAGAAATTCTTTTTTGTCAGAATGTCTCAATCATTTGTAAATATTTAAAATATTAATATATGGGCCATTCAATTATTTTATTATAAACATGGATATAATTTTGTTAAGTCGTTTTAATGGTTAGTTATGCAGAAACATCCATTTTCAAATTAGAATTTTAGGCGAAACAAATGTATGTTACCAGAAACAGAAGTGTTAAATGTTATTCAACAACCAAAAAATTTGTGTTTGTTATGTGTGAAATCACTTTCTTTAAAACATGATTGTAATCAATTTCTCTATTTTAAAAGAAAAAAAAGTAGTAGAAGTATTTTTTTTTTCTTTCTAATAAGTAATTTTCACTTTGTTTGAATTTTTAAATTGACCAAAAAATAGGCCAAATTAATTTTCACTTTGTTTAAATTCCAAAAGTAACTGAAAAAATAGGTTAAAATGTATCCTGCGGTTTTTTCTATTTTACGTTAATAATATTTGAGGGTTTTTTAGTACATTCTTATATGAGTGAAAAAATCTCTGAAAATCCTAAAATATCATTCGAATATATATATTTGGACGAACCCTTATATTTCATTTTCAAGTAATTTTCAGTTATGTATATCTGAAATAACTCAATATTTTGTTTTTAAGAGTTTTCGGATATGCATATTCGAAATATTTCAATAATTCAACTTTACTATGATTTTATTTTGAATTTAATTTGTAGTCATTCTAAATTTGAATGATATTTATTTTAAATACATACAATTTTGTTCTTATTTATTTCAGATTTGTTTTTACTATGTTTAGAAAGAAATAATTACAGTTTTAAATTAAGTTAAGAGCATAATTTATCCACTTTGTTTAAAAAAGGGTTAACACCTTTTTACCCCTGCCATATAGGATCTTTGTGGGATTCAAACTCATGCCCTAATCTTCACAAGGTGTAGCGCCTAACCATTAGGTTGGCTATATCAGCTTGTGTTATACATGCTTGGAATGATTGTTATAACTTGTTAATACTACTAATAGAACCAACTAGCCTAGTGGATAACATACTTTTCAATAGCACACCCACTTAACTTTAATTACTCATTCATTCTTAAGCCGATATTACTCCATAGCCTTTCCAATTTAATACTCTTGCTTTAAGAAGGATGCATACTCTCAATATTTATTTCATGAAGTACAACAGTGGACTTGAATTCTTCACTTATTCTTTCAAGCTAAACTTGCTTAAGGGGGACAAAATGTTCCATCTTTTCAAATTTTGAAGGACCAAGATGTTGAAGCATCTTGTGATACATATTGCTTATGAGATATTTGACATAATTTTTTATTCTTACAGTACTTTCTGAAGATATCTCATCCTTGCCCTTATGCTTAGTTGAGGAGTGAGGCATCCACAAGTAACAATTGTTTTTTTTAATCTTGATCCCTTCATCACAAACCCTTTATTTTCTTTATAGACTATACATCCAGATTTATTGTAGCTTACTTTAAACCCTTAATCATATATCTGACTCATAGGTTTGTAGTTAACCCTTCTACAAGTAGAACATTATCTAGACATGATAAATCTGGACTTACTAGTTTGCCTATCCCTTGAATTTATCTTTTAGTTCCATCTCCAAATGTGACATACTTATTAGAAGAAGGATGCAAAATTTCAAGATAATTCCTTTCACCAGTCATATGTTGTGAGCATCTACTATCAAGATATATCTTGAGGTATTTCTAAGAGAATTATGAGCTAGTTGAAAGTTTATAGTTTCCATAGGTTTCCACACTTTCTTTGCTAGAGATTTCTTCCCTTTTCTTTTGTAGAACCTTGGTTGACTATAGAATTGGGGATATTCATATAATTTATAATAAAATAGGTATTATATGGCCATATCTACCACAATGATAACATCATTTTGCAGAGTTCTAGCACCTTCTGTGTTTATGGTACTCATGTCGAGTACAATGATGCTACATTTGGTCCAACATTTGAAACTTAATCTCCTTTTAGACTATATTTTTATCTTCTTGTTCATGGAATTGTAATCAAATCCCACAACCTTTATTTTTCCTACCAATACATCTTCCAATACTTCTTAATAGTTGTTCATTATTTGAACAGATTCTGGCACATTTTTGAAATTTAGAAAACTAACTTCTTCTCCCAGACATGTGATAGTTATCATGATCTTGTCTTTATCTTGGAGAAGAGAACTTATGGTCTTCTTTATATTTTCTTCTCTTTGGAAAGAATCATTCCATTCTATAAGCAATTCTCTATAAGTTTCATCAATTTCACCAGTAGTCATACCTTCTTCATTTGACTCATATCAAGAGTTATATTTACCAGTAAAAGCTATCGCATTGTTAGCTCCTTCGCCTTCATTTTCATCATCAGATCCATACCAGGAGATTGATAGACACTCCTTATGTTTCTTAAAGATGGTAGGGCATTCAATTTTCATGTGGCCATATCCTTCGCATTTATAACATTGATGTATTTTTCCTTTAGATTGGTCTTCTTCTTGGCTCTTGTGTTGGGGACAACTGTCGGACCCTTTGCCTCACACATTTATCCTCCATTTCTTGTCCAATCTTCTTAAGGTCTTGTTGATTTTTCTTCCAATATAGGCTATAGCATATGATAAACTTTCTTTAGTATCCATGACACCTTGATCTACCTTCTCTTGAGTATAGGATAAAAAGCTACACCTTTGTTCTTCATTTATGATCTTCCTTTTATAGAAACTTCAAAGGTTTGTAGGGATCCAACGAGTTAATCAACCTTCACGGTGCTTAAGGTATGGGCTTCTTCTATAGAGGTAAAGAACTAAGGATATTTCTTACCAGTTTTCCTTATGACATCTTTTGTCCTAAAGTAAAATAATTGTTGGTTTTATCACGTAAACTAATGTTGACATCAGACATTGATTTGTCTTCCATCATTTTCTTATTTTCAAAGACAAATGTGATGAGCTGTAGCCTTGATATCCTAACCTTAGATGTGCCTTCATCAGCAGTCTTGAGTATCTCCTAAGCTTATTTAGCTTCAATGCAAGTGATAATTAGTCTGAACATATTCTTGTCAAAACCATTAAATATTGCATTCAAGGCGGTTTCGTTTCCAAGAGCTTCTTCATCTTCAGCATTGGACGAATCAACTTCAGGTTTTAAGCTTATAGAACCATCTTGAGAAGTGACCAAAGGAAGTTTCCCACCTTTCACCCCAGTCTTCCAAGCGTTGCAGCCTATGGATTTTAAAATAAAGCAACCATCATGGCTTTCCAACAGTCATAATTTATGCCATCTAAAATAGGTGGTCTGTTTAACTAACCTCCATACTTAATCTTGTCCATTTGAACAAAAAATATCTTCCCTATAGCTGACAAAAACATAATAGAGTTTCTGCTCAGATGTCAATTGAAATTTTGTTCCTAAGGGGACAAATGTTGTAACAAATGATCCAACAAGATAAATCAGGTATAACACATAAATGGATAATAATGTGAAGTCAATGTAAAAGTAGTAAACAATACCAGATATTGGTAACTCGGTTAAGTGCAAACAACACATATGCCTGGAGAGCAATCAACACAAGAAAGGAGACTCACTACTTAGAATTAGTACACTTAGTCTTCCATGAACATCAACCCATGATGTTCAATGCATCTTCCTAATCTTAATGACTTTCTATTTAGGCCCCCCATAAATATTCGAACCTCTCTGTTATACCCTAAAATTTTCTCTCCTACTTCTCAAGTCATTACACATATCCATACTTAAGGATTTCACAAGGGTTGACCAGACAAATCCTCTCCTAAGCAATCAACCCAAACTAGGGTTTGGCCATCCTCAAATCAAGGTGGGTTTCCAACATCTCCAATGGTCATCATGCCTCATCATATGCTTCAAAGAATCTCCATGTCAAGTTTCAAGCCTTACAAGTCAAGTTTGCTCAGACAAATGCTCAGATGGTTGAAAATCAGTTGTATTGGACAAAAAGTCAACTGTGGTCAACATACAGTCAAACTTCATAATTTTTGGTCAACATCAATATTTTGAAATTATATTCATCATTTGATCAAGGGTTGATCATGATTCATCAAGAAAAATCAAGAATTGATCAAAAGTCAAAGTTTCCAAATTGGGCTTTCTCAGACAAAAGTCAACAGAACTTTGACCAGACATAACTTTCACATACTTTATCAGAAATTTTTCCACAACAGCTCATTTTGAAGAGAATTCAATTATCTACAACTTCATGTCTCACAAGCTTGGGCAGAAAATGCTTCATTTGGAAGTTATGGATTAAAATATTACAGGTCCTTTTCAAAGTCAACAAAAAGTCAACCTTTTGTAAAGAAGTGTTCATGAGCATGGAAACTACAACGAAGATGAAACTAAAGAGCCTGTTTAGAGGACATCTTTATCTTTCTAAAAATTCCAAGAACACCCAAAAATATTAAAAATTGAGCAAGATACACCTTGCACAAGTTGAGCATTTTTTAGGAGGTGCACAAAGAGAAATACTTGACAAAACCCAAAATTTTGCAAATGGACCTAACTTTTCTTGATTCAAACATGTTTCTTAGCTGATTTGGAACCTCCAAGCCCAAGGCCACGAATTTATCTTTTATTTTCTATTTATTTTGGATTTTTAATCATTTAAAAGCCAATTTAATTAAAATAAAAGATAGAAAATCAAAATTAATTGCAAATTGGATTTTTCTCTTATTCTTGAGATCCAAGCAAGCCATAAAAGCTGTCAATTTCGAAATTGCATTGATTGGCAAAGGAATTGAATGAGATTTGATCAAAAAAGGCAATATTTGGTTTCATTCCAAATCAAATATTTTCTCATTGATTGACATATAATTCCTTCATGATTCTTGACCTAATTCACTCTACTATAAGTACATGATACATCCACAAGCACAAGGGACAAAATCCTTGCCTCCAAGAACCCTACCCAACTTCAAAAAATCCATGGCATTCAAGCAATTGGCAGCCTTAATTTTTCTTCAATTCAGACGATTCCAAGCCTTGCAATCGGTTCCTGGAGGTCCTCTGATCCATTCCAGACACTCACAGATCACAAATACCCCCAGAATCACGATATCACAATCACGGTTTGCACAACTTTTATCCAAATTCAATTTCTATGATTCGTGCATTATAAATACATTTTGATTGCATATTCTTGTTCGTTTTGATGTTTGGAATGTTTCTGTATAGATCAATTTGAGTTTAGACACCAGAATTGTAACATGCCATTGTTAGGTTTTCTGAGCTTCGAATTGGGATCCATCGATTTAGGAAAAATTGGACGAAACTAAGGGTACCTTCGTGTTCAGGGGGTCGATTCCAATCGAACCATATCCTTCTCATAAATTTATATTGCATATTGTG
This sequence comes from Vicia sativa, assembly GCA_021764765.1. Lineage (NCBI taxonomy): Eukaryota > Viridiplantae > Streptophyta > Magnoliopsida > Fabales > Fabaceae > Vicia > Vicia sativa. The sequence continues at coordinate 163,925,610 of CM038794.1, forward strand.
AATTTTGCAAAGTTGCAGGTGTTATAGGTACGGACAAACCGTTGGTAAAGGCTTTAGCTACGAACAAAAACCGTAGCTAAAGGTTTGAAAATTCAAATGAGGAAGATGAAGTTCTTGGCGCGTGATCTGGCATTCAGGAATTAACTTTCTTTATTTTGTTTTTATTCCGTGTCACTAACACAAAGTGCAGGATGGTCCAATGGTGGAGGTGTGCGTGTGTGAGAGGGATGTCCTTGGTTTGATCCCTGACATTGCCAATATTTTTACAACTTTGCAAAACTAACCTTTTTTTCCATTATTTTTCCATATTTTCTTTTCTAATTTAATTTATTTTCAAATAATTTTCTAACACATCAAAAATCACCAAAAAAATAATTTCTTTTTGCATTTAGGTCAGAAAAATGTTTATTTAATTTTTGGCATAAAAATTAATATTTTTGCATGCATATTTTAATTAATTGTTAATTAACCACAAAATTGAATTTTAATTACTTTTCCTTATTAAAATCAACCCAGAAAATTCCCAAAAATTGTTTTTATCATCTAATTAGGATTACTAACCTAAAAACTTTTTCCTAACTCAAAATTCTTTTTTCACTAACACATTTTCTCTTATGCAAATTTCTTTTCTTTTCTGATTATGTATCTGATTCGAGGTTGTAATAGTTAGGATTAATTTTCTCGTTTTCCTTTTTTTCGATTATTATGTAACTGCTCATGGGATGTAATAGCTTAATTAGGATTTACTTTCTGCACTCCTATATTATGTAACTGCCCCAAAGCCATGTAATAACGTAGGATTTACTTTCCGCACTTTACTTTCCGCAATTTACTTTCTGCACCCATATAAACTGCCAATAACTAGGCGTGTATGGCAAGATAAGAACGAAAGTAGATCACTTTTAATTGCAAGATAAAATATCTGAATTTGACACACTCTCTTCACACATGCACCCCCTAGGCTATTCTTTCTCGTTGCCTTTCGAATAAATGGTCAAGTCCCTCGAACGTAGAGGTATCTTAGCACCGTTTCCTACAAACATATCATCATAGTCCCTTCGATACAAAGATCATAGTCCCTCGACGTGGCCTACGAATACATGATCTCGTCCCTCGATTGTTGCCTACGAAAAGTGATGATCGTCCGTTCGAATGTGCTAAGATACTCCTACAAGTTGCCTTCTATGACCATCCGATGTCCCTTCGAATGACCCTTTACATCCAACGAATAGGGTTACCTACCAACTAATGGTACGGATAGCACTATTCTAAAGGAAAGTAAAATAACACGGAAGCGACCGTTCTGAGTAGGTAATAAGACTTTTAGTTGCTTGCTCTATCAAAATACTTTTCACACCTCACACTTTTACAAAGTTAAAACACTTTTAAAAAACGAAACATTTCCAAACACTTCGTATACATTCCAGCGTGAATCATTACGAAGTCAAAGCGAAATGCCTTTTCAACAACATTTTCAAACACACTCACAGAAAGCAAATTTTAAAGATGAGCTAAAGCAACTAAGAGCCCGTAGATAACTACAGATGGAAAGGGGGTGCTAATACCTTCCCTTTTCATAACCTTCTGCCTTACTCAGAATCTAACGAAGGTCTTTTTCTGTTCTTTTCACCTTCCCTTAATTGGATAAAAGAAAAGTCGATGGCGGCTCTTGCTATCCGCAACATTTGCAATCAAAAGCAAAACAAATCCAAAGGCAGTTCTCCCACCGTATTACACTCTCTCACTTTCTTTTAATCACTAAACCCAAGTTGTCAATCATTCAGGTCAATAATTTTGATCAAGAATCAAGCCTTGAATGCAAAGATATTTGATTGAGTATTTGCACCAAATATTGCCTTTTTTGGATTCAATCAAGTTCAATCTCTTGCCAATCAATGATATTTCGAAATTTCCAGCTTTTATTGAGTATCTTGGACTTCAAGGAACTTTATTTTATAGCTTGCATTCATCAATTTGATTTTTTGTATTTTATTTTAATTAAAATTGGATTTAAATGAATAAATTCCAAAATAAATAAAGTAAATTAAAGGGAGGCGTGAAAGTGGGCTTAGAAGTCATGGACTATCTTAGAAATAAGTCCAAACTATAAAAACCATGGCCCATATCGAAAAAATTTGAATTTGCTTAGTATTTCCCTTCATGCACTTCTTCAAAAACACTCCTTTTGATTTCATCTTCATTGAAGCTTCCATGTTCATGTACACTTCTTTGGAAAAGATGACTTTTTGTTGACTTTTAGAAGGACATATAATGTCTTGATCTATAACTCTCAAATGAAGCATTTTTGGCCAAAGCTTGTGATACACAAAGTTGTAGAGAATTGAATTCTATTCAAAATGAGCTTTGGTGGAAAAATTCTAATGAAGTATGTGAAAGTTATGCTTGGTCAAAGTTTTGTTGACTTTTTATTAATCAAAAACCCTAATTTAGAAACTTTAACTTTTGATCAATTCTTTGATTTTCTTGATGAATCATGATCAACCCTTGATCAAATGATGAACGTGACTTTAAAATATTTATTTTGACCAAAAATGATGAGGTTTGACTATATGTTGACCACAATTGAATTTTTCTCCAATACAATTGATTTTCAACCATCTGAGCAATTGATTGAGCAAACTTGGGCTATGAGGTTTGAAACTTGACATGGTGATACCTTGAGACATATGAGGAGGCATGATGATCACTTGAGGCATTAGAACTTGACTTTATCTTGAGAGAAGCAAAACCCTAGTTGTGGGTTGACTACTTAGGAGAGGGTTCATCTGGTCACCCTTGAGGAACTCTTGAGTATGGAGATGTTTATTGACTTCAAAAATAGGAGGGAAAGTTTTGGGGTATAATAAAAGTTTTCTTTTGTTGCGGTGGAGTCCAAGATCATTTTTGCGAAATGTTCCAGACACTGATTAGGAACATTCCAATTTGACTTGGCGACCAATAATCTCACACACATTGATAGCTTTGAGTTTGATGACCCTTGAAACAACGACGTATTCATCTCATTCAACAATTGATAAAATCTTCGTGCTTCCTCATTCGACAACTCTTCCCCGTCAAAATCTCCAGTTTCATCATATGTCACGTTCACACCAAAAATATCCTCAACCATCTCACCGATCAGATTAAAGTTTTCCTCGTATTCTATAGGCGGTCTGTAACACCCCAATACATTTTGTTATGCCGTTTGGAGTTACTAATGCACCTGGTGTTTTCATGGAGTATATGAATAGGATATTCCATCCGTATCTTGATAAGTTCGTGGTGGTTTATATTGATGACATTTTGATCTACTCAAGGAGCGACGAGGAGCATGTAGAACATCTCAAGATTGTGTTTGTTGAAGGACAAGAAGCTTTATGCGAAGTTTTCTAAGTGTGAATTTTGGTTGAGTGCAGTAAGTTTACTTGGTCATGTGATTTCTAAGAATGAAATTGTTTTTGACCCTACGAAGGTAGAAGCGATATTTCAGTGGGAGGCGTCGAAGAATGCTTCTGAAATCCGTAGTTTTCTTGGTCTTGCAGGTTACTATAGAAAGTTCATTAAGGGATTTTCGAAGTTGGCATTGTCGTTGACTAAGTTGATGAGAAAAGGACAAGTGTTTTTATGGGATTCTGAATGTGAGAAAGGTTTCCAAGAGTTGAAGAGGAGATTAACTAGTGCTCTGATCTTAATATTGTCGAATCCGACAGAATCTTTTATTGTGTACTGTGATGCTCCATTGATGGGTTTAGGTGGTGTTTTGATGCAGAATAAGCAGGTAGTAGCTTATGCTTCAAGACAATTGAAGATTCATGAGAGGAATTATCCGAATCATGATTTGGAGTTGGCGGCTGTAGTATCTGTTTTGAAATTGTGGAGGCATTATTTTTATGGTTCTCGATTTGAGGTATTTAGTGATCATAAGAGTTTGAAATATCTCTTCGATCAGAAAGAGATAAATATGAGGCAGAGAAGGTGGTTATAATTTCTGAAGGACTGTGATTTTGGTTTGAATTACCATCCTGGTAAGGAAAACGTGGTTGCAGTGGGTTGAGTAGGAAGTCGTTGTATATATGTCTATGCTGATGGTGCGTGAATTAGATTTAGTTGAACAATCCAGAGACTTGAGTCTAGTATGTGAGAACACTCCTAATAACATTAAGTTGGGTATGCTGAAGTTGACTAATGGCATTCTTGATGAGATTCGAATCGGATAGAAATCTGATGTTGGTTTAGTGGATAGATTGACATTGATTAACCAAGGATAAGGAGGTGAATTCTGAATTGACGGGAATGGTGTTATGAGGTTTGGTGATAGAGTTTTTGTTCCAGATATTGTTGAACTTAAGAAGAGTATTCTGGAGGAAGGACATCGTAGTGGATTGAGTATTCATCTTGGTTCTACTAACATGTATCATGATCTAAAGAAGTTGTTTTGGTGGCCTGGAATGAAGAAGGAAATTGCTGAGTTTGTTTATGCTTGTTTGACTTGTCTGAAGTCGAAGATCGGACATCAAAAACCGTCGGGATTGATGGAACCATTGTTTGTTCCGGATTGGAAATGGGATGGCATTTCTATGGACTTTGTGTCTGTTCTACCGAGAACAACTAATAATTGTGATGTTATTTCAGTTATTGTGGACCGATTGACGAAGTCTGCTCATTTTATACTGATGAGGATAGAATACCCGATGGAGAAATTGGCTCAGTTGTATGTTGAGAGGATCGTGAGTTTGCACGGTATTCCTGCTAGTATTGTGTCGGATAGGGATCCAAGGTTTATGTATAAGTTCTGGAATGGATTGCAAGAAGCCTTGTGTACTAAGTTGAGGTTTAGTTCTGCTTATCATCCGCAGACAGATGGTCAGACGGAAAGAACGATTCAGTCGTTAGAAGACTTGTTGTGTGCTTGTGTGTTGGAAAAAGGTGGAGCTTGGAATAGTTACTTACCTTTGATTGAGTTTACCTACAATAATAGTTTTCATTCGAGTATTGGTATGGCTCCATTTGAGGCATTGTATGGTAGGAGGTGTAGAACACCGTTGTGTTGGTATGAATCTGGAGAAAGTGCTGCGATTGGGCCAGAGATTGTCCAACAAACTTCAGAGAAGATTAAGATGATTCAGGAGAAGATGAGAGCTTCTCAGAGTCGTCAGAAGAGTTATCATGATAAGAGGAGGAAAAATCTCGAGTTTAGTGAAGGAGATCATGTGTTTATGCGAGTTACTCCGATGACTGATATTGGTCGAGCGTTGAAGTCAAAGAAGTTAACTCCGTATTTTATTGGTCCGTTCCAAATTATGAAGAAGGTTGGGAAGGTTGCTTATCAAATTTATTTACCGCCGTCACTTGCGAATTTGCATGATGTATTCCATGTATCTCAGTTGAGGAAGTACATCACTGATCCATCTCATGAGATTCAGGTAGATGACATACAGGTGCGGGATAATCTGACTTTTGAAACATTGCCTATGAGGATTGAGGATCAGAAGTTGAAGCAGTTGCGGGATAAAGAGATAGCTTTGGTGAAAGTAGCTTGGGGAGGACCAGCAGGTGGTAATGTTACCTGAGAGTTGGAGAGCCAGATGAAGGACTCTTACCCAAAACTTTTCGTCTGAGGTATGTTTTCGAGGACGAAAAATCTTTTAGTGGGGGAGAGTTGTAACACCCCAATATTTTCAATTATTAAATAATTTTAATTTTAATTATTTATTTAATTATAATTATAATTTTTGGTATTTTTGGAATTATCGGAAAATAAAAGGAGTAAAGGATTGGGCTTGTGTTGCGATTAGTAGATGAAGGAGGTGTAAGGAAGTAAAAGTATCTAACTAGTTTTATTTTATTATTATTATTAATAAAATAAGGAGTAAGAAGGAAAAGAGTAAGAAAAGCCAAAGTGAGAAGAGAAAGAGCGTACGTGAGTAGAGAAGAGGCAAAGAGGAAGAGGAAGAACCCAAAGCTCAAGGATTCAAACGATTGACCAAGGTAAGGGGTGACCTTCTCTAGTTATTATGCCTTATGGATTTTGGGAATGGTAGGATTGATTGAGTAGTTAGGAATCCCAATTTAGGATTTTCTAGGTTTGTGAGTTTAAACCCAAAATTCATGATTTTTGATGTTTTGATGCAAATTGATGTTATAGGGTTATTGTATGATGTTATGGTGTGTTATAATTGCATTGAAATCATGTATTGTAACTTGTTTTGGTGTTGTTGGGTGTTGGATTTGTAATGGTATGAATTGGATGGAATTGGGATAGTAAGAATTTTGTTAAATTAAGTTTTTTTGCTACAGACGTCGCAGGAACCGGTTACCCTCTGGAGGAATCGGGTTCCTCATACAAATTCTAGCAAAATGATTTTCTTGAGTCGTGGGAACTGGTTACCCTGTGGGGGGAACCAGGTTCCTAGTATATTTTCCAGAAACACAATTTTTATAAAAACGTGGGAACCGGTTACCCTATAGGAGAACCCGGGTTCCCCATACATTTTCCCGAACGTGTTTTCACTATGATAGTGGGAACCGGTTTGTTATACCCCAAAATATGCCCTCCTACTTCTCAAGACAAATCACATCTCAATTCTCAAGGATTTCATAAGGGTTGACCAGACAAACCCTCTCCTAAGCAATCAATCCAAACTAGGGTTTTGCTATTCTAAAGTCAAGATGAATTTCTAATGCTTCAAGTGGTCATCATACCTCATCCTATACTTAAAGGGATCACCATGTCAAGTTTCAAGCCTTACAAGTTCAAATTGCTCATCTAGTTGCTTAGATAGTTGAAACTCAGTTGTATTGGACAAAAAGTCAATTGTGGTCAACATACAGTCAAACTTCATAATTTTTGGTCAAAATCAATATTTTGAAGTGATATTCATCATTTGATGAAGAGTGGATCATGATTCATCAAGAAAAGTCAAGATCTGATGAAAAGTCAAAGTTTCCAAATTAGGGCTTCTCAAGACAAAAGTCAACAGAACTTTGACCAAGCATAACTTTCACATACTTCATCAGAAATTTTTCCACCAATGTCATTTTTAAGAGAATTCAATTCTCTACAATTTCATGCCTCACAAGCTTGGGCAAAAAATGCTTCATTTGGGAGTTATGGATCAAGACATTACAGGTCCTTCTAGAAAAGTCAACATAAGTCATCTTTGTGCAAAGAAGTGTTCATGAGCATGGAAACTCCAATGAAAATGAAACCAAACAGGCTGTTTATAAGACATCTTGATCTTTCTAAAAAGTCCAAGAACACCCAAAAATGTTGAAAATTGAGCAAGATACAAGTTGGGCAAGTTGGGCATTTTTGAGGAGGTGCATGAGGAAAAATACCTTGCAAAAGCCAAAAATTTCCAAATGGGCCTAAGATTTTATGATTTAAACTTGATCATGAGATTATCCATGGCCACTATGCAGCATGCCACGCCCCCTATCTGTTTATTTATTTATTTTTGAATTAAAATAACTTAAATTTTAATTTAATTAAATAAAATGCAAAAATAAAATATAAGGCAAGTTGGGTTGGATATTTGCATGGCTTGGGGTCCAAGATAGCTCACTACAACCTATCAATTTTGTGCAAGAAGATTGAGGAAGAGATTGATCAAGATTGGAAAGATTTTGTGCAATTTTTCAAATCAAATATTCTCCATTTAAGGAGAATATTTTCTCTTAATGCCTTGACCTAATTCCACTCTTCTATAAATACCTAGCATTCTTACAAGACCAGGAGACCTTTTAGACACCTCTCTCACGTGCTTCTAGCCTCTTGCAAAACCCTCAAAAATTCTCAAAATTCCTCAAAGTTGGCCAAATTGTATTCCAACTTCCAGCCGGTTTCAAGTGCTTCCAAGCATTGATTCTTGTTCCTAAGGTGTAGTAGGGTAAGAATGGATCATAATCCATGGCCAGAACATGCTAAATCGTGTCGTTCACAAGCATCCATATTCATATATTTTTGAAATCGTATTTTTGCATTTTACACTGTTTTATTGATATTTGACTATGCTAATGTGTTCATGAAGTCTTTTAGAACAGGTTTGATCCATCCTCCACACGTTTTGATGTGTAAATCACTAGATGCCATTGTTAGGGCATGAACTTAGTGAAGATTCAATTTCCACGATACAAGCCATTTTAGGACAAACAAACATTACCATCATGATCGTAGGGTCCTATATAGTCAATCTGGGCTTTTACTTTTCATAAATTGATGCATTTTACAGGTTTTTGAGGTTTGATGCCAACCAGAGAAGATGACCGGAGCACCATTTTGGTGCTTCTGATCCAGAAGCTATTAACCCTTACATATTTACAGGTCCAGAAGAATGAATGGATGTCTCACCTCCCCAGCGGTTCACCTTGTGCGCACTATGTCATTCTCCCTATCAGGTCGTGGGTTCAAACCCCACCTTTTGCAATTTTTCTATTTTGCCTTGCAGGTTTCTAGATTTCCAGAAGTCATGCCCCAGAAGCTCCAACTTCTGGATCCTTTCCAGCCAGAAGTGCCAACTTCTGGGCATCCCCAGCACTAGAAGCTCTAGCTTCTAGGCCTCATCAGCATCATGGGTGCCAACTTCTGAGTCTCTCAGCGTAGAATTCCTCTAGAAGTTCCAACTTCTGGATGGCCCCAGACGTGAAGCCCCCAGAAGCTCCAGCTTCTGGACGCCCCAGTTCCAGAGTCTCTAGAAGCTCCAACTTCAGGATCCTTTCCAGCCCCAGAACCCTCAGAAGCTCCAGCTTCTGGGTGCCTCCAGCTTCAGAAACCCCAGAAGCTACAACTTCTGGGTGCCTCCAGCATCAGAAACCCCAGAAGCTCCAGCTTCTGAGATGGCTTCTGTCAGAAGCTCTCTAACGTTTTGTTTTATGTTTTTTTCTTCTTATTTTGCTTATTTAAGAATTAATTAATTTAATTAGTAATTAGGTTAATTAATTTAGGATTAATTAGATAATTTTTCCTGATATTTTCTTTTGTCTAATTTAATTAATTAATTTAGGTTAGTATTCACTAATATTTCTTTTAATTAATTAAAATCAACTAGATCTAGGTTGTTTTTTCACATAAACTCAAATTTCAAAATACCAAAAATATTAGGATTAGTTTTCTTTTCCGCTATTTATTTTTCTTGCATTTTAAATTCTAGAAAGGTTGTATAGGTCGCAATTTTTTTAATCATGTAATAGCGTATGATTTTACTTTCTGCACTTTACTTTCCGCACCTCCTATTATGTATCTGCCCCAAAGCCATGTAATAGCGTATGACCCTTTATATTTCCGCAATTTACTTTCTGCACCTATTAAACTGCTAGTAATTAGGTGTGTATGACAAGATAAAAATCAATCTAGACCACTAATACAAGATAAAATATCTGAAAACAATACACTCTTCTCACACATGCACCCCCTAGGGATTCTCTCTCAATGCCTTATAAATGGTCAAGTACCTCGAACGTGGGGGTATCTTAGCACGGTTGCCTACGAAATATCATCACAGTCCCTTCGGCTTAAAAGATCATAGTCCCTCGATGTTGCCTACAAATATATGATCTCGTCCCTTGGTTGTTGCCTACGAAAAGTGATGATCGTCCCTACGAATGTGCTAGGATACTCCTACAAGTTGCCTTTTATGACCATCTGATGTCCCTTCGAATGTTCCTTTACATCCAACGAATAGGGTTATCTACCAACTAATGGTATGGATACCGCTGTTCTAAAGGAAAGCAAAATAACACGGAAATGACCGTTCTGAGTAGGTAATAAGTCTCTTTTGCTTGCTCAATTAAAACATTCTTTTTACACCTCACACTCTTCTTAAAACTCTTCCAATATAAAACATTTCCAAACACTTCATATACATTCCAGCGTGAATCATTATGAAGTCAAAGCGAAATGCCTTTTTCAAAAATCTTTTCAAACACACACACAAACAATTTAAAGTGAGCTAAAGCAATTAAGAGCCCGTAGATAACTACAGATGAAAAGGGTGCTAACACCTTCCCTTTTCATAACCAACTCCCTTACTCAGAATCTAACGAAGGTCTTTTCATGTTCTTTTCGCCTTCCCTTAATTGGATAAAATAAAATTCGGTGGCGACTCTTGCTATCCGCAACATTTGCGATCAAATGCAAAACAAACAAGTCAGTTCTCCCACTGTTACAGAACTGGCGACTCTGATGGGGAGGATAAAGAGAGTTTACCTTAGGGTCTTTAGATCACTCAAAATTGTTTGACTTGTATGCTTTACTTTTAAGGGTTGCTTGGGTATTATACTTGTGGGGGATCTTACACCCAGATCCAGGTTTCCTTAGGTAAGTAGCAATAAATCGCCGCGACCGTTAGGCGTATACTAAAAAGGTCAACATGATGGCTACTTTAGTGCGACACTTTGGATGTCCCGATGCTCCTCATGTCTAGTTGAGGAAAGTATTTGGCGTCTGCGTGGTGTCATCAACACTAACTCAACTTTTAGAACCCTAATTGACCCATCTTGGCCATTAGAAGGTAGTGAGATGACTGACTTCGATGTAGACTGAGGTTGTTTGATACTCGATGCTACACTCATTAAGATTCGACTTTTGGGATATTTCGGTCGACCACTTGGTAGTCGTATTGAAATAAAGCCTACGAGAAAGATCAATGATATGAGATTCTTAGAACCCGGTTACTATTATAGGATAGGTTGAACCCACTCAAACTTTGGTGGGGTAGACACCTATACCTCATGCAAGCCTTAAACTTAAGGCTATTGTGTGAATTGTTTGTGCTTGCTACTTGCTTAATCATGACATCATGACATCATAGCATCGCATCATCATATCATTTCTAACTATTCCAAGGACCTATGAATTTATCTTTGCTTTGTTTTGTAGGGATTCATGGCTTCCAGAAAGACTATTCGAATCAACTTCGTGGGTATACCTTCTCAGCTCAAAGAATTGGTTTCAGAAATTCCCGATCATGCGCAGTTCATCAAAAGACATGGTTATTTGCTTGACTTGATTATCTCCAGTTTTGAAGAAGATATGATGCACGTCTTATCCAGTTCTTCGATCCGAAACATCACTGCTTTACATTCCCAGATTATCAGCTGGTGCCTGTAATACAGTGGGAGAACTGACTTTGGATTGTTTTGCTTTTGATCGGAAATGTTGCGGATAGCAAGAGTCGCCACCGACTTTTCTTTTATCCAATTAAGGGAAGGTGAAAAGAACAGAAAAAGATCTTCGTTAGATTCTGAGTAAGGGAGAAGGTTATGAAAAGGGAAGGTATCAGCACCATTTCCATCTGTAGTCATCTACGGGCTCTTAGTTGCTTTAGCTCATCTTTAAAAATTTTGCTTTTTGTGTGTGTGTGTTTGAAAATGTTTTGAAAAGGCATTTCGCTTTGACTTCGTAATGATTCACGCTGGAATGTATACGAAGTGTTTGGAAATGTTTTGTTTTGAAAAAGTGTTTTAACTTTGTAAAAGTGTGAGGTGTGAAAAAGATGTTTTGATGGAGCAAGCAACTAATAGTCTTATTACCTACTCAGAGCAGTCGTTTCCGTGTTATTTTACTTTCCTTTAGAATAGCGCTATCCATACCATTTAGTTGGTAGGTAACCCTATTCGTTGGATGTAGAAGGGACATTCGAAGGGACATCGGATGGTCATAGAAGGCAACTTGTAGGAGTATCCTAGCACATTCAAGGACGATCATCACTTTTCGTAGGCAACAATCGAGGGACGAGATCATGTATTCGTAGGCCACATCGAGGGACTATGATCTTTGTGTCGAAGGGACTATGATGATATGTTTGTAGGCAACGATGCTAGGATACCTCTACGTTCGAGGGACTTGACCATTTATTTCGAAAGACAACGAGAGAGAATACTCTAGGGGGTGCATGTGTGAAGAGAGTGTGTTAAATTCAGATAAGTTATCTTGAAATTAGAAGTGATATACGTTCCTTTTTATCTTGCCATACACGCCTAGTTACTAGCAGTTTATATGGGTGCAGAAAGTAAATTGCAGAAAGTAAAGTGTGGAAAGTAAATCCTACGCTATTACATGGCTTTGGGGCAGTTACATAATATAGGAGTGCCGAAAGTAAATCCTAATTAAACTATTACATCCCATAAGCAGTTACATAATATTTGAAAAAGAAATGCGAGAAAATTAATCCTAACTATTACCACCTGGAAGCAGATACATAATAATCAGAAAAGAAAAGAATTTCGCATAAAAGAAAATGTGTTAGTAAAAAGAAGATTTTTCAGTTAGGAAAAAGTTTTTTAGGTTAGTAATCCTAATTAGATGATAAAATAATTTTTTTTGGGAATTATCTGGGTTGATTTTAGTAAGGAAAAGCAATTAAAAGTCAATTATACGGTTAATTAACAATTAATTAAAATATGCATGCAAAAATATTAATTTTTATGTCAAAAATTAAATAAGTATTTTTTTGACCTAAATGCAAAAAGAAAATATTTTTTGGTGATTTTTAATGCATTAGAAAATTATTTGAAAAGAAATTAAATTAAATGGAAAAATATGAAAATAAATAGAAAATTGGTTAGTTTTGCAAAGGTGTTAAAAAAGTTTTGACAAAGCCAGGGATCGAACCCAAGCCTTATCCCTAACACGCGCGCGATGCTTACCATCTGAGTTGGAGTGTTTAGCTGTTAGTAATATGAAACGAAATAATTATAAGGGAAATTAAATTCTAAAAACCAAATTTCAAAACACGCGCGAAGAACATCATCTTCTTCGTTTGAATATTTGAACTTTTAGCCACGATTTTGATTCGTAGCAATAGCCTATACCAACGATTTTTCCGTAGCTATAACACCTGCAAAAATCAAAATCCAAAAATATGCAACATAAATTTGTTATAGGAACATGGATCAACTTGATTTGATCCCCTGAACATGCTGGAGTCATTAGTTTTGTCCAATTTTTCCTATTTCAGAAAACCCCAATTGGAGCTTGTGAACCCTAACCATGGTGGCTTCGGATTCCTGTACTCAAAACACAATTAACCTATGCAGAAAGCTTCGAAACTCCATTCTAAACACAAACAAACAATCAAAACATGTTAAGTATGCATGAAAATCAAAAATCAATTTTGCGTTACAATGTGTAAACCGAAATCGTGATTTCTTGATTCTGGACGTTTGGCTGGCTTGTGAGTATCTGGATCGATTCAGAGGACCTCCAGGAATGTGTTAGAATGCTTAGAATGCTTTGAATTGGGTTGGAAACCTGGCTGCTAATAGCTTGCAAAACACAGTTTTTTGAAGCTTGGGATGGGGTTCTTGAGGCCAGAATTTCGTCTCCTATGCTTGTGGATGCATCATGTATTTATAATAGAGTGAATTAGGTCAAGAATTGTGAGAAAAAATCAAACCAATCAATGAGAAATTATTTGATTTGGAATCAAACCAAATATTTCCTTTTTTGGCCAATTTGAATCAAATCTCATTACCAATCATGATTGTTTCGAAATAATCAGATAAAATGGTTTGCTTGACCTCAAGGATGAGAGAAATCCAACTTGCAATTAATTTTTGATTTTCTATATTTTATTTTAATTGAATTGGTTTTAAATGATTAAAAATCCAAAATAAATAAAAAATAAAAAATAAATTCGTGGCCTTGGGCTTGGAGGTTCCAATTCAGCTAAGGAACATGTTTGAATCAAGAAAAGTTAGGGCTATTTGCAAAAATTTTGGTTTTGTCAAGTATTTCTCTTTGTGCACCTCCTAAAAAATGCTCAACTTGGACAAGGTGTATCTTGCTCAATTTTTTAACATTTTTGGGTGTTCTTGGACTTTTTAGAAAGCTCCAGATGTCCTTTAAACAACCTTTTTGGTTTAATCTTCATTGGAGTTTCCATGCTCATGAACACTTCTTTACAAAAAGTTGACTTTTTGTTGACTTTTAAAAGGACCTGTAATGTTTTGATCCATAACTTCCAAATGAAGCATTTTCTGCCCAAGCTTGTGAGACATGAAGTTGTAAAGAATTGAATTCTCTTCAAAATGAGTTGTGTTGGAAAAATTTCTGATAAAGTATGTGAAAGTTATGCCTAGTTAAAAATCTGTTGACTTTTGTCTAAGAAAGCCCAATTTAGCAACTTTGACTTTTGATCAATTCTTGACTTTTCTTGATGAATCATGATCAACCCTTGATCAAATGATGAATATCACTTTAAAATATTGATGTTGACCAAAAATTATGAAGTTCGACTGTATGTTGACCACAATTAACTTTTTGTCCAATACAGTTGATTTTCAACCATCTGAGCAATTGTCTGAGAAGACTTGACTTGTAAGACTTGAAACTTGACATGGAGATTCTTTGAAGCATGTGGTGAGGCATGATAACCACTTGAAGTTTTAGAGTCCCACCTTGATTTGAGAATGGCTAAACCCTAGTTTGGGTTGATTGCTTAGGAGAGGGTTTGTCTGGTCAACCCTTGGGAAATCCTTGAGTATGGACATGTGAAATGTCCTTGAGAGATAGGAGAGAAAATTTTGGGGTATAACTGTTGCCCCTGTTCAATCTTCTTGTACTAGAAGGGTTAGATTGGTATGCTTTCCTTTCGTGACCTAAAGGTAGAAGATGATTGAACACTCGAGTACACGTGAAAATTTGCACTCGCTGTTGGTTGATGATGTGCTGGAATGGGCTTACAGATGCCATTTGGAGAAGCTGAGCTGGAGAGAAAGTCGTATGCTAGACTCGCGAATGTCATTTGAATAGGAGAAACAACGGAGATGGGCTTAAGATGCCATCATGAGAGATTGATGCTGGGGAATGAGCCGTTCGTTACACTCTGTAGATATTTTTTGAAAATAGAAGGAAGCACGGAGATGGGCTTAAGATGCCATCCGGGGACGGCCGATGCTGAGTCGTACGTTAGACTTCACGCTCGTCTTTGAATGAAGTTATTGGTTTGTATTGGTTTTTAACCAAATATGCAGCATTCTAAAGGTGGAGAGATATCGACAAGTAGTCGGAGATGGGCTTAAGATGCCATCCGGGGCAACTGAGTCGTATGCTAGACTCTGTAGTTGCTGTTGATAATAAGAGAGTCAAAATAAAACTTCGTGCTGGCTATTCTGAGGCGGATGTTTGGCAGAATGTGGATAGCTTTCCCGTCTTGCTTCGTGTGTTGATCCAATGCCTGTTGTCAGAAGACAACTTGTATGGTCTTTCAGATTGGGTTCCCCGTCTCGTTTCGGGTATTAATCTTGGACCTGTTGTCGGAAGATAATTAGATTGGGTTCCCCGTCTCGTTTCGGGTATTAACCTTTGACCTTCCATTTGGGAAAAGATTTGTATGGTCTTTTAGATTGGGTTCCCCGTCTTGTTTCGGGTATTAACCTTTGACCTTCCGTTTGGGAAAAGATTTGTATGGTCTTTCAGATTGGGTTCTCCGTCTTGTTTTGGGTATTAATCCTGGACCTTCCATTTGGAACATATCTTCTACCTGCCGGGGAAATAAAATCTTGACAGGATATAGTTAGTCCTATGCAGATTATGATGCATGCAAGCATATGACAATATTCGTGAATGATATATGCACATGTCATGATTTTTATGAATAATGTATGAATGTAGATGTTGTGGTATTTCAAAACATATCCATCTTGAAGAAGATGAGGACGTCCTGCCAGGAATTTCTTACTTCTGCTTGGGGATGAAGTTGTTGAAAACCCTAACTTGGAGGGGAAAGAGATGTTTTTGATTCCTCCGATGCACTATCTGACCAAGTTTCGAGCCTAGATATTGATGCTGTTGGAAGGAATAACAACCGGGAGGTACTCTGCTGGAGATCTTGTGCACAGATCTTGCTGGGGAGCATCCGAATATTACTTGGAGACTGTCGTAATGTGGGGATATTGAAGGGAGTGTAAAGCTGAAAAATCCTTTGAGGTGAAGAGTCTGAAGCTTGTTGGAACCTTTGAGAGAGATGTAGGTTTCCTTCGATGCACTATCTGACCAAGTTTCGAGTCTGGATATTGCTGCTGTCGGGGGGTGATAATCGTCAGAACACATTTCGTTGGGGATAAATATCTTTGTGTATATGAGATGAATCGTTACTGCTCAGAGACAGATGTAAAGAGGTGAAGCTGGTTAAGATCACTGCTCGGGGACTAATGTGATGAAGCCTGAAGAGATTAATACTTCGTCAAATGCATAGAATCATTCAAAGGAAACATTGGACTTTATGCAGAACAACAATAAAAATTAACACTGTAAAAAGGAATTTGCATTGAGTTTTGAATAGTGGCGTATGGCCAAGCAGTTTGTACACAAGCGGCGACTAAGAGTAAAAGCTATGCGGAAATAATCTCGTCGAGTTTCAACTATGCTATTGCTCATATATTTCGATTATCTCATCTCCTTGTTGTCAGTAGAAAGTGATTGGATTGATTTTCGCCATTTAAACCTTGAATGTTGACAATAGTGTAATATGTAGGTAGGTGATCTGGACAAGACATAGTCGTACGCTTAAATCCCTAACTTTCGCTTAGACCGCCCTTTCGGGTTTTCAGTCTAACGGGATACCCTTTTTTGCCCAAGCCGCCTTTGCAGGTTTTCGACTTGCCGGGTGTACATGTTTTGTATATATCCTTAACTTTTGCCCGAACCCTTTTGGTTCGCCAGGATGCCCTTATTTTTGCCTAGGCCAGTCGACCTAGATGGTCTCGTTCATGCGTAGTATTTTTTGACTATGTCTGCGTTCACAGGGTGTGGAAAGTCTTCTCCATCCATGGTGCTGAGTATCATAGTTTCGTCGGAAAACACTGTTTTGACTACAAATGGTCCCGCATAGGTGGGAGTCCATTTGCCCCTGGAATCACCTTGTGGAAGAATGATGCGCTTGACTACTAGATCACCGACTTGGTAGGCTCGATGCCTGACTTTCTTGTTGAATTCCCTGATCATTCTCTTTTGGTAAATCTGTCTGTGGCAGATGGATGCAAGTCGTTTTTCGTCAATCAAGTTGATCTGGTCAAGAAGAGTCTGGATCCATTCGTCTTCGCCTAGCTCTGCATCTTAGAGGACTCTGGTTGAGGGTATTTGAACCTCGATTGGTAGGACTGCTTCCATACTGTATACGAGAGAGAAGGGAGTTGCCCCTGTAGATGTTCGTACTATAGTGCGGTAACCATGGAGAGCAAATGACAACATCTCGTGCCAATCCTTGTAAGTCAATGTCATCTTCTGTACGATCTTCTTGATATTCTTGTTGGCGGCTTCCACTGCATCATTCAACTTAGGCCGACATGGAGAAGAGTTGTAATGCTTGATCTTGAACTGCGTGCAAAGTTCGGTGATCATTTTGGTGTTGAGGTTGGTACCGTTATCTGTGATAATCCTTTCGGGAGTGCCATACCGACAAATAAGATTATGCTTGATGAATCGAGCCACAACATTCTTGGTAACAGATGCGAATGAGGCTGCTTCTACCCATTTGGTGAAATAGTCAATTGCCACAAGGATGAAACGGTGTCCATTGGAGGCAGTAGGTTTGATTTCTACAATCACGTCAATGCCCCACATTGTGAAAGGCCAAGGAGCAGTCAACACATTCAGCGGTACTGGAGGTACGTGCACTTTGTCTGCGTATATCTGGCATTTGTGACAAGACCGAGCATAGCGGTGACAATCAGCTTCTATGGTGGACCAATAGTAACCTGTTCTCAAAATCTTTTTAGCCATTGTATGTCCACTGGAGTGGGTACCGAATGCACCTTCGTGTAACTCTTCCATGATTCGCTCTACTGTTCTCCGATCTACACAGCGGAGTAAGCACAAGTCGTGATTGCGATTGTATAAGATGCCGTTGCTGAGAAAGAATTTGGATGAGAATCTTCTTAAGAACTTCTTGTCATTAACAGATGCCCCTGCAGGATATTCCTTAATCTCAAGATACCTCTTCACCTCGTAGAACCAAGGTTTCTCTTCTGTATCAAGTTCACAACAGTATGCTGGTTCGTCGAAATTTTCGATGACGATTTGGGGAGCCTCGTTGTCCCATCTGACTTTGAACATAGATGACATAGTAGCTAATGCGTCTGCCAATTGATTCTCTTCTCGTGGAATATGATCAAAAGTGATTTCCTCGAAGTAAGGGATCAGACTCAGAACATGCTCTCGATACGGAATGAGATTCAGATGTTTCGTATCCCAATCGCCTCTAATCTTGACTGATCACTAAAGCTGAGTCTCCATACACTTGCAAGAATTTGATTCTTAAATCAATAGCAGCTTTGATACCCATGATGCACGCTTCATATTCGGCCATGTTGTTAGTGCAACTGAAACATAATCTGGCGGTGAAAGGCGTATGTCCGCCAGTAGGAGATGTAATGACGGCGCCAATTCCGTTGCCAAGTGCGTTTGAGGCTCCATCAAAGACCATGGTCCATCGAGATCTCGGTTCAGGTCCTTCGTCTGGTTCTAGTTCTTCGCAATCAGTAACTAACAAAACATCTTCGTCTGGAAACTCGAACTGCATAGACTGATAGTCGTCTACGGCTTGATGAGCCAAATGATCAGCTACTACACTTCCTTTGATCGCTTTCTAAGTAGTATACTGGATGTCGTATTCGGTCATGATCATTTACCATCTTGCCATTCTTCCAGAGAGAGGAGATTTCTCGAATATGTATTTTATCGGATCTATCTTGGAGATCAATAGGGTAGTGTGAGTCAACATATACTGTCTTAGTCGGCGAGCAGCCCAAGCCAAAGTGCTGCAAGTTTTCTCGTGTGAGTATCTTGTTTCACGGTAAATTTTGCTAAGGTAGTATATTGCATACTCTTTTCGACCAGACTCGTCATGTTGCCCCAACACACACCCCATTGAGTGCTCTAATATTGTCAAGTACATGATAAGAGGTCTTCCTTCGGCGGGCGGAATCAGAATAGGAGGATTTTGCAGGTACTCCTTGATTTTGTCAAAAGAAATCTGGTAATCATCGTTCCATTCCACTACTTGATCTTTCTTCAGTAATTTGAATATTGGCTCACAAGTAGCTGTGAGATGTGCAATGAATCTGGCAATGTAGTTCAATCGTCCCAAGAAACCTCTGACTTCTTTCTCAGTGCAGGGCACTGGAATTTCTTGGATAGCTTTAACCTTGGCGGGGTCAACTTCAATACCTTTACCACTGACAACTAACCCTAAGAGCTTACCGGATCTGACTTCAAAGGTGCACTTGTTGGGATTAAGTCTTAGTCTGTACTTCTTCAGTCTATTAAACAGTTTCCGCAAATGGCCGAGATGTTCTTCTTCAGTCTGTGATCGAGGTATCATTTCGTCGACGTAGACCTCTATCTCGTGATGAATCATGTCATGAAATAATGCCACCATGGCACGTTGATAAGTGGCGCCAACGTTCTTCAGTCCGAACGGCATGACCTTGTAGCAGAATGTGCCCCATTGTGTAACGAAATTAGTCTTTTCCATGTCTTCAGGAGCCATTTTGATCTGATTGTAACCGGAGAAACCATCCATGAAGGAGAAAACCTTATGTTGAGCGGTGTTGTTGACTAGAACATCAATATGAGGCAGTGGGAAATCTTCTTTCGAACTCGCTCTGTTCAAATCTCTGTAATCCACACACATTCGTACTTTGCCATCCTTCTTAGGTACAGGTACCACATTCGCAACCCACTGTGGATAAGAAGTAACAGCTAGGAAACCGACATTGAACTACTTCATGACTTCGGCTTTGATTTTCTCAGACATCTCAGGACGCATACGACGGACCTTCTACTTCACTGGGAGAAAACCCTCTTTTGTCGGTAACCGATGTACAACAATGTCAATGTCTAGACCTGACATGTCTTCGTATGACCAAGCAAATACCTCGATATAGTCTCGTAGCATCTGAACCAATCTCTCTTTGATACCATTCTCAAGACCTGCTCCTATCTTGATTTCTTTTCTGTCTTCGTCAGTACCTAGATTCACAACCTCGACTGGCTCTTCATGTTGTTGTATAACCTGTTCTTCTTGATGTAGCAGTCTGACAAGTTCTCCTGGAACTTCACAATCTTCCTCACCTTCGTCTTCGGCTTGGTAGATCGGATTATCGAAGTCATATTTAGTAATAGCATAGCTGTTATCAACGAGATTCAGAGTGAATCTGCAATGTATCACGTGGGTGTGTGTAACAACACATAGCTTTTGAAGGGGTAGTAAAAGAGAAGAACGAAAACAACACTTAAATGCAAAATTCCAATGATTTTATTGAATGAAAATATGCAAATGACAGATAATAACCCTCACAAACGAGTCGTGATACCCCGGGCAAGGCACTAGGCTTTTAAGTTTATTGTCTGAACGTAAATAAAGAACGAAAAGCATAACAAAAACAAAAGCAATTACTCCTGTCTAAAGGAGATTGGTATGACGTCTTCGGTCTTCCAATTGTCGAGTTCGTTGTCGGGAGTTGGGAAGATCCAATCGCTGATGTCGAAGTCGCTGTCATCGTCTTCTATTGCATGGACTCCATTCTTGCTGATGCGGAAAGGAAGTTTGTCGGTACGTTCGCGACGTATCATCTTCTGACCTTTGATGGTGAAGCCTAAACTAGTTTTGTCAGATTTGAAAGGAAGATCAGGGAGCTGACCCCAAATAGTACGACTTCCTTCTTCAACTGCAGCTTGAGCATCCTTCAGCGAGGCCATCCTAGGCGGGACTTGTGTAACTTCAGGAGCAACTGGAGAGTCAATAGGCATGACTCTTGGACTGTTTCGAAGGCTTGACAGGGAGTTTCGAGGAATTCACCTTCCATTTTGAGGTATCAGAATGACTGCAGATGGCTCACCATATATTCCTCTGCACCGCATACTGTAACAATCTTCCCCTTCGCTGGGTACTTCAGCTTCTGATGCAAGGTAGAGGTAACAACACCTGCCCCATGTATCCAAGGTCATCCAAGTAGGCAAGAGTAAGCTGGACGGATGTCCATGACGAAGAAAGTGGAGTCGAAAGTCTGGGAACCGACTTTAACAGGTAGAACGAGCTCTCTAAGTACTGTTCGTTTAGAACCATCAAAAGCTCTTATAATTATTTCGTTGGGCTTCAAGACCAATCCTTCAACATCAAGTCGGTCGAAAGCACTCTTGGGTAGGATATTTAGAGCAGAACCGGTATCTACTAAAACATGAGACAATGTCACGCCCTTGCATTCAACGGAGATGTGCAAAGCTTTGTTGTGTTTCCTTCCTGTAGGAGTCAAATCAACATCAGAGAAGCCTAGACCGTTGCTGGCAACCATGCTAGCAATACAAACTTCAAATTAATCAGTAGTAGTGTCTTGCGGTATGTGAGCATTCTTTAGAAACTTCACCAAGGCTTTAGCATGAGCCTCAGAGCATAATAGCAGAGCAAGCATGGAGATATTTGACGGATTTTGTCCCAATTGTTCCACAACATTGTAGTCACTCTTCTTGATAATCTTTAGAATTTCCTCCATTTCTTGCTTGGAGGCATCTTCTGCAACTTCCTTTGGTACTTCTGTCTGAGCAGGATGAGTTACTGGTTCTTTCCCTTGCGCTTCGAGAACTGGTTTGTTAGCTGGAATGCGAGCTGGAGTCGCAGTGTCTTTTGGAGGAGAAATCTCTGGAGAAAACACTCTTCTGGTTCTGGTCACTTTGCTTGATCCGGTGATGTTGTCAATGTCAGGATCAGAAGCTTCAGCTGTAATGTCTTCAATGGTAAGCAGGTCTTGCTTGACGCCATGATAGTAAACTTCGGCTCCATAATTCCATGGTATAGCCTTGTCAGAGGAGTATGGAACTGGTCTGGGAGAAGTAATGATGAGAGGTGCCACTCTAGACGCAAGATCGACAGAGGAGATCCTTATTGTGTTTACATCAGTATAGTCTTCTGGGAAATCGTCTCCCCATCCGGTTTCCTTGACATCTTCGATAGGAATCTTGTAGCTTTTAGGAATGGTATACTTTACCATGAAATCGAACTTTCCACTTGGCTGCCCCAAGGTATCCCAGGCTTCTGGTACAGCTTCGCTCATATCTTTGATCTTCAAATTCTTAGACATGTCTTCACATAGATTCTCCATAGGTGAAGGTTTCAGAAATATCACTTCTCGGTTATCCATCATGCATTGAATACGCCTTCTCAACCAAGCACATCCGTCAGGTGCAGATGGGCACCAACGATAATTCTCCGGGCGTCCTGGATTGACACCGGCTTGCAGCAGATTCTTCTTAACAGTCATCAGATTCTTCTTAACAGTCTTCAGAGCCCAACAATCATCAGTGTCGTGCCCTGGGCTGTTAGAGTGGTATGCACACTTGGCATTAGGATTGTACTTCGGAGAGGAAGTGTTGATGTGTTGAGGAGGATCCCTCAAGGTAATCAGCTCTGCTTTCAACATGTGTTGCAATGCTTGCGACAATGGCATGTTGATTTTAGAACCGCCTTCGTGGCGTTAAGTTACGCGTTGTTTCACGAGGTTGCGCTAGTGCAGGATTGGAGATCACAACTGCCCCCACAGATTGAGTACGATCAACTTTAACACGGCTCTTCTGACCATATACAGCATTGGCTTCTTTCTTACCACCAAAAGATCTCTTCGCAGCATTTAAGGATGACTCTACCTGAATCTTTCCGCTCTTGATTCCAGCTTCAATACGTTCGCCTGTCAATATCAGCTCGGTGAATCCGGCTGAATAGTTTCTGATCAGATGATTGAAGAATGGGCCTGTCAGTGTTCCCATAAACATATCAACCAACTCCCTATTGGACAAGGGTGGTTGAACTCTGCCTGCTAGATCTCTCCATTTCTGAGCATACACTTTGAATTTCTCATCACGACTCATAGACATGCTCTGTAGCTGCATGCGAGTGGGTGCCAATTCCGCATTGTACTGATACTGTTTGTAAAAAAGCATCTCTTAATTCATTCCAGGTATGGGTGTGGGTACTCTCTAGCTGATAATACCACTCCAACTGAGCTCCGGATAAACTCTCTTGGAAATAATGGATCCACAGCTTCCTGTCATCAGTGTGAGGATGGATCTTCTGAACATAGGACTTCAAATGCAACTTCAGACAAGAGACGCCATCATACTTGGCAAAGGTAGGCACTTTGAACTTGCGGGGAATTACCATGCCAGGGACAAGACTCAGATCGTCAAAATTTAGCCCGGACATCTTCAGATTTTCCACAACATTCAGACGGTCTTCCAGCTATTTGTATTTGTCAACTTCGAGAGAATACTGCTCATTCTCATAGTCTTCTTCTCTGTTCTCAGACTCATGCTGGATTTCTTCGTTATTCTTGACACTTTCATCAGTTTCAACGCTCTTGTCTGAGAGTTCTAACCGGCTTACCACCCTAGGTCCACCCTTGTGTCGTCTTCCCATGTTGAGGACACCAATGACCTTCTTTTTTCTGGTGATGAGCTTCTTCAAGTATTTCTGACCTTGGACCAAGCTGGCGAACATTTCCTGGAACTGAGCATTCTGAGCCTAGAGATCTTTGACAGTCTGTTCAAGAGCCATTTCTGCTAAAATAAATAGCGAGAGAATGAGAAAACCAATCTTCAATGTACCTGTTATGAAATGTCATGCCATGATATGCGATGTTTATGCAGTGCAATGCAATGTTTTCAAGGACTTTAGGAATTTAAATTTGTTAAACAAGCACGAACAAACTTTTATTAGTTTCTTTCTTTTTCTTTTTAAGTACAAAAGATAGTTTTTTTAGAAAAATAAGAGAACAAACTCCTAATGCTCTAAGTCTCCCATGGGCGTTTCCTCTTGGTGTTGAAGTAGGCGTTGATGTTTCGCTCCTCATGAAGTATCTTGGTCAACTCTAGTACCTTCTTCTCGCTTGCATAGCACTGAGCTTCGAACGTATCCCTTTCTTCTTTAAGCTAAATCCAAGATCTCTTCAAGTCTTCAAAATCAGTAGGAATGTCGGGATGGAGAACGGTATAGGGTACGTCACCTATAGTAATAGGTTCCATAATTACTGGTAACACGGGTGTAAACGGCATCATGAGGTTTTGAGCTCGAGCTCGCACCCATTTGAGGTAAGGTTCCCAAGGAATGGAATTTCTGTGTCCCAAAGTCTTGGTATCAGTGTTCTTTACTATGCCCCAAGCGTGCACAAATCTTCGATGGTAATTCTGGAGATCATGGTTGTAGTCAAACACAATATCTTGGAGAAGCATATCATGAGGACCATCTCTTCGAGCATAACCAAACTGACGTAGAGCAAGAGAAAGGTTGTAAGTGATACCTCCCCTTATGCCAAGGAGTGGTACATTAGGGAATTCCCCACAACGTTCGATGAATGTGAAATCCTTTTGAGAAAAGAGACACCAACGAATATCTGAGTGAGAGAGCGACATCAGCCTTTGAGACCACTTCAACCTTTGCTCGTTCTTCATTACTGATTGAGGGAGGTGCGGAATAAACCACCTGGAAAGTAACGGTATGCAACACATGAGAGTTCCTTGCCGTTTGATGGTACGAGTATGGAGAGAATGTAGGATGTCTCGAAGCAAAGTAGGCACAGGATTACGAGTGAGGAATATCTTGATGGCGTTCACATCTATGAACTGATCTGGATTAGGAAATAGCACCAAGCCATAGATTAGCAAGGCCAAAATGTCTTCAAATGCTTGGAAACTCATAGCTTTGAGGAATTCTCGACCTTTCTTTACCAGGAACTTAGCAAGCAAACCTTTAACTCCGCTTCTTGTTTCCCAATTAGCTTCAATGTCTGATCGCTTTAGATGTAACGCTGATGCGATATCTTTGTACCTCAGAGCTTTTTCTAAACCGGTGAATGGTATCTGATCAAGAATAGGTATCTCAAGTAGCTTAGAGAACTCTTCCAAGGTAGGAACCAACTGATAATATGGGAATGTAAAGCAATGGTGTTTCGGATCGAAGAACTGGAATAAGAAGTGCATCATGTCTTCTTCAAAACTAGAGATAACCAAGTCGAGCAAATAACCATGTCTTTTGATGAACTGAGTGTGATCGGGAATTTCTGAAACCAATTCTTTGAGTTGAGAAGGTATACTCATGAAGTTGATTCGGATAGTCTTTCTGGAAGCCATAATTCCCTACAAAATAGAGCAAAGATAAATCCCTAGGTCCTTGAAATAGTTAGAAATGATATGCAATGTTATGATGTCATGATTTCATGTTTAGCAAGTAGCAAGCACAAACAATTCACACAATAGCCCTAGGTTTAAGGCTTGCATGAGGTATAGGTGGTTACCCTACCAAAGTTTGAGTGGGTTCATCCTGTCCTATAATAGTAACCGAGTTCTAGGAGTCTCATATCATTGATCTTTCTCTTGGGCTTTATTTCAATACGACTACCAAGTGGTCGACCGAAACATCCCGAAAGTCGGATCTTAATGAGCGTAGCATCGAGTATCAACCAACCTTAGTCTGCACCAAAGCCGGCCATCTCACTACCTTCTAATGGCCAAGATGGGTCAATTAGGGTTCTAGAAGTTGAGTTAGTGCTGATGACACCACGCAGACGCCAAATACTTTCCTCAACTTGAGCATGAGGACATCCAAAGTGTCGCACTAATGTAGCCATCATGTTGACCATTTCGGTATACGCCTAACGGTCACGACGATTTATTGCTACTTACCTAAGGAAACCTGGATCCGGGTGTAGGATCCCCCACAAGTATAATACCCAAGAAACCCTTAAGATAAAACACACAAGTCAAATAGAAAGTAGTAAAGATGATCTAAAATCGCTAAGGTATTCTCTCTTTAGGGTGTCTCCCCGGCAGAGTCGCTAGTTCTGCAATACGGTGGGAGAACTAACTTTGGATTGTTTTGCTTTTGATTGCAAATGTTGCAGATAGCAAGAATCGTCATCGACTTTTCTTTTATCCAATTAAGGGAAGGTGAAAAGAACAAAAAAAGACCTTCGTTAGTGAAGCAACTTGATTTTCAAAAATCATTTAAATTTTGAAAACTAGTGAAATCGCCACCTAATTTTATTTTTTCTAAAAAGAACGGGAAAATATAGATAAAACCCCACAGATACGGATAAGGCGGTCTACGACCAAAAAAACATGGAATCGGGAGTCGGTTATGTAAGAGGAAGGTATTAGCACCTCTTACATCCATCGTACTCGATGGGACCCGTTTAATTCTAAGTGTGTGTGTATATTCGCTAATCTCTAAGTTATAATCGAAAAAAGAAACGGAATTCGTTTATTATTATTTTGAGTTTGGCACGGTTTCAGAACCGTGTGCCTACGTATTCCCTTGTGCAATGGGAAATTCAAAATTCCGTAGTTCCTCTCAAAAAGGTTTTAATTGGTTGTATTGATTTTATAAGAAAAATCGTGCATTAGACATTTCAAATGCTTGAACTTGGACTTGTTTTGTTTGTTTGAAAAGCTTAAGTCCTCGTTCTTGTTTGAAACGGCTATTGCACACTCTTTATCGGAAAAGAGTTTGACAATCGCATATGAGCGATAAAAGAGTTTGAGTGAGTTGATTTATTTTTATGTGGGAGACAAGTACTGGACCATAAGCGTTCAACAGCTAACGCTCCAATTACTCGGATGAGTGGACAGAAACATCCTAATCATCTTTTTCTACCCAAAAGTTTATTAAGAAAAGGTGATGTGAAACAAGATTCACGTTAATTAAATTCGATTAAGACACCAAATATACGGTCGAGGGTCGATACTGGTCTGACTACCATATGTTTGGGAGGAGGGAGAAATAGAATATTTATTTGCGAAATTTTTTTGAAAAGGAACTCGACGTTGGATTGAGATTTAGAATATTAATTACGAAAGTGTTTTAGATGGGGTTTGGTAACGGACCGAAAGAGATGGAAGAGGATCAAAATAACTGTAAATAACAAATAAAATCGACAAAGCCCATACAAGGTGGCCAACCTAAGTTTAAAACAATTAATATTAAATGTGTACTAGCAAAGTGGGCTAGTCTACTAAGACGACCAATTGGAACAATTGATCGAAATAGGCTCACTGTAAGAAGGCCCAGGATCAAGCGTACATGTGTGCATGTGTGGCTATCGCGACACTTCTAAGCTTTGTCGACTTACGAGTTTAAAAATGATTTACAATTATTAGTTTTAAAAAAATGATATTTTGGTTGTGTAAGTGACAGTTAAAATAAATAATAAAGTAAAGACAATTAAATATTTATTACAAGTTTTTGGGAGATGGATACATTTTTCTGAGTGGGGATTTAAACGGTAAAGTATAAAGCAGTAAATTAATTACAACAGATCAAGGGAATTGAGATACATTTTTGAATGGGGATAAAGATAAATTAAAGAGAAACTGTAAATTAACTGTATCTTAACGGAATATTAACAACATTTTAAATGCGGAGAAATTTAAATGCAGATTATTGTATTTTATTAGATTAATTAACTTTAGAATAAATTTATGGAATTAATTCTAAGAAATGCAACCACTATATTACATTATAATTCGAATTTATTTACCGACGAATATAGTAAGGTATAAAAATAAAAATAAAAATAAAATGTAAATAATTATATTTACAATACTAAGTATAATAATAAAAGTATTATGTATAATTAAATTCACAGTATAAAAATAAAATACTAAGCATTTTAGACGCATTTCTAAATATTAAAAAGTAATATAAATAACAGTGTATATAAGAAAAAGTGTATAGATGCGACAGTATAGAAATGTATTCTTGGACAATTCTTGTATATCTTCACAAATAGAAAAAAAACATTAGTAGCATGAGTGTGAAATAAAAATAAATGAAATGTAAGAAATTGCAACAAATTGGAATATCATTAGTAATAGAATTGGATGAAGTTAGTATAATATACATGAACGGAAGAACTAAACAAACGGCAATTCAAGCATTTCGATTTACAAACGAACAAAAACCAAAGAGGTTCAAGCTATACTTCAATTTGAGTTCGAAACAAAAGAAATCGATTATGAAGTAAGTCCCAAACAATGAAATTAAAAACCGGGCAACACTTATGTACACGAAATAAATCTTGAATTCGGATTCATGGATTAAAGCCAATTCGGGCAGCCACAATTCAATCGATTATTTAAGATGAAATGAAAAGACATGTTGTCCCATGAGCTTCTCGGTTAGATTTACACGTGAGTAACGCGGTATTATCATTAAACCGTCATTGAAACTATTCTTGAATATTATTCGAACACAAACTACAATCAGAATTAAAATGAAAACAAAATAATATCTTAATGATTTCTCGGTTAAATCGTACGCGAATAAATGCGACATCGATATCAAACCTTCATCGAAATCGATATGGAATCCTCTTACAAAATCCAATCGAAATTAAAGAAGAAACGAGAATAACATAATACACCGTGTTTCAACATGTTTCTTGGTTGGATTTACACGCGAGTAACGCGGTTAATCAATAAACCATCATCGAAACTATAAAATAAAGCTTTACTCACAGACTTCAATCGAAATTTAAAAAATGAGAAAAATACAATGTCTTAACGGTTTCTCGGCTAAATCGTATGCGGATAAACGCGACATCGATATCAAGCCATCATCAAAACAAAAGTAGGATTCTCCCATCAAATCCAATCGAAATTTAAAAGAAATGAGCATAACATAATACACGGTATCTCAATGTTTCTCGACTAGATGTACACGCGAATTAACACGGCATCATCATTTAGCCTTCATCGAAACTACATTGTGATTCTTATCACCAATTCCAAAAAAAAAAAGTAACATGGCTGCCCATGACAGTTTCTCGGCCAGATCGCGCATAATTAAATGTGGCGTCATTGTTAACCATCATCGAAACAAAAACAGGGACATCACTTCAAAATTTATAAATAACACAAACCACGGGCAGTAGCAATTTTTTGAACTAACAGAACTTCGTCGTAGTTTTGAACGAGATAGAAATTATCACATGATTTTTCAACATATCAAATACCACAATCCAACACTACAGATAGGAACTTCTTAACAAAACTGACGCAATCACAAACCCACAAAATCAGAGTTCATCCCACTGTTATAACATATGTTGACATTTCAATTAAACTCAACCTTGTAACATCTACTCATCACTGAAATTTAAATAGGGACTTAAACCAAGCAGACTCACTTTAAACAGTTATAAAATCATCATCAGATTCAGAAAAAATATGACAGTAGGCAGTTGATTAAATCGAAAGTGATCGAAAGTTACTGAGATGCGAAGCTTTCGGAACAGAAACGTTGAAGTTGCTGCTGTTTGCAGAACAGAAGGTGAGAGTCGGACAGAGGGATAATAAGGGTTCTGTTTGGTGATGAGACAGAGTGAGGCACGACTGGCAGTGAGAGATTTGGCCGGAGATGAAGGCTGGAATGGAGGTCGCGGGATGTTTGGTTGGAAGTAACAGACGGAGTATGGTGGTTTGGCCGGGAATGGATGGGGTTACGGCGAAGGAGAAGAGACGGTTGGTTGTGTGACGGTGGGAAGGAGAAGGGAAGGAGGTTGCTGACAGAAGGAGAGTGAGACACAGAAGGGATGAAGGGGGTGACAGCGAATTCGGTTCCGGTGGGGGTGTTGTGACGCGGAGAGAACAGGGAGGTATGATGTAAGGAGATGGTTGCGATGAGTTTACAGTGGCTGTGTTTTGAGCAATAGAACGATGGTTGTTGGCAAGTGAACAAAGTTGAAGACGATGATGATACTGGACGGAGATGGCGAGGGTTAGCAGGGAAGGAAACAACGTGATTACGATACGAAGGGAGTTTCGGTGGATGATGGAATATGTTGTTGGAAGAAACAGAGGCTGTTGGTGGTGAAGGAGGAGAAACTGAGGCGGTGGAGGTGGAGGTTTGAGGTTGGAAACTGGATGAGATGTGAAGGCAGAAGGGTGAGTGTATGAAGGCAGAAGGGTGAGTGAGGTTTTGTGGTATGAAGGCAAGGGTTTGGCTGAAGACGAAAGTGTAGTTAACGGAAAAAAGGTGAGTTCACGATGAAGAAGAAAAAATGAGTTTTTCTTCTTATAATTTGGATTTTGTATTCTGTAGCCTCCGTTTCCATTTTCAATTTCTAGCTCTTTCCTTTTTTATATCCGTTGCCTCTGTTTTAATTTTTGGCCTCCGCCTCTGTTCCAATTTTGCTCTCTCTCAAACAGTGTCGTAACATACATATATGTACCATAGAAATTAGGTTTAGCAATATTTCAATAATGCCTAAAATTCCCTCTTGACAAAATGGGCCACAAAGCCCAAAAGACCAAAAATTAATTTAACTGAAAATATTTTTGTTTTGATTTTTAGAGATAAAAATTGGACACTTAAAATTATCAAAAATGGTAAAAGTTCGGACAATAAATTATCCAAAAAAATAATATGAGCATATTAAAATAAACTACGAGTCTTGTGAATTAAAGAAAAATTATTGAAATGGTTAAAATCGAAATAAAATGATAATAAAGAATACCTGACTTTAAAACGCTTGCATTTAAAAATGAGACTTCGAAATGTACCGAAAAATTAGGGAAAACACATTTTTATGATTTACGCGATACGTAAATTTATAAAGCAGTGAGTGAAAGATGAAAACTTGAAATATTTTCCCCGCTGATTTTCGCACAGTATCGAATTGCTTTTAACAGTCTGTTTAAAAAACCGAAATATCGATATCATCGACACACAAATAATTTAAAGCGATGCAATAAACAGGCAGAGAGGTAAAAATAAATGAAGTGAAAATAACGGGTATTTTATAACTAAAAATGATGCGAATATCGATTTAGACTGACTTTTGATCAGTTTAAATACGACGAAATGATGTAAATGCAATGAGTGAATGACTTTTTTTTATATAAACAGAATGCAAGTAGAAAAAATAGCAGGGAAAAATTTGGGGTGCGACAGTTAGATTCTGAGTAAGGGAGAAGGTTATGAAAAGGGAAGGTATCAGCACCCTTTCCATCCGTAGTTATCTACGGGATCTTAGTTGCTTTAGCTCATCTTTAAAATTTTTGCTTTCTGTGTGTGTGTTTGAAAATGTTTTGAAAAGGCATTTCGCTTTGACTTCGTAATTATTCACGATGGAATGTATACGAAGTGTTCGGAAATGTTTCGTTTTGAAAAAGTGTTTTAACTTTGTAAAAGTGTGAGGTGTGAAAAAGATGTTTTGATGGAGCAAGCAACTAAAAGTCTTATTACCTACTCAGAGCGCTATCCATACCATTTAGTTGGTAGGTAACCCTATTCGTTGGATGTAGAAGGGACATTCGAAGGGACATCGGATGGTCATAGAAGGCAACTTGTAGGAGTATCCTAGCACATTCGAAGGGACAATCATCACTTTTTGTAGGAAACAATCAAGGGACGAGATCATGTATTCGTAGGCCACATCGAGGGACTATGATTTTTGTATCAAAGGGACTATGATGATATGTTTGTAGGCAACGGTGCTAGAATACCTCTACGTTCAAGGGACTTGACCATTTATTTCGTAAGGCAACGAGAGAGAATACTCTAGGGGGTGCAAGTGTGAAGAGAGTGTGTTAAATTCAGATAAGTTATCTTGAAATTAGAAGCGATCTACGTTCATTTTTATCTTGCCATACACGCCTAGTTACTAACAGTTTATATGGGTGCGGAAAGTAAATTGCAGAAAGTAAAGTGCGGAAAGTAAATCCTACGCTATTACATGGCTTTGGGGCAGTTACATAATATAGGAGTGCGGAAAGTAAACCCGAATTAAACTATTACATCCCATGAGTAGTTACATAATATTTGAAAAAGAAATGCGAGAAAATTAATCCTAACTATTACCACCTGGAAACAGATACATAATAATCGAAAAAGAAAAGAATTTCGCATAAGAGAAAATGTGTTAGTAAAAAGAAGGTTTTTGAGTTAGGAAAAAGGTTTTTAGGTTAGTAATCCTAATTAGATGATAAAATAATTTTTTTTGGGAATTTTCTGGATTGATTTTAGTAAGGAAAAGCAATTAAAAGTCAATTTTACGGTTAATTAACAATTAATTAAAATATGCATGCAAAACTATTAATTTTTATGTCAAAAATTAAATAAGTATTTTTTCCGACCTAAATGCAAAAAGAAAATATTTTTTGGTGATTTTTAATGCATTAGAAAATTATTTGAAAAGAAATTAAATTAAATGGAAAAATATAAAAATAAATAGAAAATTGGTTAGTTTTGCAAAGGTGTTAAAAAGATTTGACAAAGTCAGGGATCGAACCCAAGCCTTATCCCTCACACGCGCGCGCTGATTACCATCTGAGCTAGAGTGTTTAGTTGTTAGCAATATGAAACGAAATAATTATAAGGGAAATTAAATTCTGAAAACCAAATCTCAAAACACGCGCGAAGAACATCATCTTCTTCGTTTGAATATTTGAACTTTTAGCCACGGTTTTGATTCGTAGCAATAGCTTTTACCAACGATTTTTTCCGTAGCTATAACACCTACAAAAATCAAAATCCAAAAATATGCAACATAAATTTGTTATGAGGACATGGATCAACTCGGTTTGATCCCCTGAACATGCTGGAGTCATTAGTTTCGTCCAATTTTTCCTATTTCAGAAAACCCCAATTGGAGCTTGGGAACCCTAGCCATGGTGGATTCCTGTACTCAAAACACAATTAACCTATGCAGAAAGCTTCAAAACTCCATTCTAAACACAAACAAACAATCAAAACATGTTAAATATGCATGAAAATCAAAAATCGATTTTGAGTTAGAATGTGCAAACCGAAATCGTGATTTATTGATTCTGGACGTTTGGCTGGCTTGTGAGTATCTGGATCGATTCAGAGGACCTCCAGGAATGTGTTGGAATGCTTAGAATGCTTTGAATTGGGCTGGAAACATGGCTGCTAATAGCTTGCAAAACACGGTTTTTTGAAGCTTGGGATGGGGTTCTTGAGGCCAGAATTTCGTCTCCTGTGCTTGTGGATGCATCATGTATTTATAATAGAGTGAATTAGGTTAAGAATTGTGAGAAAAAATCAAACCAATCAATGAGAAATTATTTGATTTGGAATCAAACCAAATATTTCATTTTTTGGCCAATTTCAATCAAATCTCATTACCAATCATGATTATTTCAAAATAATCAGATTAAATGGTTTGCTTGGAACTCAAGGATGAGAGAAAATCCATCTTGCAATTAATTTTTGATTTTCTATCTTTTATTTTAATTAAATTGATTTTAAATGAATAAAAATCCAAAATAAATAAAAAAAATAAAAGATAAATTCGTGGCCTTGGGCTTGGAGGTTCCAATTCAGCTAAGGAACATGTTTGAATCAAGAAAAGTTAGGCCCATTTGCAAATTTTTTGGTTTTGTCAAGTATTTCTCTTTGTGCACCTCCTAAAAAATGCTCAACTTGGACAAGGTGTATCTTGCTCAATTTTTGACATTTTTGGGTGTTCTTGGACTTTTTAGAAAGCTCAAGATGTCCTTTAAACATCCTTTTTGGTTTAATCTTCATTGGAGTTTCCATGCTCATGAACACTTCTTTACAAAAAGTTGACTTTTTGTTGACTTTTAAAAGAAACTGTAATGTTTTGATCCATAACTTCCAAATGAAGCATTTTCTGCCCAAGCTTGTGAGACATGAAGTTGTAGAGAATTGAATTCTGTTCAAAAAGAGCTGTGATGGAAAAATTTCTGATAAAGTATGTGAAAGTGATGCTTGGTCAAAGTTCTGTTGACTTTTGTCTAAGAAAGCCCAATTTAGCAACTTTGACTTTTGATCAATTCTTGACTTTTCTTGATGAATCATGACCAACCCTTGATCAAATGATGAATATCACTTCAAAATATTGATGTTGACCAAAAATTATAAAGTTTGATTATATGTTGACCACAGTTGACTTTTTGTCCAATACAACTGATTTTCAACCATCTGATCAATTGTCTGAGAAGACTTGACTTGTAAGGCTTGAAACTTGACATGGAGATTCTTTGAAGCATGTGGTGAGGCATGATAACCACTTGAAATTTTAGAGGCCCACCTTGATTTGAGAATGGACAAACCCTAGTTTGGGTTGATTGCTTAGGAGAGGGTTTGTTTGGTCAACCCTTTGGAAATCCTTGAGTATGGACATGTGAAATATCCTTGAGAGATAGGAGGGCAAATTTTGGGGTATAACAGTGCCTACATTGGAAGAGTTCTCTAATCTACTTAGGATACCTATTCTTGATCAGATACCATTCACCGGTTCAGAAAAAGTTTCGAAGTACGAAGACATCGCATCAGCGTTACATCTAAAGCGATCAGACATTAAAGCCAATTGGGAAACAAGAAGCGGAGTTAAGGGTTTGCTTGCTAAGTTCCTGATAAAGAAAGCTCGAGAATTCCTCAAATCTATGAGCTTCCATGCATTCAAAGACATTTTGGCCTTACTAATCTATGGTTTGGTGCTATTTCCTAATCCAGATCAGTTCATAGATGTGAACGCCATCAAGATATTCCTCACTCGTAATCCTGTGCCTACTTTACTTGGAGACATCCTACATTCTCTTCACACTCGTACTATAAAATGACAAGGAACTCTCATGTGTTGCATACCGTTACTTTCCAGGTGGTTTATTTCGCACCTTCCTCAATCAGTAATGACGAACGAGCAAAGATTGAAGTGTTCTCAAAGGCTAATGTCACTCTCTCATTCAGATATTCGTTGGTGTCTTTTTTCTCAAAAGGACTTCACGTTCATTGAGCGTTGTGGGGAATTCCCTAATGTACCACTCCTTGGCATAAGGGGAGGTATCACTTACAACCCTTCTCTCGCTGTTTTTTTAGCAGAAATGGCTCTTGAACAGACTATCAATGATCTCCAGGCTCAGAATGCTCAATTCCAGAAAATGTTCACCAACTTGGTCCAAGGCCAGAAAGATCTGAAGAAACTTATCACCAGAAAGAAGAAGACCATTGGTATTCTCAACATGGGAAGAAATCACAAGGGTCCAGCTAAGGTGGTCAGCCGGTTTGAAATCTCAGACAAGAGTGGTGAAACCGAGGGAAGTGTCAAGAACGGCGAAGGAAGCCGTCATGGGTCCGAAAACGAAGATGAAGACTATGTGAGCAAGCAGTATCCTCCTGATGATGACAAATACAAGAAACTTGAAGATCGTTTCAATGCTGTGGAAAATCTGAAAATGTCCTAACTGAATTTTGATAATCTAAGTCTTGTTCCTGGTGTGGTAATTCCCCGCAAGTTCAAAGTTCCTACTTTTGCCAAATATGATGGCATCTCTTGTCCAAAACTGCATCTCAAGTCCTATGTTCAGAAAATCCATCCTCATACTGAAGACAGGAAATTATGGATCCATTTCTTTCAAGAGAGTTTATCCGGAACTCAATTGGAGTGGTATTATCAGCTAGAGAGTACTCACATTCACACCTGGAATGACTTAGCAGATGCTTTCTACAAGCAGTACCAATACAATGTTGAATTGGAACCCACCCGCATGCAGCTACAGAGCATGTCTATGGGTCGTGACGAGAAGTTTAAAGAATATGCTCAGAAATGGAGAGATATAGCAGGCAGAGTTCAACCACCCTTGTCCAATAGGGAGTTGGTTGATATGTTCATAGGAACACTGACAGGCCCATTTTTCAATCATCTGATTGGAAACTCTTCAGCCAGATTCACCGAGCTGATATTAACAGGTGAACGCATCAAAGCTGGAATCAAGAGCGGGAAAATACAGGTAGAATCATCTTCAAATGCTACGAAGAGATCTTTTGGTGGTAAGAAAGAAGCCAATGTTGTGTATGGTCAAAAGAGCCATGTCAAAGCTGATCGTACTCAATATGTGGGGGCAGTTGTGTTCTCCAATCCTACATCAGCGCAACCTCAACGAGACAACGCGCGTGACCAGAACGCGCCACGAAGACAGTTTACGAAGATCAACATGCCACTATCGCAAGTATTGCAACACACGTTGAAGGAAGAGCTAATTACATTGAGGGATCCTCCTCAGCATGTCAACACTTCCTCTCCAAAGTACAATCCTAATGCAAGGTGCACATACCACTCCAACAGTCCAGGGCACAACACCAACAACTGTTGGGCTCTGAAGAACAAGATTCAAGACATGATTGAAGCCAGAGAAATTGAATTCTACCCTCCTGTCGAGACTCCGAATGTGATCAATGCACCAATGCCTGACCATGGTAAAATCTCCAATGCTATTGATGAATACTCCTATGTTTATGATGTGAACAAGTTGAATATTCCTCTGATGACCATCAAGAAAGATTTGTTGCAAGCCGGTGTATTTCCAAGATGCCCTGGTTGAAGAGGCGTATTCAACGCATGATGGACAACCGAGAAGTGCTATTTCTGAAACCTCCATCTGTGGAGAATCTGTGCGAAGACATTTCTAAGAATCTGAAGATTGAAGACGTAAGCGAAGCCGTACTAGAAGTCTGGGATACCTTGGGGCAGCCAAGTGGAAAGTTCGATTTCATGGTGAAGTACACCGCTCCTGAAGGCTACAAGATTCCTATCGAAGACGTCAAGGCATCCGGATGGGGAAACGATTTCCCAGAAGACTATGCTGATGTGAACACAATAAGGATCATCTCTGCCGATCCTGTGCCTAGAGTGGCACCTCTTGTTATTACCTCTCCCAGACCAGTTCCATATTCCACTGACAAATTTATACCTTGGGACTATGGAGCCGAATTTTACTATCATGGCATCAAGCAAGACCCGTTAACCATTGAAGACATTGCAGTTGAGGCTACCAATCCTGACATCGACAACATCACCGGTTCAAGCAAGGTGACCAGAACTGGAAGAGTATTTTCTCCAGAGATATCTCCTCCAAAAGACAATACTGTACCAATCCGCATTCCTCAAATAAAACTAGTTCCAGAAGCGAGAGGGAAAGAACCAGTAACTCATCCTGCTCAGACAGAAGTACCAAAGGAAGTTGCTGAAAATACCTCAAAGCAAGAAATGGAGGAAATTCTGAAGATTATCAAGAAGAGAGACTACAATGTTGTGGAATAGTTGGGACAAACTCCGTCCAAGATATCTATGCTAGCTCTGATATTGTGCTATGAGGCTCATGCTAAAGCCTTGGTAAAGTTTCTGAAGAATGCTCACATACCGCAAGACACTACTGCTGATCAACTCGAAGGTTGTATTGATAGCTTGACCGTCAATAATGGTTTAGGCTTCTCTGATGCTGATTTAACTCCTGCCGGAAGGAAACACAACAAAGTCTTGCACGTCTCCATTGATTGCAAGGGCACTACATTGTCTCACGTATTGGTGGATACTGGTTCTGCTCTGAATGTTCTACCAAAGAGTGCTTTCGACTGACTTGATATTGAAGGAGTGGTCTTGAAGCCCAGTGATATAATCGTAATAGCTTTTGATGGTTCCAAACGAACAGTACTTGGAGAGCTCATCCTGCCTGTTAAAGTCGGTTCCCAGACTTTTGACTCTACTTTCTTCGTCATGGATATTCGTCCAACTTATTCTTGCCTACTTGGACGCCCTTGGATACATGGGGCAGGTGTTGTTACCTCTACCCTGCATCAGAAGTTGAAGTACCCAATGAAGGGGAAGATTGTTATGGTATGCGGTGAAGAAGAATATATGGAAAGCCATTTGCAGTCGATCCGATACGTCGAAATGGAAGGAGAATTCATTGAAACTCCCTGTCAAGCTTTCAAAATAGTTCCAAGGGCCATGCCTGTTGACTCCCCTATCAATCCTAAAGTTCAACAAGTTCCACCAAGGATGGCCTCACTGAAGGATGCCCAAGCTGCAGTTGAAGAAGGAAGTCGTACTATTTGGGGTCAGCCCCCTGATCTTCCTTTCAAATCCGACAAGACTGGTTTAGGCTTCACCACCAAGGGTCAGAAGATGATACACCGTGAACGTGCCGGCAAACTCGCCTTCCACATCAGCAAGAATGGAGTTCATGCTATAGAAGACGATGACAGTAACTTCGACATCAACGACTGGATCTTCCCAACTCCAGGCGACGGGCTGAGCAATTGGAAGACCGAAGACGTCATACTAATCTCCTTTAGACGGGAGTAATTGATTTTTTTTTTCTGTTATGCTTTTCATTTTTACGCCTTGAACAATAAACTTAAAAAGCCTAGTGCCTTGTGTCATACCCCAAAATTTTTCCTCCTACTTCTCAAGACATTTCATACATCCATACTCAAGGGTTTCACAATGGTTGACCAGACAAACCCTCTCCTAAGCAATCAACCCAAACTAGGGTTTGGCTATCCTCAAGTCCAGATGAGCCTCCAACACTTTCATTGGTCATCATGCCTCATCATATTCTTAAAAGAATCTCCATGTCAAGTTTCAAGCCTTACAAGTCAAGATTCCTCAGACAATTGCTCAGATGGTTGAAAATCAGTTGTATTGGACAAAAAGTCAACTGTGGTCAACATACATTCAAACTTCATAATTTTTGGTCAACATCCATATTTTGAAGTAATATTCATCATTTGATCAAGGGTTGATCATGATTCATCAAGAAAAATCAAGAATCGATCAAAAGTCAAAGTTTCTAAATTGGGCTTTCTTAGACAAAAGTCAACAGAACTTTGATCAAGCATAACTTTCTCATACTTTATCAAAAATTTTCCCACCAAAGCTCATTTTGAATAGTATTCAATTCTCTACAACTTCATGTCTCACAAGCTTGGTCATAAAATGCTTTATTTGGAAGTTGTGGATCAAAACATTACAGGTCCTTTTCAAAGTCAACAAAAAGTCAACTTTTTGTAAAGAAGTGTTATTCAGCATTGAAACTTCAATTGATATGAAACTAAAGAGGTTGTTTAGGGGACATCTAGAGCTTTCCAAAAAGTCCAAGAACACCAAAAAATGTTAAAAATTGAGCAAGATACACCTTGCACAAGTTGAGCATTTTTGAAGAGGTGCACAAAGAGAAATATGTGACAAATGCAATTTTTTTTTCCAAATGGGCTTATAATTTTATGATCCAAACTTGATGATAATATTATCCATGACCTCTTTACACCTTGCCACGACCTTTTCCTATTTTCTTGATTTATTTTAGAATTTAAAAGCATTTAATTCAATTTTAAATTAAATAAAATATGAAAACAAGGTATAAAACAAGTTGGGTTAGATTTCTATCTATCTTGAGGACCAAGGAAGCCCACAATACATGCCAATTTCGTGCAAGATCATACAAGAAAGAGAAAAATCAAATTTTGGAAAGATTTGATGAAAATTAACAAGGAAATATTTTTGCATTCAAAGCCATATCTTTTTTCATTCTTTTTGATCAAATCTCTTGCTCTATAAATACATAACACATTCACAAGACCAAGAAACGAAACCCTAGCCTCGTGAGTCAACCCTAAAAATCACAAAATTCTTACAAAGTTGCAAAATTCGAAATCCTTGTTCCAGCCATTTTTCAGTTTATTCCAAGCACTCCATTGTGTTCCTGAGGTATTATTGATTAAGTCCAGGCCAAGAACTATAGCCAACCATGCCTGAATCGTGCCATACATGAACATACATTTACATATCTTTTTGAATTTCGTTTTTTAATATTTGTTGTGTCTTGTATGAAACTAACCATTGCAATGTGTTCCTGAGACATTATAGAACAGGTCTGGATGGTTACATGAAGTTTCTAACGATCGGAGCATGATTTGCCATTGTTAGGGCAAAACTGTTGAGATCTTCGAAGCTCGGTGTACAGGGGTTTTTAGGGCAAACCGATACCACCATTGAACTCGCAGGGATCGATTTAGGGGAGGTATCCTTAATATCTTGTTCAAACTCTTTCTATTTTGCAGGTTTCCAGAATCATCTCGCCGGAGAAGATGACCGAAGGTCCGATCTGGGCTTTTCTGGACTGAATCAGAAGAGAAACTCTTGCATATCTATTAATCCATGTAACTTAATTCATGGATGTATCTCCGCCCCAGCGGTTAAACTTGCGCGCACTAAGTCACTTGTTCCAAAGAGCATGGGTTCGAACCCTGCTTTTGCCATTATTTTTTATCCTATTTTGCTATATTTCAGGTTTCTCCAGAAGGCTTGCCCAGAAATCACGCCTTCTGGCCCATCATGCCACACTCTAGGCCCCAGAAGCTCCAGCTTCTGGGTGTGCTTCCCAGCAGAAAGCCCCAAAAGGACGTACTTCTGGGCATCTCCAAGCTGGAAGCTCCAGAAAACCCAAGGTTCTGGACACTTCCACGCGCAAGAATCCCCCAGAAGTATGCACTTCTGGGCACGGTCAGCCAAGGGTCTCTTAGATGTTCCAACTTCTGGGAAAATCCTATTCAGAAGCCCTCTAACCCTTTTCTCATATTTTCATATTTTTCTCTTCTAAATTTATTTTCTTTTCAAATAATTTTCTCATGCATTAAAAAAATCACCAAAAATATTTTCTTTTTGCATTTTAATCAGAAAAATGTTTATTTAATTTTTGACATAAAAATTAATATTTTTGCATGCATATTTTAATTAATTGTTAATTAACCATTAAATTGACTTTTAATTATTTTTCTTCATCAAAACCAATCCAGAAAATTCCCAAAAAATTATTCTATTATCTAATTATCATTACTAACCTAAAACCCTTTTTCTACTAATTTCCAAAACATTTTGCTA
The DNA here is from genome assembly GCA_021764765.1 of Vicia sativa. Classification (NCBI taxonomy): domain Eukaryota; kingdom Viridiplantae; phylum Streptophyta; class Magnoliopsida; order Fabales; family Fabaceae; genus Vicia; species Vicia sativa. The sequence goes on from CM038794.1 coordinate 163,966,302, forward strand.
ACATTTTCTTCTTATTCTGATTATCTATTTCTTATTCCGCATTTATAATTCTAGAAAGGATGTATAGGTCGCAAAGTTTTTATCATGTAATAGCGTAGATTTACATTTTCTGCCTTTACTTTCCGCACTCTTATATTATGTAACTGCCCCAAAGCCATGTTATAGCGTAGGACATTTACTTTCCGCAATTTACTTTCTGCACCCTATAAACTGCTAGAAATTAGGCGTGTATGGCAAGATAAAAAAACAAACGTAGATCACCTCTAATTTCAAGATAAAATATCTGAATTTAACACACTCTTTTCACACATGGACCCCTTAGGGTAATTCTCTCTCGTTGCCTTTCGAATAAATGGTCAAGTCCCTCGAACGTAGAGGTATCCTAGCACCGTTGCCTACAAATATATCATCATAGTCTCTTCGATACAAAGATCATAGACCCACGATGTCGCCTACGAATACATGATCTCGTCCCTCGATTGTTGCCTACGAAAAGTGATGATCGTCCCTTCGAATGTGCTAGGATACTCCTACAAGTTGCCTTCTATGACCATCCGATGTCCCTTCAAATGTCCCTCTTACATCCAACGAATAGGGTTACCTACCAACTAATGGTACGGATAGCACTATTCTAGAGGAAAGTAAAATAACACGAAAATGACCATTCTGAGTAGGTAATAAGATTTTTAGTTGCTTGCTCAATCAAAATGCTTTTCACACCTCACACTTTTGTCAAAGTTCAAACACTTTTCAAAACAAAACATTTCCGAACACTTTGTATACATTCCAATGTGAATCATTACAAAGTCAAAGTGAAATGCCTTTTCAAAACATTTTTGTCAAACACACAGAAAGCAATTTTTAAAATGAGCTAAAAGCAACTAAGAGCCCGCAGATAACTACGGATGGAAAGGGGTGCTAACACCTTCCCTTTTCATAACCTTCTCCCTTACTCAAAATCTAACGAAGGTATTTTTCTGTTCTTTTCACGTTCCCTTAATTGGATACAAGAAAAGTCGGTGGCGACTCTTGCTATCCGCAACATTTGCGATAAAAAGCAAAACAAATCTCAAAGTCAGTTCTCCCACCGTATTACACCTTGCCCGGGGCATTACGGCTCGTTTGTGAGGGTTATTATCTGTCATTTGCATATTTTCATTCAATAAAATCATTGGACTTTTGCATTCAAATATTGTGCTCTTTCCTTTCTTTTAATCTATCACCCCTTCAAAAAGCTATGTGTTCTTACACACACCCACATGGTACACTATAGATTCACTTCGAATCTCGTTGATGACATCTTTGCTATTGCTAAATATGACTTCGATAATCCGATCTACCAAGCCGTAGACGAAGGTGAGGAAGATTGTGAAGTGCCAGGAGAACTTGCCAGATTGCTACAACAAGAAGAACGGGTCATACAGTCGCACGAAGAGCCAGTCGAGGTTGTGAATCTAGGTACCGACGAAGACAGAAAAGAAATCAAGATAGGAGCAGGTCTTGAGACAGTGTCAAGGAGAGATTGGTCCAGATGCTGCGAGACTATATCGAGATTTTTGCCTGGTCCTACAAAGACACGCCAGGTCTAGACATTGATATTGTGGTACACTGACTACCAACAAAAGAAGGTTTCCTCCCTGTGAAGCAGAAGGTCCGCCGTATGCGTCCTGAGATGTCATAGAAAATCAAAGCCGAAGTTATGAAGCAGTTCAATGTCGGTTTCCTAGTCGTTACTTCTTATCCACAGTGGGTTGCGAACGTGGTACCCGTACCTAAGAAAGATGGTAAAGTACAGATGTGTGTGGACTACAGAGATCTGAACAGAGCGAGTCCGAAAGACGATTTCCCACTTCCTCATATTGATGTTCTGGTTGACAACACCGCTCAACATAAAGTCTTATCCTTCATGGATGGTTTCTCCGGTTACAATCAGATGAAAATGGCTCCCAAAGACATGGAAAAGACTACTTTCGTTACACAGTGGGGCACATTCTTCTATAAAGTCATGTCATTCGGGCTAAAGAACGTTGTAGCCACCTATCAACGTGCCATGGTAGATTTGTTTCATGACATGATTCATCACGAGATAGAGGTCTACGTCGACAATATGATAGCTCGATCACATACTGAAGAAGAACATCTTGATCACTTATAAAATCTATTTGATAGACTGAAGAAGTACATACTAAGACTTAACCCCAACAAATGCACCTTTGGAGTCAGATCTGGTAAACTTTTGGGATTTGTTGTCAGTGGTAAAGTAATTGAAGTTGACCCCGCCAAGGTTAAAGCTATTCAAGAAATTCCAGCTCCCCATACTGAGAAGGAAGTCAGAGGCTTTTTGGGACGATTAAACTACATTGCCAGATTCACTGCACATCTTGTAACACCCCATCTAGATACCCCGAATATATTAATTAAGTTAATATCTAAATCATCTTTAATCAGAGTTTAACACGGTATAATAAGGGATGTCACAATTAATAATCAAAATAACTTCATTCAAACAGTAGCCATGCTACACTGAGGATCATCATCCAACAATTCAAATCATCATAAGACCATGTCTTACACAGCGGAAATACCAAAATCAATCAATTTAAATAAAACATCATAGTTCTCAAGGAATTCAAATCCAAACTATTAAACAATACTGATTCTCTTAACTAAGCGTTCCCCAGTGTTACAATCTAATCAGAGCATGACACTGACACACGGACTAAAAGATAAGCTCTAGAGCCATCCTCACCGACTCCTCAGCTGCTAACTCAATCTGAAATGGTAAAGTAAGGGTGAGACTTCTCATAATTAAAGCACATTATAAGTCTTTCAATCAATAATATAATACAAGCATATTATTCCACCACTTAACACCATTCAGAATCCAACGCACAACCATAATCATACAATTCATCATGCATAATCAATAAACAATAAAAGAATTGCAACACGGAAAACATCCTAACATGTTACAATTCCATACAAACACAAATGCAGACTCAATGCATGCGGTACCGACTTCGTGACCAAGTCACCCAACACTGATCCATTATCAACCGGATACAGGACCATCGATTCGCCCATAACCACTCGGACACGAATCCAGCCTAACCACCCATCCTCACTCGGTATCGGTTATTAGCAATCCAAGTCAAATTCGCACAATGGGAATTAACTTCACCAAAACAATGCATATGCACGCACATCAATAGCATGCAACATTAATCAGTCTATGTAATACATCAATTCAACATAACTGAAACAACCATCCAACATGATATCTCAACCAATCATGCATACAATCAACATCAGCATAAACATGCAAACCAATTAACATGATACATCAACCAATCATGCATACATCTAACCTTAGCATAAACATGCTATTACACCTACACATTACTAGTGTCCTCATCACCAAGGTTCCTCTACTACACATACATCCTTATGTGTCTTTAAAAATCATTTATTTCGAAATCCAACCCCTTTCCAAAATAATTTCAAGTTTTCTAAAATATTTTCATTTCATAAGGTAGAGCATAAAATTTAGGAAATAACGTCCAAAACGGCGCTCAAAAAGGACTTACGGTTTGAAAGTTATGAATTTTTGAAGTTTTGAAAATTTTCAAAATGAGCAGGAACCGGTTCCTCCACGAGTAACCGGTTCCCAATTTCAAAAATCGCTCTGGAAAATGTATGGGAACTGGTTCCTCCGGTAGGAACCGTTCCCTAAAATATATTTTCATCCTTCCGAAAATCAATGGGGAACCGGTTCCTCCCACACAGAACCGGTTCCTCGCTCAAAATGCCATTTTCACTATTTTAAAAGTCGAACCGGTTCTCCCATGGGAACCGGTTTCCACGACGTTCAGACCCAAAATTTCAGTTTTGACAGCATTACTTCTCAAAACCATTTCCTCATTCATTCCAAAACGTACCCATATATTCCAACACCATAAAATCACTCATTCATTATCAATAACATACAATATATCATATTTTGTTCGTCAGTAATGATCCTATATCATACAAATCCATTAATCTATACATTCTGACACAATATGACATCATCTAACACCTATAGGGACACATTCATGGAACCCTATAATTCACAAATACAATTCTCTAACATGCTATAACCTATATTATGAACATCAAAACCCATAATAAGCCATAATCAATTGAAATCACCCCTTACCTTGTGGGTTCTTCGAGATTCTGACGCTTCTAGGTTTTCCTTCTTCTTTCTCCTCTTCTCACTTTTACGTAGTCTTGTTTTCTCCAAAATGATTCTATTTTTCCTCTTTCCTTATTTTATTCCTTTTATTCCTTTTAACATAAATAAAATAATTATTTATTTCTCATTCTCCAATTAATTCCATCATTAAACTTAATAATCCAATAAACTAAATAAATTATGACCTCAATTAATTTAATAATTAAAAATCATAAGTATTTAATTATTGCATTATTTTGGGGTGTCACACATCTAACTGCTACTTGCGAGCCAATCTTCAAGTTACTGAAGAAAGATCAAGTAGTGGAATGGAACGACGATTGCCAAACAGCTTTTGACAAAATCAAGGAGTACCTACAAAATCCTCCTATCCTGATACCACCGGCCAAAGGAAGACCTCTTATCATGTACTTGACAGTATTAGAGAACTCAATGGGGTTTGTGTTGGGGCAACATGACGAGTCTGGTCGAAAAGAGTATGCAATATACTACCTTAGCAAAAAGTTTACCGACTGTGAAACAAGATACTCGCAGCTCGAGAAAACTTGCAGCGCTTTGGCTTAGGCTAATCGCCGACTAAGACAGTATATGTTGACTCACACTACCTTATTGATCTCCAAGATGGATCTGATAAAATACATATTCGAGAAACCTGTTTTCTCCGGAAGAATAACAAGATGGCAAATGATCTTGACCGAATATGACATCCAGTATACTACTTAGAAAGCGATCAAAGGAAGTGTAGTAGCCGATCATTTTGCTCATCAAGCCATACATGACTATCAGTCTATGCAGTTCGAATTTCCAGACGAAGATGTTTTGCTAGTTACTGATTGCGAGGAACCAGGACCAGACGAAGGACCTGAACCGGGATCCCGATGGACCATGGTCTTTGATGGAGCCTCAAACGCACCTGGCAATGGCATTGGCGCCATCATTACGTCTCCTACAAGCAGACACACTCCTTTCACCGCCAGACTTTGTTTCAATTGCACCAACAACATGGCCGAATACGAAGCATGCATCATGGGTATCAAAGCTGCTATTGACTTAGGAATCAAATTATTGCAAGTGTACGGAGACTCAGCTTTAGTGATTAGTCAGATTAAAGGAGATTGGGACACGAAGCATCTGAATCTCATTCCATATCGAGAGCATGTTTTAAGCCTGATCCCTTACTTCGAAGAAATCACTTTCTATCACATTCCACGAGAAGAGAACCAGTTGGCAGATGCATTAGATACCATGTCATCTATGTTCGAAGTCAGATGGGACAACGAAGCTCCCCAAATCATCATCAAAAAGTTCGACGAACCAGCATATTGTTCTGAACTTGATACAGAAGAGAAACCTTGGTACTACGAAGTAAAGAGGTATCTCGAGACTCAGGAATATCCTATAGGAGAATCTGTCAATGACAAGAAATTCTTGAGAAGATTCGCATCTAAATTCTTCCTCAGCAACAACATCTTATACAAGCGCAATCACGACCTGTGCTTACTCCGCTGTGTAGACTAGAAAACAGCGGAATGAATTATGGAAGAGATACACGAAGGCACATTCGGTACCCACTCCAGTGGACATACAATGGCTAAGAAGATTCTAAGAGCAAGTTATTATTGGTCCACTATGGAAGCTGATTGCCACCACTATGCTCGATCTTGTCACAAATGCCAGATATACACAGACAAAGTGCATGTACCTCCAGTACCGTTGAATGTTTTGACCGCTCCTTGGCCTTTCGCAATGTGGGGCATTGACATGATTGGAGAGATCAAACCCACCGCTTATAATGGACATCGTTTCATCCTTGTTGCCATTGACTACTTTACCAAGTGGGTAGAAGCAGCCTCGTTCGCATCTGTTACTAAGAATGTTGTGGCTCGATTCATCAAGCATAATCTTATCTGTCAGTACGGCGTTCCCGAAAGGATCATCACGGACAATGGTACCAACCTCAACAACAAAATGATCACCGAACTCTGAACGCAGTTCAAGATCAAGCATCACAACTCTTTTTCATATCGGCCTAAAATGAACGACGCAGTGGAAGCCGCCAACAAGAATCTCAAGAAGATCATACAGAAGATGACAGTGACTTATAAGGATTGGCATGAGATGTTGCCATTTGCTCTCCACGGTTACTGCACGACAGTGTGAACATCTACAAGGGCAACCCCCTTCTCTCTTGTATATGGTATGGAAGCAGTCCTACCAATCGAGGTTTAGATACCCTCAACCAGAGTCCTCTAAGACGTAGAGCTAGGCGAAGACGAATGGGTCCAGACTCGCCTTGATCAGATCAACTTGATCGACGAAAAACGGCTCGCATCCATCTGCCACGGAAATATCTATCAGAAGCGAATGATCAGAGCATTCAACAAGAAAGTCAAGAACCGAGCCTACCAAGTCGGTGATCTAGTAGTCAAGCGCATCATCCTTCCACAAGGTGATCCCAGGGGAAAATGGACTCCCACCTATGAGGGACCATTTGTAGTCAAAATAGTATTTTTCGGCGGAGCTATGATACTTAGCACCATGGATGGAGAAGACTTTCCACACCCTGTGAACGCAAACATAGTCAAAAAATACTACGCATGAACGAGACCCGCTAGGTCGACCGGCCTAGGCAAAAATAAGGGCATCCTGGAGGACCAAAAAGGTTCGGGAAAAAGTTAAGGATATACATACAAAAATGTACACCCGACAAGTCGAAAACCTGCAAAGGTGGCTTGGGCAAAAAAGGGTATCCCGGTAGACCGAAAACCCGAAAGGGCGGTCTAGGCAAAAATTAGGGATTTAAGCGTACGACTATGTCTCGTCCATATCACCTGCTTACAGATCACTACTATCAACATTCAAGGTTCAAATGGCGTAAATCAATTCACTCACTTTCTACTGACAGCAAGGAGATGAGATATTCGAAAATATATGAGCAATAGCATAGTTGAAACTCGACAAGATTATTTCCGCATAGCTTTTTTCTATTCTGACAATTTCCTCTTACTAGGATATTCGTCTCTTGTACACAAACTGCCTGACTATAGGCCATTTTTCAAAATTAATGCAAGTTCCCTTTTTACAAGTGTTAATTTTTATTGTTGTTTGCATAAAGTCCAATGATTGCTTTGAATGATTATATGCATCTGACAATAAACACCCGTTCACAAACATATGAAAAGTGAACCGAAAACAAGCAATTACTACAGGCTCTAGGAATTGAGGTGACTACCAAAGTCACCAATGCATCCCCACAGAGTCACTTTCGCAAGAAATACATCCACCAGATCATCAATCCCCATAGAGCCATCGCTCTCCCTACAAAGACAAATTTTCTCCGACGAAGCGCTAGCCTTCTCCCAACAGTGTTCCAACACTTTCAACTTTATCACATTAGTCCCCGAGCAGTGATCCTATCAGCTTCATCAAGCTTCAACTTTATCACATTAGTCCCCAAGCAGTGATTCTATCAGCTTCATCAAGCTTCAACTTTATCACATTAGTCCCCGAGCAGTGATCCTACCAGACTCATCACCTCAAGTGATCCTATCTGATTCATCACTTCAAGTGATCCCTATCATCCTCATCAGCTCTAACGATCCTATTAGATTCATCACCTCAAGTGATCCTATCAGACTCATCACCTCAAGTGATCCTATCAGCCTCATCAGCTTTAATGATCCTACAAGCCTCGTCAGCTTTAATGACCCTATCAGCTTCACCACGTTATGTCAGTCTCAAAGCAGTAACAGATTATGCCATATCACGTTGTCCCCAAAGAAAGGTCTATGCACAAGATCCCCAGCTGAGTATCCCTCGATCGCTAATATTCAGACTTGAGATTTGGTCAGATAATGCATCGGCGAAATCAGAAGTGTCTTTTTTTCTTCTAGTCAGAGCTGTTCAACAACTCTGTCCCTAAGTGAGCGTCAGAAGTCTCCAACAGAACACTCCTATCTTCTTCAAGATGGATATCTTTTGAAATACCACAACATCTACATTCGTACATCTGCATAAAAGTCATAACATATGCATACATCATAATAGCATTATCATACATTCGCATGCATCATAATCTGCATAGGACTAACCATATTCGGTCAAGATTTTATTTCCCCTGCAGGTAAAAGCTATTCTTCAAATGGAAGGTCAAAGGTTAATACCCGAAGCAAGATGGGAGAGCTCTCTAAACGACCATGCAAATTATTTCTAGGAAACAGATTATGGATTAACACCCGAAGCAAGACGGGAAAACTATCTGCATCCTGCCAAGTATTCATCTCAAAAATAGCCAAGACAAAGGTTTAGTCTGACTCTCTTATTATCAACGGCCCCAGATGGCATCCTTAAGCCCATCTCCATTTTCACTTTCATCTGGAAGAAAAACATAGAGTCTAGCGTACGACTCACTCTCCAGTAGCAGCTTCTCCAGATGGCATCTATAAGCCCATTCCAACGTATCATTAACTGACGATCCTACTCCATACAACAATGAGTGCAAATTTTCAGGTGTACTCGAGTGTTCAATCATCTTCCACCTTCAGGTCATGAAAGGAAAGCATGCCAATCTAACCCTTCCGGTACAAGAAGATTAAACAGGGGCAACTATTATACTCCAAAATTTTCCCTCCTACTTCTCAAGACAAATCACATCTCAATTCTCAAGGATTTTACAAGGGTTGACTAGACAAACCCTCTCCTAAGCAATCAATCCAAACTAGGGTTTTTCTATTCTTAAGTCAAGATGGATTTCTAATGCTTCAAGTGGTCATCATACCTCATCCTATACTTCAAGGGATCACCATGTCAAGTTTCAAGTCTTACAAATTCAAATTGCTCATCTAGTTGCTCAGATAGCTGAAAATCAGTTGTATTGGACAAAAAGTCAATTGTGGTCAACATACAGTCAAACTTCATAATTTTTGGTCAACATCAATATTTTGAAGTGATATTCATCATTTGATCAAGGGTTGGTCATGATTCATCAAGAAAAGTCAAGAATTGATCAAAAGTCAAAGTTGCTAAATTGGGCTTTCTTAGACAAAAGTCAACAGAACTTTGACCAAGCATCACTTTCACATACTTTATCAGAAATTTTTCCATCACAGCTCTTTTTGAACAGAATTCAATTCTCTACAACTTCATGTCTCACAAGCTTGGGCAGAAAATGCTTCATTTGGAAGTTATGGATCAAAACATTACAGTTTCTTTTAAAAGTCAACAAAAAGTCAACTTTTTGTAAAGAAGTGTTCATGAGCATGGAAACTCCAATGAAGATTAAACCAAAAAGGATGTTTAAAGGACATCTTGAGCTTTCTAAAAAGTCCAAGAACACCCAAAAATGTCAAAAATTGAGCAAGATACACCTTGTCCAAGTTGAGCATTTTTTAGGAGGTGCACAAAGAGAAATACTTGACAAAACCAAAAAATTTGCAAATGGGCCTAACTTTTCTTGATTCAAACATGTTCCTTAGCTGAATTGGAACCTCCAAGCCCAAGGCCACGAATTTATCTTTTATTTTTTTTATTTATTTTGGATTTTTATTCATTTAAAATCAATTTAATTAAAATAAAAGATAGAAAATCAAAAATTAATTGCAAGATGGATTTTCTCTCATCCTTGAGTTCCAAGCAAACCATTTAATCTGATTATTTTGAAATAATCATGATTGGTAATGAGATTTGATTGAAATTGGCCAAAAAATGAAATATTTGGTTTGATTCCAAATCAAATAATTTCTCATTGATTGGTTTGATTTTTTCTCACAATTCTTAACCTAATTCACTCTATTATAAATACATGATGCATCCACAAGCACAGGAGACGAAATTCTGGCCTCAAGAACCCCATCCCAAGCTTCAAAAAACCGTGTTTTGCAAGCTATTAGCAGCCATGTTTCCAGCCCAATTCAAAGCATTCTAAGCATTCCAACACATTCCTGGAGGTCCTCTGAATCGATCCAGATACTCACAAGCCAGCCAAACGTCCAGAATCAATAAATCACGATTTCGGTTTGCACATTCTAACTCAAAATCGATTTTTGATTTTCATGCATATTTAACATGTTTTGATTGTTTGTTTGTGTTTAGAATGGAGTTTTGAAGCTTTCTGCATAGGTTAATTGTGTTTTGAGTACAGGAATCCACCATGGCTAGGGTTCCCAAGCTCCAATTGGGGTTTTCTGAAATAGGAAAAATTGGACGAAACTAATGACTCCAGCATGTTCAGGGGATCAAACCGAGTTGATCCATGTCCTCATAACAAATTTATGTTGCATATTTTTGGATTTTGATTTTTGTAGGTGTTATAGCTACGGAAAAAATCGTTGGTAAAGGCTATTGCTACGAATCAAAACCGTGGCTAAAAGTTCAAATATTCAAACGAAGAAGATGATGTTCTTCGCGCGTGTTTTGAGATTTGGTTTTCAGAATTTAATTTCCCTTATAATTATTTCGTTTCATATTGCTAACAACTAAACACTCTAGCTCAGATGGTAATCAGCGCGCGCGTGTGAGGGATAAGGCTTGGGTTCGATCCCTGACTTTGTCAAATCTTGTTTAACACCTTTGCAAAACTAACCAATTTTCTATTTATTTTTATATTTTTCCATTTAATTTAATTTCTTTTCAAATAATTTTCTAATGCATTAAAAATCACCAAAAAATATTTTCTTTTTGCATTTAGGTCAGAAAAAATACTTATTTAATTTTTGACATAAAAATTAATAGTTTTGCATGCATATTTTAATTAATTGTTAATTAACCGTAAAATTGACTTTTAATTGCTTTTCCTTACTAAAATCAATCCAGAAAATTCCCAAAAAAAATTATTTTATCATCTAATTAGGATTACTAACCTAAAAAACTTTTTCCTAACTCAAAAACCTTCTTTTTACTAACACATTTTCTCTTATGCGAAATTCTTTTCTTTTTCGATTATTATGTATCTGTTTCCAGGTGGTAATAGTTAGGATTAATTTTCTCGCATTTCTTTTTCAAATATTATGTAACTACTCATGGGATGTAATAGTTTAATTCGGGTTTACTTTCCGCACTCCTATATTATGTAACTGCCCCAAAGCCATGTAATAGCGTAGGATTTACTTTCCGCACTTTACTTTCTGCAATTTACTTTCCGCACCCATATAAACTGTTAGTAACTAGGCGTGTATGGCAAGATAAAAATGAACGTAGATCGCTTCTAATTTCAAGATAACTTATCTGAATTTAACACACTCTCTTCACACTTGCACCCCCTAGAGTATTCTCTCTCGTTGCCTTACGAAATAAATGGTCAAGTCCCTTGAACGTAGAGGTATTCTAGCACCGTTGCCTACAAACATATCATCATAGTCCCTTTGATACAAAAATCATAGTCCCTCGATGTGGCCTACGAATACATGATCTCGTCCCTTGATTGTTTCCTACAAAAAGTGATGATTGTCCCTTCGAATGTGCTAGGATACTCCTACAAGTTGCCTTCTATGACCATCCGATGTCCCTTCAAATGTCCCTCTTACATCCAACGAATAGGGTTACCTACCAACTAATGGTACGGATAGCACTATTCTAGAGGAAAGTAAAATAACACGAAAATGACCATTCTGAGTAGGTAATAAGATTTTTAGTTGCTTGCTCAATCAAAATGCTTTTCACACCTCACACTTTTGTCAAAGTTCAAACACTTTTCAAAACAAAACATTTCCGAACACTTTGTATACATTCCAATGTGAATCATTACAAAGTCAAAGTGAAATGCCTTTTCAAAACATTTTTGTCAAACACACAGAAAGCAATTTTTAAAATGAGCTAAAAGCAACTAAGAGCCCGCAGATAACTACGGATGGAAAGGGGTGCTAACACCTTCCCTTTTCATAACCTTCTCCCTTACTCAAAATCTAACGAAGGTATTTTTCTGTTCTTTTCACGTTCCCTTAATTGGATACAAGAAAAGTCGGTGGCGACTCTTGCTATCCGCAACATTTGCGATAAAAAGCAAAACAAATCTCAAAGTCAGTTCTCCCACCGTATTACACCTTGCCCGGGGCATTACGGCTCGTTTGTGAGGGTTATTATCTGTCATTTGCATATTTTCATTCAATAAAATCATTGGAATTTTGCATTTAAGTGTTGTTTTCGTTCTTCTCTTTTACTACCCCTTCAAAAGCTATGTGTTGTTACACACACCCACGTGATACATTGCAGATTCACTCTGAATCTCGTTGATAACAGCTATGCTATTACTAAATATGACTTCGATAATCCGATCTACCAAGCCGAAGACGAAGGTGAGGAAGATTGTGAAGTTCCAGGAGAACTTGTCAGACTGCTACATCAAGAAGAACAGGTTATACAACAACATGAAGAGCCAGTCGAGGTTGTGAATCTAGGTACTGACGAAGACAGAAAAGAAATCAAGATAGGAGCAGGTCTTGAGAATGGTATCAAAGAGAGATTGGTTCAGATGCTACGAGACTATATCGAGGTATTTGCTTGGTCATACGAAGACATGTCAGGTCTAGACATTGACATTGTTGTACATCGGTTACCGACAAAAGAGGGTTTTCTCCCAGTGAAGTAGAAGGTCCGTCGTATGCGTCCTGAGATGTCTGAGAAAATCAAAGCCGAAGTCATGAAGTAGTTCAATGTCGGTTTCCTAGCTGTTACTTCTTATCCACAGTGGGTTGCGAATGTGGTACCTGTACCTAAGAAGGATGGCAAAGTACGAATGTGTGTGGATTACAGAGATTTGAACAGAGCGAGTTCGAAAGAAGATTTCCCACTGCCTCATATTGATGTTCTAGTCAACAACACCGCTCAACATAAGGTTTTCTCCTTCATGGATGGTTTCTCCGGTTACAATCAGATCAAAATGGCTCCTGAAGACATGGAAAAGACTAATTTCGTTACACAATGGGGCACATTCTGCTACAAGGTCATGCCGTTCGGACTGAAGAACGTTGGCGCCACTTATCAACGTGCCATGGTGGCATTATTTCATGACATGATTCATCACGAGATAGAGGTCTACGTCGACGAAATGATACCTCGATCACAGACTGAAGAAGAACATCTCGGCCATTTGCGGAAACTGTTTAATAGACTGAAGAAGTACAGACTAAGACTTAATCCCAACAAGTGCACCTTTGAAGTCAGATCCGGTAAGCTCTTAGGGTTAGTTGTCAGTGGTAAAGGTATTGAAGTTGACCCCGCCAAGGTTAAAGCTATCCAAGAAATTCCAGTGCCCTGCACTGAGAAAGAAGTCAGAGGTTTCTTGGGACGATTGAACTACATTGCCAGATTCATTGCACATCTCACAGCTACTTGTGAGCCAATATTCAAATTACTGAAGAAAGATCAAGTAGTGGAATGGAACGATGATTACCAGATTTCTTTTGACAAAATCAAGGAGTACCTGCAAAATCCTCCTATTCTGATTCCGCCCGCCGAAGGAAGACCTCTTATCATGTACTTGACAATATTAGAGCACTCAATGGGGTGTGTGTTGGGGCAACATGACGAGTCTGGTCGAAAAGAGTATGCAATATACTACCTTAGCAAAAAATTTACCGACTGTGAAACAAGATACTCACAGCTCGAGAAAACTTGCAGCACTTTGGCTTGGGCTGCTCGCCGACTAAGACAGTATATGTTGACTCACACTACCCTATTGATCTCCAAGATAGATCCGATAAAATACATATTCGAGAAATCTCCTCTCTCTGGAAGAATGGCAAGATGGTAAATGATCATGACCGAATACGACATCCAGTATACTACTTAGAAAGCGATCAAAGGAAGTGTAGTAGCCGATCATTTTGCTCATCAAGCCATACATGACTATCAGTCTATGCAGTTCGAATTTCCAGACGAAGATGTTTTGCTAGTTACTGATTGCGAGGAACCAGGACCAGACGAAGGACCTGAACCGGGATCCCGATGGACCATGGTCTTTGATGGAGCCTCAAACGCACCTGGCAATGGCATTGGCGCCATCATTACGTCTCCTACAAGCAGACACACTCCTTTCACCGCCAGACTTTGTTTCAATTGCACCAACAACATGGCCGAATACGAAGCATGCATCATGGGTATCAAAGCTGCTATTGACTTAGGAATCAAATTATTGCAAGTGTACGGAGACTCAGCTTTAGTGATTAGTCAGATTAAAGGAGATTGGGACACGAAGCATCTGAATCTCATTCCATATCGAGAGCATGTTTTAAGCCTGATCCCTTACTTCGAAGAAATCACTTTCTATCACATTCCACGAGAAGAGAACCAGTTGGCAGATGCATTAGATACCATGTCATCTATGTTCGAAGTCAGATGGGACAACGAAGCTCCCCAAATCATCATCAAAAAGTTCGACGAACCAGCATATTGTTCTGAACTTGATACAGAAGAGAAACCTTGGTACTACGAAGTAAAGAGGTATCTCGAGACTCAGGAATATCCTATAGGAGAATCTGTCAATGACAAGAAATTCTTGAGAAGATTCGCATCTAAATTCTTCCTCAGCAACAACATCTTATACAAGCGCAATCACGACCTGTGCTTACTCCGCTGTGTAGACTAGAAAACAGCGGAATGAATTATGGAAGAGATACACGAAGGCACATTCGGTACCCACTCCAGTGGACATACAATGGCTAAGAAGATTCTAAGAGCAAGTTATTATTGGTCCACTATGGAAGCTGATTGCCACCACTATGCTCGATCTTGTCACAAATGCCAGATATACACAGACAAAGTGCATGTACCTCCAGTACCGTTGAATGTTTTGACCGCTCCTTGGCCTTTCGCAATGTGGGGCATTGACATGATTGGAGAGATCAAACCCACCGCTTATAATGGACATCGTTTCATCCTTGTTGCCATTGACTACTTTACCAAGTGGGTAGAAGCAGCCTCGTTCGCATCTGTTACTAAGAATGTTGTGGCTCGATTCATCAAGCATAATCTTATCTGTCAGTACGGCGTTCCCGAAAGGATCATCACGGACAATGGTACCAACCTCAACAACAAAATGATCACCGAACTCTGAACGCAGTTCAAGATCAAGCATCACAACTCTTTTTCATATCGGCCTAAAATGAACGACGCAGTGGAAGCCGCCAACAAGAATCTCAAGAAGATCATACAGAAGATGACAGTGACTTATAAGGATTGGCATGAGATGTTGCCATTTGCTCTCCACGGTTACTGCACGACAGTGTGAACATCTACAAGGGCAACCCCCTTCTCTCTTGTATATGGTATGGAAGCAGTCCTACCAATCGAGGTTTAGATACCCTCAACCAGAGTCCTCTAAGACGTAGAGCTAGGCGAAGACGAATGGGTCCAGACTCGCCTTGATCAGATCAACTTGATCGACGAAAAACGGCTCGCATCCATCTGCCACGGAAATATCTATCAGAAGCGAATGATCAGAGCATTCAACAAGAAAGTCAAGAACCGAGCCTACCAAGTCGGTGATCTAGTAGTCAAGCGCATCATCCTTCCACAAGGTGATCCCAGGGGAAAATGGACTCCCACCTATGAGGGACCATTTGTAGTCAAAATAGTATTTTTCGGCGGAGCTATGATACTTAGCACCATGGATGGAGAAGACTTTCCACACCCTGTGAACGCAAACATAGTCAAAAAATACTACGCATGAACGAGACCCGCTAGGTCGACCGGCCTAGGCAAAAATAAGGGCATCCTGGAGGACCAAAAAGGTTCGGGAAAAAGTTAAGGATATACATACAAAAATGTACACCCGACAAGTCGAAAACCTGCAAAGGTGGCTTGGGCAAAAAAGGGTATCCCGGTAGACCGAAAACCCGAAAGGGCGGTCTAGGCAAAAATTAGGGATTTAAGCGTACGACTATGTCTCGTCCATATCACCTGCTTACAGATCACTACTATCAACATTCAAGGTTCAAATGGCGTAAATCAATTCACTCACTTTCTACTGACAGCAAGGAGATGAGATATTCGAAAATATATGAGCAATAGCATAGTTGAAACTCGACAAGATTATTTCCGCATAGCTTTTTTCTATTCTGACAATTTCCTCTTACTAGGATATTCGTCTCTTGTACACAAACTGCCTGACTATAGGCCATTTTTCAAAATTAATGCAAGTTCCCTTTTTACAAGTGTTAATTTTTATTGTTGTTTGCATAAAGTCCAATGATTGCTTTGAATGATTATATGCATCTGACAATAAACACCCGTTCACAAACATATGAAAAGTGAACCGAAAACAAGCAATTACTACAGGCTCTAGGAATTGAGGTGACTACCAAAGTCACCAATGCATCCCCACAGAGTCACTTTCGCAAGAAATACATCCACCAGATCATCAATCCCCATAGAGCCATCGCTCTCCCTACAAAGACAAATTTTCTCCGACGAAGCGCTAGCCTTCTCCCAACAGTGTTCCAACACTTTCAACTTTATCACATTAGTCCCCGAGCAGTGATCCTATCAGCTTCATCAAGCTTCAACTTTATCACATTAGTCCCCAAGCAGTGATTCTATCAGCTTCATCAAGCTTCAACTTTATCACATTAGTCCCCGAGCAGTGATCCTACCAGACTCATCACCTCAAGTGATCCTATCTGATTCATCACTTCAAGTGATCCCTATCATCCTCATCAGCTCTAACGATCCTATTAGATTCATCACCTCAAGTGATCCTATCAGACTCATCACCTCAAGTGATCCTATCAGCCTCATCAGCTTTAATGATCCTACAAGCCTCGTCAGCTTTAATGACCCTATCAGCTTCACCACGTTATGTCAGTCTCAAAGCAGTAACAGATTATGCCATATCACGTTGTCCCCAAAGAAAGGTCTATGCACAAGATCCCCAGCTGAGTATCCCTCGATCGCTAATATTCAGACTTGAGATTTGGTCAGATAATGCATCGGCGAAATCAGAAGTGTCTTTTTTTCTTCTAGTCAGAGCTGTTCAACAACTCTGTCCCTAAGTGAGCGTCAGAAGTCTCCAACAGAACACTCCTATCTTCTTCAAGATGGATATCTTTTGAAATACCACAACATCTACATTCGTACATCTGCATAAAAGTCATAACATATGCATACATCATAATAGCATTATCATACATTCGCATGCATCATAATCTGCATAGGACTAACCATATTCGGTCAAGATTTTATTTCCCCTGCAGGTAAAAGCTATTCTTCAAATGGAAGGTCAAAGGTTAATACCCGAAGCAAGATGGGAGAGCTCTCTAAACGACCATGCAAATTATTTCTAGGAAACAGATTATGGATTAACACCCGAAGCAAGACGGGAAAACTATCTGCATCCTGCCAAGTATTCATCTCAAAAATAGCCAAGACAAAGGTTTAGTCTGACTCTCTTATTATCAACGGCCCCAGATGGCATCCTTAAGCCCATCTCCATTTTCACTTTCATCTGGAAGAAAAACATAGAGTCTAGCGTACGACTCACTCTCCAGTAGCAGCTTCTCCAGATGGCATCTATAAGCCCATTCCAACGTATCATTAACTGACGATCCTACTCCATACAACAATGAGTGCAAATTTTCAGGTGTACTCGAGTGTTCAATCATCTTCCACCTTCAGGTCATGAAAGGAAAGCATGCCAATCTAACCCTTCCGGTACAAGAAGATTAAACAGGGGCAACTATTATACTCCAAAATTTTCCCTCCTACTTCTCAAGACAAATCACATCTCAATTCTCAAGGATTTTACAAGGGTTGACTAGACAAACCCTCTCCTAAGCAATCAATCCAAACTAGGGTTTTTCTATTCTTAAGTCAAGATGGATTTCTAATGCTTCAAGTGGTCATCATACCTCATCCTATACTTCAAGGGATCACCATGTCAAGTTTCAAGTCTTACAAATTCAAATTGCTCATCTAGTTGCTCAGATAGCTGAAAATCAGTTGTATTGGACAAAAAGTCAATTGTGGTCAACATACAGTCAAACTTCATAATTTTTGGTCAACATCAATATTTTGAAGTGATATTCATCATTTGATCAAGAGTGGATCATGATTCATAAAGAAAAGTCAAGATCTGATCAAAAGTCAAAGTTTCCAAATTAGGGCTTCTCTAGACAAAAGTCAACAGAACTTTGACCAAGCATAAATTTCACATACTTCATCAGAAATTTTCCACCAAAGCACATTTTTAAGAGAATTCAATTCTCTACAACTTCATGTCTCACAAGCTTGGGCAGAAAATGCTTCATTTGGAAGTTATGGATCAAAACATTACAGTTTCTTTTAAAAGTCAACAAAAAGTCAACTTTTTGTAAAGAAGTGTTCATGAGCATGGAAACTCCAATGAAGATTAAACCAAAAAGGATGTTTAAAGGACATCTTGAGCTTTCTAAAAAGTCCAAGAACACCCAAAAATGTCAAAAATTGAGCAAGATACACCTTGTCCAAGTTGAGCATTTTTTAGGAGGTGCACAAAGAGAAATACTTGACAAAACCAAAAAATTTGCAAATGGGCCTAACTTTTCTTGATTCAAACATGTTCCTTAGCTGAATTGGAACCTCCAAGCCCAAGGCCACGAATTTATCTTTTATTTTTTTTATTTATTTTGGATTTTTATTCATTTAAAATCAATTTAATTAAAATAAAAGATAGAAAATCAAAAATTAATTGCAAGATGGATTTTCTCTCATCCTTGAGTTCCAAGCAAACCATTTAATCTGATTATTTTGAAATAATCATGATTGGTAATGAGATTTGATTGAAATTGGCCAAAAAATGAAATATTTGGTTTGATTCCAAATCAAATAATTTCTCATTGATTGGTTTGATTTTTTCTCACAATTCTTAACCTAATTCACTCTATTATAAATACATGATGCATCCACAAGCACAGGAGACGAAATTCTGGCCTCAAGAACCCCATCCCAAGCTTCAAAAAACCGTGTTTTGCAAGCTATTAGCAGCCATGTTTCCAGCCCAATTCAAAGCATTCTAAGCATTCCAACACATTCCTGGAGGTCCTCTGAATCGATCCAGATACTCACAAGCCAGCCAAACGTCCAGAATCAATAAATCACGATTTCGGTTTGCACATTCTAACTCAAAATCGATTTTTGATTTTCATGCATATTTAACATGTTTTGATTGTTTGTTTGTGTTTAGAATGGAGTTTTGAAGCTTTCTGCATAGGTTAATTGTGTTTTGAGTACAGGAATCCACCATGGCTAGGGTTCCCAAGCTCCAATTGGGGTTTTCTGAAATAGGAAAAATTGGACGAAACTAATGACTCCAGCATGTTCAGGGGATCAAACCGAGTTGATCCATGTCCTCATAACAAATTTATGTTGCATATTTTTGGATTTTGATTTTTGTAGGTGTTATAGCTACGGAAAAAATCGTTGGTAAAGGCTATTGCTACGAATCAAAACCGTGGCTAAAAGTTCAAATATTCAAACGAAGAAGATGATGTTCTTCGCGCGTGTTTTGAGATTTGGTTTTCAGAATTTAATTTCCCTTATAATTATTTCGTTTCATATTGCTAACAACTAAACACTCTAGCTCAGATGGTAATCAGCGCGCGCGTGTGAGGGATAAGGCTTGGGTTCGATCCCTGACTTTGTCAAATCTTTTTTAACACCTTTGCAAAACTAACCAATTTTCTATTTATTTTTATATTTTTCCATTTAATTTAATTTCTTTTCAAATAATTTTCTAATGCATTAAAAATCACCAAAAAATATTTTCTTTTTGCATTTAGGTCAGAAAAAATACTTATTTAATTTTTGACATAAAAATTAATAGTTTTGCATGCATATTTTAATTAATTGTTAATTAACCGTAAAATTGACTTTTAATTGCTTTTCCTTACTAAAATCAATCCAGAAAATTCCCAAAAAAAATTATTTTATCATCTAATTAGGATTACTAACCTAAAAAACTTTTTCCTAACTCAAAAACCTTCTTTTTACTAACACATTTTCTCTTATGCGAAATTCTTTTCTTTTTCGATTATTATGTATCTGTTTCCAGGTGGTAATAGTTAGGATTAATTTTCTCGCATTTCTTTTTCAAATATTATGTAACTACTCATGGGAT
Organism: Vicia sativa; assembly: GCA_021764765.1. Taxonomy (NCBI): domain Eukaryota; kingdom Viridiplantae; phylum Streptophyta; class Magnoliopsida; order Fabales; family Fabaceae; genus Vicia; species Vicia sativa. The sequence continues at coordinate 163,986,623 of CM038794.1, forward strand.
GTAATAGTTTAATTCGGGTTTACTTTCCGCACTCCTATATTATGTAACTGCCCCAAAGCCATGTAATAGCGTAGGATTTACTTTCCGCACTTTACTTTCTGCAATTTACTTTCCGCACCCATATAAACTGTTAGTAACTAGGCGTGTATGGCAAGATAAAAATGAACGTAGATCGCTTCTAATTTCAAGATAACTTATCTGAATTTAACACACTCTCTTCACACTTGCACCCCCTAGAGTATTCTCTCTCGTTGCCTTACGAAATAAATGGTCAAGTCCCTTGAACGTAGAGGTATTCTAGCACCGTTGCCTACAAACATATCATCATAGTCCCTTTGATACAAAAATCATAGTCCCTCGATGTGGCCTACGAATACATGATCTCGTCCCTTGATTGTTTCCTACAAAAAGTGATGATTGTCCCTTCGAATGTGCTAGGATACTCCTACAAGTTGCCTTCTATGACCATCCGATGTCCCTTCAAATGTCCCTCTTACATCCAACGAATAGGGTTACCTACCAACTAATGGTACGGATAGCACTATTCTAGAGGAAAGTAAAATAACACGAAAATGACCATTCTGAGTAGGTAATAAGATTTTTAGTTGCTTGCTCAATCAAAATGCTTTTCACACCTCACACTTTTGTCAAAGTTCAAACACTTTTCAAAACAAAACATTTCCGAACACTTTGTATACATTCCAATGTGAATCATTACAAAGTCAAAGTGAAATGCCTTTTCAAAACATTTTTGTCAAACACACAGAAAGCAATTTTTAAAATGAGCTAAAAGCAACTAAGAGCCCGCAGATAACTACGGATGGAAAGGGGTGCTAACACCTTCCCTTTTCATAACCTTCTCCCTTACTCAAAATCTAACGAAGGTATTTTTCTGTTCTTTTCACGTTCCCTTAATTGGATACAAGAAAAGTCGGTGGCGACTCTTGCTATCCGCAACATTTGCGATAAAAAGCAAAACAAATCTCAAAGTCAGTTCTCCCACCGTATTACACCTTGCCCGGGGCATTACGGCTCGTTTGTGAGGGTTATTATCTGTCATTTGCATATTTTCATTCAATAAAATCATTGGAATTTTGCATTTAAGTGTTGTTTTCGTTCTTCTCTTTTACTACCCCTTCAAAAGCTATGTGTTGTTACACACACCCACGTGATACATTGCAGATTCACTCTGAATCTCGTTGATAACAGCTATGCTATTACTAAATATGACTTCGATAATCCGATCTACCAAGCCGAAGACGAAGGTGAGGAAGATTGTGAAGTTCCAGGAGAACTTGTCAGACTGCTACATCAAGAAGAACAGGTTATACAACAACATGAAGAGCCAGTCGAGGTTGTGAATCTAGGTACTGACGAAGACAGAAAAGAAATCAAGATAGGAGCAGGTCTTGAGAATGGTATCAAAGAGAGATTGGTTCAGATGCTACGAGACTATATCGAGGTATTTGCTTGGTCATACGAAGACATGTCAGGTCTAGACATTGACATTGTTGTACATCGGTTACCGACAAAAGAGGGTTTTCTCCCAGTGAAGTAGAAGGTCCGTCGTATGCGTCCTGAGATGTCTGAGAAAATCAAAGCCGAAGTCATGAAGTAGTTCAATGTCGGTTTCCTAGCTGTTACTTCTTATCCACAGTGGGTTGCGAATGTGGTACCTGTACCTAAGAAGGATGGCAAAGTACGAATGTGTGTGGATTACAGAGATTTGAACAGAGCGAGTTCGAAAGAAGATTTCCCACTGCCTCATATTGATGTTCTAGTCAACAACACCGCTCAACATAAGGTTTTCTCCTTCATGGATGGTTTCTCCGGTTACAATCAGATCAAAATGGCTCCTGAAGACATGGAAAAGACTAATTTCGTTACACAATGGGGCACATTCTGCTACAAGGTCATGCCGTTCGGACTGAAGAACGTTGGCGCCACTTATCAACGTGCCATGGTGGCATTATTTCATGACATGATTCATCACGAGATAGAGGTCTACGTCGACGAAATGATACCTCGATCACAGACTGAAGAAGAACATCTCGGCCATTTGCGGAAACTGTTTAATAGACTGAAGAAGTACAGACTAAGACTTAATCCCAACAAGTGCACCTTTGAAGTCAGATCCGGTAAGCTCTTAGGGTTAGTTGTCAGTGGTAAAGGTATTGAAGTTGACCCCGCCAAGGTTAAAGCTATCCAAGAAATTCCAGTGCCCTGCACTGAGAAAGAAGTCAGAGGTTTCTTGGGACGATTGAACTACATTGCCAGATTCATTGCACATCTCACAGCTACTTGTGAGCCAATATTCAAATTACTGAAGAAAGATCAAGTAGTGGAATGGAACGATGATTACCAGATTTCTTTTGACAAAATCAAGGAGTACCTGCAAAATCCTCCTATTCTGATTCCGCCCGCCGAAGGAAGACCTCTTATCATGTACTTGACAATATTAGAGCACTCAATGGGGTGTGTGTTGGGGCAACATGACGAGTCTGGTCGAAAAGAGTATGCAATATACTACCTTAGCAAAAAATTTACCGACTGTGAAACAAGATACTCACAGCTCGAGAAAACTTGCAGCACTTTGGCTTGGGCTGCTCGCCGACTAAGACAGTATATGTTGACTCACACTACCCTATTGATCTCCAAGATAGATCCGATAAAATACATATTCGAGAAATCTCCTCTCTCTGGAAGAATGGCAAGATGGTAAATGATCATGACCGAATACGACATCCAGTATACTACTTAGAAAGCGATCAAAGGAAGTGTAGTAGCCGATCATTTTGCTCATCAAGCCATACATGACTATCAGTCTATGCAGTTCGAATTTCCAGACGAAGATGTTTTGCTAGTTACTGATTGCGAGGAACCAGGACCAGACGAAGGACCTGAACCGGGATCCCGATGGACCATGGTCTTTGATGGAGCCTCAAACGCACCTGGCAATGGCATTGGCGCCATCATTACGTCTCCTACAAGCAGACACACTCCTTTCACCGCCAGACTTTGTTTCAATTGCACCAACAACATGGCCGAATACGAAGCATGCATCATGGGTATCAAAGCTGCTATTGACTTAGGAATCAAATTATTGCAAGTGTACGGAGACTCAGCTTTAGTGATTAGTCAGATTAAAGGAGATTGGGACACGAAGCATCTGAATCTCATTCCATATCGAGAGCATGTTTTAAGCCTGATCCCTTACTTCGAAGAAATCACTTTCTATCACATTCCACGAGAAGAGAACCAGTTGGCAGATGCATTAGATACCATGTCATCTATGTTCGAAGTCAGATGGGACAACGAAGCTCCCCAAATCATCATCAAAAAGTTCGACGAACCAGCATATTGTTCTGAACTTGATACAGAAGAGAAACCTTGGTACTACGAAGTAAAGAGGTATCTCGAGACTCAGGAATATCCTATAGGAGAATCTGTCAATGACAAGAAATTCTTGAGAAGATTCGCATCTAAATTCTTCCTCAGCAACAACATCTTATACAAGCGCAATCACGACCTGTGCTTACTCCGCTGTGTAGACTAGAAAACAGCGGAATGAATTATGGAAGAGATACACGAAGGCACATTCGGTACCCACTCCAGTGGACATACAATGGCTAAGAAGATTCTAAGAGCAAGTTATTATTGGTCCACTATGGAAGCTGATTGCCACCACTATGCTCGATCTTGTCACAAATGCCAGATATACACAGACAAAGTGCATGTACCTCCAGTACCGTTGAATGTTTTGACCGCTCCTTGGCCTTTCGCAATGTGGGGCATTGACATGATTGGAGAGATCAAACCCACCGCTTATAATGGACATCGTTTCATCCTTGTTGCCATTGACTACTTTACCAAGTGGGTAGAAGCAGCCTCGTTCGCATCTGTTACTAAGAATGTTGTGGCTCGATTCATCAAGCATAATCTTATCTGTCAGTACGGCGTTCCCGAAAGGATCATCACGGACAATGGTACCAACCTCAACAACAAAATGATCACCGAACTCTGAACGCAGTTCAAGATCAAGCATCACAACTCTTTTTCATATCGGCCTAAAATGAACGACGCAGTGGAAGCCGCCAACAAGAATCTCAAGAAGATCATACAGAAGATGACAGTGACTTATAAGGATTGGCATGAGATGTTGCCATTTGCTCTCCACGGTTACTGCACGACAGTGTGAACATCTACAAGGGCAACCCCCTTCTCTCTTGTATATGGTATGGAAGCAGTCCTACCAATCGAGGTTTAGATACCCTCAACCAGAGTCCTCTAAGACGTAGAGCTAGGCGAAGACGAATGGGTCCAGACTCGCCTTGATCAGATCAACTTGATCGACGAAAAACGGCTCGCATCCATCTGCCACGGAAATATCTATCAGAAGCGAATGATCAGAGCATTCAACAAGAAAGTCAAGAACCGAGCCTACCAAGTCGGTGATCTAGTAGTCAAGCGCATCATCCTTCCACAAGGTGATCCCAGGGGAAAATGGACTCCCACCTATGAGGGACCATTTGTAGTCAAAATAGTATTTTTCGGCGGAGCTATGATACTTAGCACCATGGATGGAGAAGACTTTCCACACCCTGTGAACGCAAACATAGTCAAAAAATACTACGCATGAACGAGACCCGCTAGGTCGACCGGCCTAGGCAAAAATAAGGGCATCCTGGAGGACCAAAAAGGTTCGGGAAAAAGTTAAGGATATACATACAAAAATGTACACCCGACAAGTCGAAAACCTGCAAAGGTGGCTTGGGCAAAAAAGGGTATCCCGGTAGACCGAAAACCCGAAAGGGCGGTCTAGGCAAAAATTAGGGATTTAAGCGTACGACTATGTCTCGTCCATATCACCTGCTTACAGATCACTACTATCAACATTCAAGGTTCAAATGGCGTAAATCAATTCACTCACTTTCTACTGACAGCAAGGAGATGAGATATTCGAAAATATATGAGCAATAGCATAGTTGAAACTCGACAAGATTATTTCCGCATAGCTTTTTTCTATTCTGACAATTTCCTCTTACTAGGATATTCGTCTCTTGTACACAAACTGCCTGACTATAGGCCATTTTTCAAAATTAATGCAAGTTCCCTTTTTACAAGTGTTAATTTTTATTGTTGTTTGCATAAAGTCCAATGATTGCTTTGAATGATTATATGCATCTGACAATAAACACCCGTTCACAAACATATGAAAAGTGAACCGAAAACAAGCAATTACTACAGGCTCTAGGAATTGAGGTGACTACCAAAGTCACCAATGCATCCCCACAGAGTCACTTTCGCAAGAAATACATCCACCAGATCATCAATCCCCATAGAGCCATCGCTCTCCCTACAAAGACAAATTTTCTCCGACGAAGCGCTAGCCTTCTCCCAACAGTGTTCCAACACTTTCAACTTTATCACATTAGTCCCCGAGCAGTGATCCTATCAGCTTCATCAAGCTTCAACTTTATCACATTAGTCCCCAAGCAGTGATTCTATCAGCTTCATCAAGCTTCAACTTTATCACATTAGTCCCCGAGCAGTGATCCTACCAGACTCATCACCTCAAGTGATCCTATCTGATTCATCACTTCAAGTGATCCCTATCATCCTCATCAGCTCTAACGATCCTATTAGATTCATCACCTCAAGTGATCCTATCAGACTCATCACCTCAAGTGATCCTATCAGCCTCATCAGCTTTAATGATCCTACAAGCCTCGTCAGCTTTAATGACCCTATCAGCTTCACCACGTTATGTCAGTCTCAAAGCAGTAACAGATTATGCCATATCACGTTGTCCCCAAAGAAAGGTCTATGCACAAGATCCCCAGCTGAGTATCCCTCGATCGCTAATATTCAGACTTGAGATTTGGTCAGATAATGCATCGGCGAAATCAGAAGTGTCTTTTTTTCTTCTAGTCAGAGCTGTTCAACAACTCTGTCCCTAAGTGAGCGTCAGAAGTCTCCAACAGAACACTCCTATCTTCTTCAAGATGGATATCTTTTGAAATACCACAACATCTACATTCGTACATCTGCATAAAAGTCATAACATATGCATACATCATAATAGCATTATCATACATTCGCATGCATCATAATCTGCATAGGACTAACCATATTCGGTCAAGATTTTATTTCCCCTGCAGGTAAAAGCTATTCTTCAAATGGAAGGTCAAAGGTTAATACCCGCGAAGCAAGATGGGAGAGCTCTCTAAACGACCATGCAAATTATTTCTAGGAAACAGATTATGGATTAACACCCGAAGCAAGACGGGAAAACTATCTGCATCCTGCCAAGTATTCATCTCAAAAATAGCCAAGACAAAGGTTTAGTCTGACTCTCTTATTATCAACGGCCCCAGATGGCATCCTTAAGCCCATCTCCATTTTCACTTTCATCTGGAAGAAAAACATAGAGTCTAGCGTACGACTCACTCTCCAGTAGCAGCTTCTCCAGATGGCATCTATAAGCCCATTCCAACGTATCATTAACTGACGATCCTACTCCATACAACAATGAGTGCAAATTTTCAGGTGTACTCGAGTGTTCAATCATCTTCCACCTTCAGGTCATGAAAGGAAAGCATGCCAATCTAACCCTTCCGGTACAAGAAGATTAAACAGGGGCAACTATTATACTCCAAAATTTTCCCTCCTACTTCTCAAGACAAATCACATCTCAATTCTCAAGGATTTTACAAGGGTTGACTAGACAAACCCTCTCCTAAGCAATCAATCCAAACTAGGGTTTTTCTATTCTTAAGTCAAGATGGATTTCTAATGCTTCAAGTGGTCATCATACCTCATCCTATACTTCAAGGGATCACCATGTCAAGTTTCAAGTCTTACAAATTCAAATTGCTCATCTAGTTGCTCAGATAGCTGAAAATCAGTTGTATTGGACAAAAAGTCAATTGTGGTCAACATACAGTCAAACTTCATAATTTTTGGTCAACATCAATATTTTGAAGTGATATTCATCATTTGATCAAGGGTTGGTCATGATTCATCAAGAAAAGTCAAGAATTGATCAAAAGTCAAAGTTGCTAAATTGGGCTTTCTTAGACAAAAGTCAACAGAACTTTGACCAAGCATCACTTTCACATACTTTATCAGAAATTTTTCCATCACAGCTCTTTTTGAACAGAATTCAATTCTCTACAACTTCATGTCTCACAAGCTTGGGCAGAAAATGCTTCATTTGGAAGTTATGGATCAAAACATTACAGTTTCTTTTAAAAGTCAACAAAAAGTCAACTTTTTGTAAAGAAGTGTTCATGAGCATGGAAACTCCAATGAAGATTAAACCAAAAAGGATGTTTAAAGGACATCTTGAGCTTTCTAAAAAGTCCAAGAACACCCAAAAATGTCAAAAATTGAGCAAGATACACCTTGTCCAAGTTGAGCATTTTTTAGGAGGTGCACAAAGAGAAATACTTGACAAAACCAAAAAATTTGCAAATGGGCCTAACTTTTCTTGATTCAAACATGTTCCTTAGCTGAATTGGAACCTCCAAGCCCAAGGCCACGAATTTATCTTTTATTTTTTTTATTTATTTTGGATTTTTATTCATTTAAAATCAATTTAATTAAAATAAAAGATAGAAAATCAAAAATTAATTGCAAGATGGATTTTCTCTCATCCTTGAGTTCCAAGCAAACCATTTAATCTGATTATTTTGAAATAATCATGATTGGTAATGAGATTTGATTGAAATTGGCCAAAAAATGAAATATTTGGTTTGATTCCAAATCAAATAATTTCTCATTGATTGGTTTGATTTTTTCTCACAATTCTTAACCTAATTCACTCTATTATAAATACATGATGCATCCACAAGCACAGGAGACGAAATTCTGGCCTCAAGAACCCCATCCCAAGCTTCAAAAAACCGTGTTTTGCAAGCTATTAGCAGCCATGTTTCCAGCCCAATTCAAAGCATTCTAAGCATTCCAACACATTCCTGGAGGTCCTCTGAATCGATCCAGATACTCACAAGCCAGCCAAACGTCCAGAATCAATAAATCACGATTTCGGTTTGCACATTCTAACTCAAAATCGATTTTTGATTTTCATGCATATTTAACATGTTTTGATTGTTTGTTTGTGTTTAGAATGGAGTTTTGAAGCTTTCTGCATAGGTTAATTGTGTTTTGAGTACAGGAATCCACCATGGCTAGGGTTCCCAAGCTCCAATTGGGGTTTTCTGAAATAGGAAAAATTGGACGAAACTAATGACTCCAGCATGTTCAGGGGATCAAACCGAGTTGATCCATGTCCTCATAACAAATTTATGTTGCATATTTTTGGATTTTGATTTTTGTAGGTGTTATAGCTACGGAAAAAATCGTTGGTAAAGGCTATTGCTACGAATCAAAACCGTGGCTAAAAGTTCAAATATTCAAACGAAGAAGATGATGTTCTTCGCGCGTGTTTTGAGATTTGGTTTTCAGAATTTAATTTCCCTTATAATTATTTCGTTTCATATTGCTAACAACTAAACACTCTAGCTCAGATGGTAATCAGCGCGCGCGTGTGAGGGATAAGGCTTGGGTTCGATCCCTGACTTTGTCAAATCTTTTTTAACACCTTTGCAAAACTAACCAATTTTCTATTTATTTTTATATTTTTCCATTTAATTTAATTTCTTTTCAAATAATTTTCTAATGCATTAAAAATCACCAAAAAATATTTTCTTTTTGCATTTAGGTCAGAAAAAATACTTATTTAATTTTTGACATAAAAATTAATAGTTTTGCATGCATATTTTAATTAATTGTTAATTAACCGTAAAATTGACTTTTAATTGCTTTTCCTTACTAAAATCAATCCAGAAAATTCCCAAAAAAAATTATTTTATCATCTAATTAGGATTACTAACCTAAAAAACTTTTTCCTAACTCAAAAACCTTCTTTTTACTAACACATTTTCTCTTATGCGAAATTCTTTTCTTTTTCGATTATTATGTATCTGTTTCCAGGTGGTAATAGTTAGGATTAATTTTCTCGCATTTCTTTTTCAAATATTATGTAACTACTCATGGGATGTAATAGTTTAATTCGGGTTTACTTTCCGCACTCCTATATTATGTAACTGCCCCAAAGCCATGTAATAGCGTAGGATTTACTTTCCGCACTTTACTTTCTGCAATTTACTTTCCGCACCCATATAAACTGTTAGTAACTAGGCGTGTATGGCAAGATAAAAATGAACGTAGATCGCTTCTAATTTCAAGATAACTTATCTGAATTTAACACACTCTCTTCACACTTGCACCCCCTAGAGTATTCTCTCTCGTTGCCTTACGAAATAAATGGTCAAGTCCCTTGAACGTAGAGGTATTCTAGCACCGTTGCCTACAAACATATCATCATAGTCCCTTTGATACAAAAATCATAGTCCCTCGATGTGGCCTACGAATACATGATCTCGTCCCTTGATTGTTTCCTACAAAAAGTGATGATTGTCCCTTCGAATGTGCTAGGATACTCCTACAAGTTGCCTTCTATGACCATCCGATGTCCCTTCAAATGTCCCTCTTACATCCAACGAATAGGGTTACCTACCAACTAATGGTACGGATAGCACTATTCTAGAGGAAAGTAAAATAACACGAAAATGACCATTCTGAGTAGGTAATAAGATTTTTAGTTGCTTGCTCAATCAAAATGCTTTTCACACCTCACACTTTTGTCAAAGTTCAAACACTTTTCAAAACAAAACATTTCCGAACACTTTGTATACATTCCAATGTGAATCATTACAAAGTCAAAGTGAAATGCCTTTTCAAAACATTTTTGTCAAACACACAGAAAGCAATTTTTAAAATGAGCTAAAAGCAACTAAGAGCCCGCAGATAACTACGGATGGAAAGGGGTGCTAACACCTTCCCTTTTCATAACCTTCTCCCTTACTCAAAATCTAACGAAGGTATTTTTCTGTTCTTTTCACGTTCCCTTAATTGGATACAAGAAAAGTCGGTGGCGACTCTTGCTATCCGCAACATTTGCGATAAAAAGCAAAACAAATCTCAAAGTCAGTTCTCCCACCGTATTACACCTTGCCCGGGGCATTACGGCTCGTTTGTGAGGGTTATTATCTGTCATTTGCATATTTTCATTCAATAAAATCATTGGAATTTTGCATTTAAGTGTTGTTTTCGTTCTTCTCTTTTACTACCCCTTCAAAAGCTATGTGTTGTTACACACACCCACGTGATACATTGCAGATTCACTCTGAATCTCGTTGATAACAGCTATGCTATTACTAAATATGACTTCGATAATCCGATCTACCAAGCCGAAGACGAAGGTGAGGAAGATTGTGAAGTTCCAGGAGAACTTGTCAGACTGCTACATCAAGAAGAACAGGTTATACAACAACATGAAGAGCCAGTCGAGGTTGTGAATCTAGGTACTGACGAAGACAGAAAAGAAATCAAGATAGGAGCAGGTCTTGAGAATGGTATCAAAGAGAGATTGGTTCAGATGCTACGAGACTATATCGAGGTATTTGCTTGGTCATACGAAGACATGTCAGGTCTAGACATTGACATTGTTGTACATCGGTTACCGACAAAAGAGGGTTTTCTCCCAGTGAAGTAGAAGGTCCGTCGTATGCGTCCTGAGATGTCTGAGAAAATCAAAGCCGAAGTCATGAAGTAGTTCAATGTCGGTTTCCTAGCTGTTACTTCTTATCCACAGTGGGTTGCGAATGTGGTACCTGTACCTAAGAAGGATGGCAAAGTACGAATGTGTGTGGATTACAGAGATTTGAACAGAGCGAGTTCGAAAGAAGATTTCCCACTGCCTCATATTGATGTTCTAGTCAACAACACCGCTCAACATAAGGTTTTCTCCTTCATGGATGGTTTCTCCGGTTACAATCAGATCAAAATGGCTCCTGAAGACATGGAAAAGACTAATTTCGTTACACAATGGGGCACATTCTGCTACAAGGTCATGCCGTTCGGACTGAAGAACGTTGGCGCCACTTATCAACGTGCCATGGTGGCATTATTTCATGACATGATTCATCACGAGATAGAGGTCTACGTCGACGAAATGATACCTCGATCACAGACTGAAGAAGAACATCTCGGCCATTTGCGGAAACTGTTTAATAGACTGAAGAAGTACAGACTAAGACTTAATCCCAACAAGTGCACCTTTGAAGTCAGATCCGGTAAGCTCTTAGGGTTAGTTGTCAGTGGTAAAGGTATTGAAGTTGACCCCGCCAAGGTTAAAGCTATCCAAGAAATTCCAGTGCCCTGCACTGAGAAAGAAGTCAGAGGTTTCTTGGGACGATTGAACTACATTGCCAGATTCATTGCACATCTCACAGCTACTTGTGAGCCAATATTCAAATTACTGAAGAAAGATCAAGTAGTGGAATGGAACGATGATTACCAGATTTCTTTTGACAAAATCAAGGAGTACCTGCAAAATCCTCCTATTCTGATTCCGCCCGCCGAAGGAAGACCTCTTATCATGTACTTGACAATATTAGAGCACTCAATGGGGTGTGTGTTGGGGCAACATGACGAGTCTGGTCGAAAAGAGTATGCAATATACTACCTTAGCAAAAAGTTTACCGACTGTGAAACAAGATACTCGCAGCTCGAGAAAACTTGCAGCGCTTTGGCTTAGGCTAATCGCCGACTAAGACAGTATATGTTGACTCACACTACCTTATTGATCTCCAAGATGGATCTGATAAAATACATATTCGAGAAACCTGTTTTCTCCGGAAGAATAACAAGATGGCAAATGATCTTGACCGAATATGACATCCAGTATACTACTTAGAAAGCGATCAAAGGAAGTGTAGTAGCCGATCATTTTGCTCATCAAGCCATACATGACTATCAGTCTATGCAGTTCGAATTTCCAGACGAAGATGTTTTGCTAGTTACTGATTGCGAGGAACCAGGACCAGACGAAGGACCTGAACCGGGATCCCGATGGACCATGGTCTTTGATGGAGCCTCAAACGCACCTGGCAATGGCATTGGCGCCATCATTACGTCTCCTACAAGCAGACACACTCCTTTCACCGCCAGACTTTGTTTCAATTGCACCAACAACATGGCCGAATACGAAGCATGCATCATGGGTATCAAAGCTGCTATTGACTTAGGAATCAAATTATTGCAAGTGTACGGAGACTCAGCTTTAGTGATTAGTCAGATTAAAGGAGATTGGGACACGAAGCATCTGAATCTCATTCCATATCGAGAGCATGTTTTAAGCCTGATCCCTTACTTCGAAGAAATCACTTTCTATCACATTCCACGAGAAGAGAACCAGTTGGCAGATGCATTAGATACCATGTCATCTATGTTCGAAGTCAGATGGGACAACGAAGCTCCCCAAATCATCATCAAAAAGTTCGACGAACCAGCATATTGTTCTGAACTTGATACAGAAGAGAAACCTTGGTACTACGAAGTAAAGAGGTATCTCGAGACTCAGGAATATCCTATAGGAGAATCTGTCAATGACAAGAAATTCTTGAGAAGATTCGCATCTAAATTCTTCCTCAGCAACAACATCTTATACAAGCGCAATCACGACCTGTGCTTACTCCGCTGTGTAGACTAGAAAACAGCGGAATGAATTATGGAAGAGATACACGAAGGCACATTCGGTACCCACTCCAGTGGACATACAATGGCTAAGAAGATTCTAAGAGCAAGTTATTATTGGTCCACTATGGAAGCTGATTGCCACCACTATGCTCGATCTTGTCACAAATGCCAGATATACACAGACAAAGTGCATGTACCTCCAGTACCGTTGAATGTTTTGACCGCTCCTTGGCCTTTCGCAATGTGGGGCATTGACATGATTGGAGAGATCAAACCCACCGCTTATAATGGACATCGTTTCATCCTTGTTGCCATTGACTACTTTACCAAGTGGGTAGAAGCAGCCTCGTTCGCATCTGTTACTAAGAATGTTGTGGCTCGATTCATCAAGCATAATCTTATCTGTCAGTACGGCGTTCCCGAAAGGATCATCACGGACAATGGTACCAACCTCAACAACAAAATGATCACCGAACTCTGAACGCAGTTCAAGATCAAGCATCACAACTCTTTTTCATATCGGCCTAAAATGAACGACGCAGTGGAAGCCGCCAACAAGAATCTCAAGAAGATCATACAGAAGATGACAGTGACTTATAAGGATTGGCATGAGATGTTGCCATTTGCTCTCCACGGTTACTGCACGACAGTGTGAACATCTACAAGGGCAACCCCCTTCTCTCTTGTATATGGTATGGAAGCAGTCCTACCAATCGAGGTTTAGATACCCTCAACCAGAGTCCTCTAAGACGTAGAGCTAGGCGAAGACGAATGGGTCCAGACTCGCCTTGATCAGATCAACTTGATCGACGAAAAACGGCTCGCATCCATCTGCCACGGAAATATCTATCAGAAGCGAATGATCAGAGCATTCAACAAGAAAGTCAAGAACCGAGCCTACCAAGTCGGTGATCTAGTAGTCAAGCGCATCATCCTTCCACAAGGTGATCCCAGGGGAAAATGGACTCCCACCTATGAGGGACCATTTGTAGTCAAAATAGTATTTTTCGGCGGAGCTATGATACTTAGCACCATGGATGGAGAAGACTTTCCACACCCTGTGAACGCAAACATAGTCAAAAAATACTACGCATGAACGAGACCCGCTAGGTCGACCGGCCTAGGCAAAAATAAGGGCATCCTGGAGGACCAAAAAGGTTCGGGAAAAAGTTAAGGATATACATACAAAAATGTACACCCGACAAGTCGAAAACCTGCAAAGGTGGCTTGGGCAAAAAAGGGTATCCCGGTAGACCGAAAACCCGAAAGGGCGGTCTAGGCAAAAATTAGGGATTTAAGCGTACGACTATGTCTCGTCCATATCACCTGCTTACAGATCACTACTATCAACATTCAAGGTTCAAATGGCGTAAATCAATTCACTCACTTTCTACTGACAGCAAGGAGATGAGATATTCGAAAATATATGAGCAATAGCATAGTTGAAACTCGACAAGATTATTTCCGCATAGCTTTTTTCTATTCTGACAATTTCCTCTTACTAGGATATTCGTCTCTTGTACACAAACTGCCTGACTATAGGCCATTTTTCAAAATTAATGCAAGTTCCCTTTTTACAAGTGTTAATTTTTATTGTTGTTTGCATAAAGTCCAATGATTGCTTTGAATGATTATATGCATCTGACAATAAACACCCGTTCACAAACATATGAAAAGTGAACCGAAAACAAGCAATTACTACAGGCTCTAGGAATTGAGGTGACTACCAAAGTCACCAATGCATCCCCACAGAGTCACTTTCGCAAGAAATACATCCACCAGATCATCAATCCCCATAGAGCCATCGCTCTCCCTACAAAGACAAATTTTCTCCGACGAAGCGCTAGCCTTCTCCCAACAGTGTTCCAACACTTTCAACTTTATCACATTAGTCCCCGAGCAGTGATCCTATCAGCTTCATCAAGCTTCAACTTTATCACATTAGTCCCCAAGCAGTGATTCTATCAGCTTCATCAAGCTTCAACTTTATCACATTAGTCCCCGAGCAGTGATCCTACCAGACTCATCACCTCAAGTGATCCTATCTGATTCATCACTTCAAGTGATCCCTATCATCCTCATCAGCTCTAACGATCCTATTAGATTCATCACCTCAAGTGATCCTATCAGACTCATCACCTCAAGTGATCCTATCAGCCTCATCAGCTTTAATGATCCTACAAGCCTCGTCAGCTTTAATGACCCTATCAGCTTCACCACGTTATGTCAGTCTCAAAGCAGTAACAGATTATGCCATATCACGTTGTCCCCAAAGAAAGGTCTATGCACAAGATCCCCAGCTGAGTATCCCTCGATCGCTAATATTCAGACTTGAGATTTGGTCAGATAATGCATCGGCGAAATCAGAAGTGTCTTTTTTTCTTCTAGTCAGAGCTGTTCAACAACTCTGTCCCTAAGTGAGCGTCAGAAGTCTCCAACAGAACACTCCTATCTTCTTCAAGATGGATATCTTTTGAAATACCACAACATCTACATTCGTACATCTGCATAAAAGTCATAACATATGCATACATCATAATAGCATTATCATACATTCGCATGCATCATAATCTGCATAGGACTAACCATATTCGGTCAAGATTTTATTTCCCCTGCAGGTAAAAGCTATTCTTCAAATGGAAGGTCAAAGGTTAATACCCGAAGCAAGATGGGAGAGCTCTCTAAACGACCATGCAAATTATTTCTAGGAAACAGATTATGGATTAACACCCGAAGCAAGACGGGAAAACTATCTGCATCCTGCCAAGTATTCATCTCAAAAATAGCCAAGACAAAGGTTTAGTCTGACTCTCTTATTATCAACGGCCCCAGATGGCATCCTTAAGCCCATCTCCATTTTCACTTTCATCTGGAAGAAAAACATAGAGTCTAGCGTACGACTCACTCTCCAGTAGCAGCTTCTCCAGATGGCATCTATAAGCCCATTCCAACGTATCATTAACTGACGATCCTACTCCATACAACAATGAGTGCAAATTTTCAGGTGTACTCGAGTGTTCAATCATCTTCCACCTTCAGGTCATGAAAGGAAAGCATGCCAATCTAACCCTTCCGGTACAAGAAGATTAAACAGGGGCAACTATTATACTCCAAAATTTTCCCTCCTACTTCTCAAGACAAATCACATCTCAATTCTCAAGGATTTTACAAGGGTTGACTAGACAAACCCTCTCCCTAAGCAATCAATCCAAACTAGGGTTTTTCTATTCTTAAGTCAAGATGGATTTCTAATGCTTCAAGTGGTCATCATACCTCATCCTATACTTCAAGGGATCACCATGTCAAGTTTCAAGTCTTACAAATTCAAATTGCTCATCTAGTTGCTCAGATAGCTGAAAATCAGTTGTATTGGACAAAAAGTCAATTGTGGTCAACATACAGTCAAACTTCATAATTTTTGGTCAACATCAATATTTTGAAGTGATATTCATCATTTGATCAAGAGTGGATCATGATTCATAAAGAAAAGTCAAGATCTGATCAAAAGTCAAAGTTTCCAAATTAGGGCTTCTCTAGACAAAAGTCAACAGAACTTTGACCAAGCATAAATTTCACATACTTCATCAGAAATTTTCCACCAAAGCACATTTTTAAGAGAATTCAATTCTCTACAACTTCATGTCTCACAAGCTTGGGCAGAAAATGCTTCATTTGTGAGTTATGGATCAAGACATTACAGGTCCTTCTAGAAAAGTCAACAAAAGTCATCCTTTTGCAAAGAAGTGTTCATGAGCATGGAAACTCCAATGAAGATGAAACCAAAAAGGCTGTTTAGAAGACATCTTGAGCTTTCTAAAAAGTCCAAGAACACCCAAAAATATTGAAAATTGAGCAAGATACAAGTTGTGAAGGTTTGGCATTTTTGAGGAGGTGCATGAGGAAAAATCCTTGCAAAAGCCAAAAATTTCCAAATGGGCCTAAGATTTTATGATTTAAACTTGATCATGAGATTATCCATGGCCACTATGCAGCATGCCACGCCCTCTATCTCTTTATTTATTTATTTTTGAATTAAAATAACTTAAATGTTAATTTAATTAAATAAAATGGAAAAATAAAAGATAAGACAAGTTGGGTTGAATATTTGCATGGCTTGGGGTCCAAGATAGCTCACTACAAGCTGTCAATTTTGTGCAAGAAGATTGAGGAAGAGATTGATCAAGATTGGAAAGATTTTGTGCAATTTTTCAAATCAAATATTCTCCATTTAAGGAGAATATTTTCTCTTAATGCCTTGACCTAATTCCACTCTTCTATAAATACCTAGCATTCTTACAAGACTAGGAGGCCTTTTAGACAACTTTCTCACGTGCTGCCAGCCTCTTGCAAAACCCTAAAAATTCTCAAAATTCCTCAAAGTTGGCCAAATCGTATTCCAACTCCCAACCGGTTTCAAGTGCTTCCAAGCATTGATTCTTATTCCTGAGGTGTAGTAGGGTAAGAATGGATCATAATCCATGGCCAGAACATGCTAAATCGTGTCATTCACAAGCATCCATATTCGTATTTTTTTGCAATTTTTCTATTTTGCCTTGCAGGTTTCCAGATTGCCAGAAGTCACGCCCCAGAAGCTCCAGCTTCTAGATCCTTTCCAGTCAGAAGTGCCAACTTCTGGGCATCCCTAACACCCAGACGTGAAGCCCCCAGAAACTCCAGCTTCTAGTCGCCCCAGTTCCAGAGTCTCCAGAAGCTCCAACTTCTGGACTTTTTCCAGCCCCAGAACCCCCCAGAAGCTCCAGCTTCTGGGCGCCTCCAGCATCAGAAACCCCAGAAGCTCCAACTTCTGGGTGCCTCCAGCAACAGAACTCCCAGAAGCTCCAGCTTCTAGGATGGCTTCTGTCAGAAGCTCTCTAACGTTTTGTTTTATGTTTTTTTTCTTCTTATTTTGCTTATTTAATAATTAATTAATTTAATTAGTAATTAGGTTAATTAATTTAGAATTAATTAGATGATTTTCACTAATATTTTCTTTTGTTTAATTTAATTAATTAATTTAGGTTAGTATTCACTAATATTTCTTTTAATTAATTAAAATCAACTAGATCTAGGTTGGTTTTTCACATAAACTCAAATTTCAAAATACCAAAAATATTAGGATTAGTTTTCTTTTCCGCTATTTATTTTTCTTGCATTTTAAATTCTAGAAAGGTTGTATAGGTCACAATTTTTTTTAATCATGTAATAGCGTAGGATTTTACTTTCTGCACTTTACTTTCCGCACCTCCTATTATGTATCTGCCCCAAAGCAATGTAATAGCGTTTGAAATTTAAATTAGGGATTATTTGAAGAAAATTTGGGGAATTTTGGGTGGTTATGAGAGAAAAACGCAGGGCAGTAAGGAAGAAAGCAAGGAAGAAGAAGAAGAAAACGCAGAGAGTGGTGAAGTTGTGTTATAAATTATTCTACGGCGTTACATTTATATGCAATGTAGTGACATGAATATCACGTCGCAGCCTTGCCACGTGAGATTCATGTCGCTACACTCCCAACGAAAAAATAATTAATGTCTCAGTCTGTCACCCCTATACACAATCAAGTCAAAGTCAGATTTATTTTCCCACTAAAATGTTGCGACGTGGAAAACACGTCACAACCAAAATTCAAAAATTTTCAAACCTCCCTCCATCTATACGTTACAGTTTTTATTCTTTTTATTTTTTACTTTTAGATAGCGACGTGACTCCTACGTCGTAACTGTTTTTTTAAAAATAAAAACTCTAACTTCCTTAATTATAACGTTGGGTTAATTTTTTTAATATTAAAATCATTTGTGACGTAGTTATCACGTCGCAACTAGATTTTTTTTACTCATATGATAAACTCGCCGCTACTGGACGTTGCTGGAGACAATATTTCTTATAATGCATTAGACCAACCAGAAACAATTCTAAGTGTTTTCCCTGTATAAGTTTGACTCAAAGTCACATCCAAATACATTTTCATTACACACTTTCTTTTTTTAAATATTGATTCGATCATTGAAATATTAATTTTGTAGGTACCCCTCTAATTATTAAAGATATTTATCATTATACTTAATCCCTCCCACAATGATCACCTTCAGCCTACTATCATTTTCTGCTCTATTACATAATATTAATAAATAATCATTTTTTATTTAAAAAAAATATCAACTAAAATATCTAACCTTATTTGGTAAATGTTTAGTCCAATTGTTTGCCCAACCTGTCGAAAAAGAAAAACATCAATTAAAATATCTATATCTGAAGCATCTAACATTATTTGGTAGTTTAGTCCAGTTGTTTGCCCAACCTGTCGAAAATGACAAGTAGTACCATTTAAAATCCAACATATTTTATTTATTGATGGAAGTAGGATTACTTTTTACTCGTGGAAGAAAGTGATGAAAGTAATTAAGTTAGAAGTCATTAAAAATATTTTT
Source organism: Vicia sativa (assembly GCA_021764765.1). NCBI lineage: Eukaryota > Viridiplantae > Streptophyta > Magnoliopsida > Fabales > Fabaceae > Vicia > Vicia sativa. The sequence continues at coordinate 164,005,654 of CM038794.1, forward strand.
AACACATTATGTCTTTTTCGATTCTACATGACTTGACTGTTAGAATGAGAACACTGCATAAAATATGAATTTTCACGTAATTCAAACTTCAAAGTTTTCGTATTTAACTATATAACAACTTCAAATCTTTCAGAGTCTTTGGTCTAGTCTCGTTGAATATCAATTCTTTTACACAATTTCAGCTAATATTAATTAAATTAACAAGTATACAACGCAAAGTTTCCAGGAAATTTCCATGAGATTCTATTGTAAATACTGAATAGTAAGTGCACCTTTGAATAATCATCAATTCTAAAACTTGTGCTCTAAACTTTTTTGAATTTCCTACAATGACTAGTCTTGATTCAAAGCATAAGCTCCAAAAACATAGAAATTCTACTAATCTTGTTCTAATGGGATGCCAACTTGGACTATATAGAAAATGTTACGTGTGTTTTTAGTTTAGCAGCGAAGAAAATTGATTTTAAATATCATATAAGAATGAATAACTTATATGAGAGTGAATAACAACCGTTAGATTTAAAAATGAATTGTTGAGATTAAATCGTAATTGTTACTAAATTTTTTTCTTATTAATGACATATGATTTAATAAAGATTACAATTTAATCTCAATTATTCGTTTTTAAATCCAACGGTTGTTATTCATTCTCACATTTTCATATAAATAAAAATTAAATTATAAATAAATAACTTTAATGGAATAATGTTAGATGAAAAATGATGACGCTAAAATTTATTATCTCTTTATAGATATTTAAAGAAATTCAGCTATTTGAATAGTTGAAAAAATGAAGTTTTAAATAAAATGTAATTTAAAAAGGAAAGATGAATGCACCAAATTTTGATATTTCTTTCTTAAAAATTATTTTATAAAATAAATAAGTTTTCTGTCATTTCAATGTTCACTTTGCAAAACAAAATAAGTTGGTAGGCCTTGGATTAATGGTTAATTATGGCTAATAAGAAAGTTCTTTGGAATTTTCAATATCTAGAAGATGGACATGTTTTTGTTTTTCCATGGAAAAAAAATATTCGTGTTCTGTCTTTTTCAAACATCCGTACTTTATTTTCCACACTCAATTAAGTCATTTCACCAAAACAATTTTTTTTTTGGTGACTTTCGGGGCTCTTAATTATTCTTTTTCAAGATTTCATACTTAAAAAAAAAAAACTAATTAAAACTAAATTTTTATATTTTTGAGAAACAAATTTTAATTTAAAATCGTGTAATTGATCTTAACATGTTTGATATTTTGAGGGAACTGATCTCAAATTCAAATTTTATTTAAACAAGAATTTCAAAATTAATTTTTATATTTATAAATTCAAACATAAATTATTTTATATTAAGTAATCACTTTTATCTGAATCAATTTTATACAATTAAGTTATTTAAAATAAAAATAAGAAAAAGTGTTTTACTGATTCTATCAAATGTGATAAAAAGATATTGTTCCAATAAGACTGTTTGAATTTCTGATTTTAATGTGTTTGATGATCAGGTAAAACGAAGGAATTTTGGTTAGATATGATTTGATTGGTTTAATTTTTTTTAATTTATAAAAGAGTAGCTTTAGGATTGTGATTGACTTCTTATAACTTACTCGCGTAAAACTCTCGTATTTATTCTATTACAAGGATGTTGATTTTGGTAGAAATGAATTAAATAAAAATAATCATATCTTCTTTCAGAGCATATTATAGCTTCTTGAATCAAAAATATTTCTACTTTTATAAAATAATTTGTTGGCTTAAAAACCTTTAAGTAGGATCGGTTCTATTTTTTAGAAGTCTGGGACAAATAAAAAGAATGAGTCCCTAACAAAAAATCAACTTTTTACTCACTTATAAAATGAAGACTTATAAAATGAAGAAGAATATGAAAACAAATTTTGATTTTTTTTTCTAACAAAAAAGAATTTCAAAGCGAATAAAAAGTCATCTGTAAATCATTAACGAATTTAAAATTGCAATATGATTAATTGAACTAAGAATGAAAATCTTTTAAGGGTTTTAATTGCTTCAATTTCTAAGCAACAATCATCATCTCAAAGAAATGAAAATGATATTTTTTTTAGTCGAAAACTAAGTCATATGACTAAGATATATAGGAGTAGGCATAATCCATGTCGTGACTTTAATATGCAAGTTTATCTGACTGGGAAAAAAATTATGATAAAAAAATAATAAATTCAAACTCAAATAATAATGAATTTAATTTCATTATAAAAATTTGATAATAAATGAGTTAATTGTATGATAAACTTTTAAATATTTAATTATAATATATAAATAGCTTCTATAATTTATAATAAAATAAATTAATAATATAGTCTCTATAATTTATAATAAAACAAATTAAAATAAAATTATAATTATAAAAGTTATATAAAAAATTCATTATATATAAAAATTTTTTTTGTTTAAATATATATATATATATATATATATATATATATATATATATATATATATATATATATATATATATATATATATATATATATATATATATATATATATATATATATATATATATATATATAATTTATGCTAAAAATATTGGACATCTTTGATTTAGGAGAGATCCTTCTATCCCTTAGGGTTGATAGTTAAACAACGTTGTTGTTTGCAAAGATGACTTTTTAATTGTTGCCTAGATATATTTGTATTAAAATTAAGAGTTCAATTTACTTACTTAGTTTTATCTAAAATAGCTAATCAGCCACAACATCCTTAGCCTGCTATATTTATGGATTCTGATGATCAAAATGCACAATCAGCGGAGCAGGATCGGAATTCAAGATGCTTTAGTTGATATGATTAAAGAGAAGTAAAGGAAGACAAAGAGTATAAACAGAAGATAGTATAAAATTTTTGCGTGCTTCTAAAAGAAAATAAGGTCCCTATTTATAGGGATACAAAGGCTTATTGATAAAGCCGGTACAAGCTACTTATGATAGCCGGTTATAAAAAACAAATGAAGTATTATTGTCGGGTACACAGTGGGCCCCATCGACACAATAACACATCACAAAATACAAAAACTTTTCTTATAAAAAGTAGAGCCTATTGCTATCTACCTAGATAAGATTCTTATCTTCTTTGTCTTTTAACTTTTGGTCTTTCCAAGATAAGATTCTTTCTTATCTTTGTTTTATTCATTGTTGTTGCTCTTGTCTTGTCTTCAAGATAAGATTCTCGCTTATCTTTGCATTGTTACTTTGCCTTGGCTTTCTCTTTAGCTTTTTGAGCCATAGCTTGAATCATAGCATCCCAAAATCTTCATTGTAGGGTCATCATTTTGAGCCTCACCACTAATCCTTCAAAGGTATTGGAATCCATTGATCCCATAGAAGAACTGGTCTTCATAGAGTGAACATCATCTCTTGAAGCTTGGGATTGAAAAGTATTGAAGAATTGAGTCTTCATATGATCTAGAGTTCGATCATAATTTCTTCTTCGATTCATTAGGATACTTTCTTTGGAAGAAATTCTTCAAGCTTCCATAGACAATTGTTGAGAACTTTTTCTTTGACATTGTTATTTTTATCTTGACCATTCTTGACTTAATTTGAATAATCTTGTCTGGATTTCTTCTTGACTTATTTTATTCCACCATTTGTAGAAAAATTTCTTTCTAGAATGGGAATATTAAATTTGTCATTAGAAATGGTGATAGTCCATCTCCAAATCCAAGGAATCAAATTTAGTGAAGAAAAGAAATGGACATTGTCCAGTTATCAAATTTGATGAAAGGTTTAATACTAGTGAACTATTTTCACACCATGGAGTATATAAATCATTTAATTCTTTTGGTAATATTTCCAAAGAAGGACCAAATTTAATCCACGAGGCATAAAACCAATTCGGAATGGGTCTATTAATCACTTCGGATTAATTGAGAAAACCAAGAATGTTTATTCTTGGGATTACGATAATAAAAAGCTTGGGTGAAAGCTCGGACATAGTCCCAATAATTGAAATAAATGTATTTTCCTTCGACAATTCTTATTGCCTTTTCACCATTAGGGTTAAGACCCCATTCCCTTGGTGATAATATCTTGTTAATATGGCATTTGCTGAAGTTTATAAAACTCTCAGGATTGTTGTTTTGATAGTGATGAGTAAAAGTTACCGATTCGGTGGCAAGAATATCTCTAGATGTGGTCTTGATTTACCATGAAGGCCTGGATATCCTCTTGATTCGAGGTATCTTGTTTTAATAGCCCATCCATCATTTGGATTTATTTTTAGATCTTCATCATCAATATACATAATTTTTCAGAATGGATTCTCAAAATAATCGATTACTTGCTCTTGAGGTGAGTCATTGATGCAATTTCTTTGTAAGATATAATCTTTTAGAGGATGAAGAGGAAGGTATATCTTCCTTCTTTGAAGTAGGCAGTTGTTGCACATTTCTACCTTTATAGATTGTAGTCCAATCCCCTATTAGAGGAATATTTACTTCACTTTGGGGTAACATATTGTTACTCCCTCTCCCAAGGCCTCGTCCATAGCCTCGGCCTCTTCCTCCCCTAGATGGGGGTGTCATTTTCTCCCTGCAAAAATTCACGGGTAAGGTAATCAGCAAGTGAATTATTTTCACCTTTAATATGTTTAATATCAAATTCAAACATTGATAATTGAGATTGCCAACTAGCAAATATTTGTTTTGCAACAAGATTTTTTACATCTTTTTCAATAATAGATTTAGCGAGTGCAATCAATTTGTAATAAAAATTTTATTAAGTAAATCATCTTGAAATTTTGAAACACATTTTATAATAGAAAGCATTTCTTTCTTGATAGTCGAATATTTCGACTGAGTAGGATTCCATTTTCCAGAGGTGAACCTAACCAAAACTTCTTTAGATGTTTCAGGTATAACCTGTTTAAGAATTCCTCCATATCCTAAGTCAGAAGCATCAGTTTCAACAATTTTAAAATACTTAGGATTAGCTAGAGATAAGCAAGGCAAACATTTAACCTTATTTTTAATTCTTCGGACTGCTTGAGAATGTTTATCAGTCCAAGGACCAGGATTTTTTCTAAGCCTAGCATGTAATATACTAGTATCCATGGCAAGATTCTCATAGTAATCAGCAATATAATTAAGACTTCCAAGAAACCTTTGTAATTGTTTCTTATCGGTAATTATATCAGGAAATTTAGAAGCAAATTCAATACTTCTTTGAATAGGAATAATTTTTCCTTGATCAATTTCATGTCCTAAAAATCTAATTTTAGTTTGAAATATTTTCATCTTAGGAGCAGATATAACTAACCCATTATGCTTAACTAAACCCTTAAATATTTTTAAATGTTTAATATGCTGATCTATTGTTTTAGAAAAAACTAAAACATCATCAATGTAAACAATTATAAATTCCGTATAAGGAATAAAAATATCATTCATAATATTTTGAAATTCGGAAGGAGCATTTTTTAACCCAAAAGGGAGAACATTCCATTCGAAATGTCCAAAAGGTATGAAGGTTGTTTTATATTTATCGATTCATTAATCGAATTTGCCAATATCCGATTTCATATCGAATTTAGAAAAGATTAAAGCAGTATTTAATCTATCCAATAAATCTTTTTTATTAGGAATAGGATATCTAATCCATTTTAACACCTTATTGAGGGGTTTATAATTAATAACAAGTCTAGGGACACCACGTTCTCTTTCAGCAGCGTTATTAACATAAAAAGCAGTGCAGCTCCAAGGAGATTTAGATTTTCTAATTAAACCTTTCTCTAAAAGAGAATTTATCTCCTTTTTGCATAGTTCTAAATACTCATGATTCATTTGGGCTGGTCTGGCCTTAGTGGGAATCTGACTTTCATTAAAGTCATCAAGATAAGGTAAAGAAATAACATGTTTCTTTCTATCCCAAAAAGCATTGGGTAAATCATTGCATACCTCATCTTGGAACTGCTGATCAATCAATTTGATTTGTCTTTTTATTTCATCTCTATTAAGTTGTTCATTAATATTTAATAAACTAACTTCTTCTTTAAGAAAACATAATTGTTTTTCTTTATTCAAGAGAATACTTTTAACTTCATTAAGCATCTTAATATGAGGGTCAGTAATAAATTCAAAAGTGACCTTTTTACCATTAATCATGGTAGTAATGCCTTTAGTGTCAACATTAATTAAAGGCATAATGCTATTCAAAAAAGGAGTTCCAAGAATAACTCTATGAGTCATATTTTTAACTAAAATGAAATGAGTAGGTAAACAAATATCTTGATTACAAACATATGTATTAGGTAATTTATAATTAACCGTTAATTTGTCACCACTAGCCTGAGCAAGGGTTTGGGTGGTTTTAGTATAATATTTGGTAGGAACAATTCCTTCCTGAAGGCAATTAAGATCTGCGCCACTATCAATAAGAGCGACCTCATTTTGTAATATAAATGTTCTATTAATAACTAAAGTTATTTTAACAAACCATTTTTGAGAAATTACTCTATCAATAAGAGTAAGAAATCTATCATTAGTAGAAAGACTACTGGTAGAAGATATTTCTTCAATTTTAGGATAATCTGTTTCTAATAAGGAGACCCTTTGAGATAATTTTTGATTATCTTTCTTTATCTGAGCAATTTCAGATTTTAAGAGATTAATTTCTCTATTTAAATCAGTAAGGGAAACAGGAGTTTCACGGATATGGGACTGTTGAAATCTAGATAAAACCTCACTTAATTGGTAAGGGGCTTCAATAATAATAGGAGATTCTTTTTTAGAATTTTCTTGAATTAATACTTCAAGCATTTTTCTCTTAAGATTATTATCAGAAATGGACTCAATAGCTTTTATGGCTTCATCTTGTTCTGTAGTAAGAACATTAAGACCATTCATGTCTACAATAGACTTCCAGTAATCTATTTGATTACATTGACAATTATTATTGCCAGAATCATCAGAGGAATAATCTATTGATGATTCATAGATCATATCAATATCTTCATTAGAAGAATTGGTTTCTGAGTCAGACTTAAGCAAACAAACTTTCTCAAGTTGAGAGCGTAATTGCTCATCTTCGATTTCATTAAGAGCTTTCTTGGTCCAACATTGATTTGCATAATGACCAGCTTTACCACATTTGTGGCAAGATACATCAAGCATTTTAGCTTTTCTTTTGCCTTTATGATTAAAAGCCTTTTCTTTTGGTCTACTTTTATTAAAGTGACTCTTTTTCTTATATTTACTATAAAATTTTTATAATTATTCTTATTATTTTTGTGAGGTTTATTCCTAATAATTTTTCTTTTTCTTTTTATTTTCATTAGATCTTCCAAGATCGGCGAATTAGTCAAATTCACCCATTTGGTGTTTTTCGGAAAGTTTCGCTTTTTAAGTCGATTTCTAAGCTTAATATCATTACAAGGTTAATCCTTCATTAACGCAAGTGCTAATAATTTGACCATAAGTAAGATCGGGATAATTAATATTTATTCCATCATTTTTATTTCTCAAAGAATGTCTAACCTTTTACGAAAAGAAATGAGGTAAACCATCAATAAATTTGGATTTCAATGGATAGAATTAGGATTGTTTAATTGATAGACTACGGATAAAAGGTATCTTTGTACCATCTAAAATGTGTAAGGAGGGACATCTTAGATTTTGGAGTAGAGTTTGAATTTTTCTCCAATAGGAATATTGGTTCCAACAAAATGTTGAAGGATAGAGAGACACGTATAGACCGCATCTTCTTCTCCTGGTAGAAATTCCACTTACTCCAATTCAGGGAGCTTGGACTTAACAATTTTCTTATGATTAAGAATATCTTTTTTCCGATTTTCAGTGAGATAATGATCCCACCAGCCTCTTAATTGACCAACAAATCCAGTTGTTATAAAAGAGGCAATATCTCTGTCGGAATTTCCGTGTTGTTTACAAGTGAATACATAATCATTCTATGTATTGCATCAAGGATTTGTTTGTCATTTAATCCATCAATGTTCCATTCATAAATGGCTTTTCCAGAGTACGAATTTTGGAAAGGTTCAGGTTCCTCAAAAAGTAAATCTTGAGGAGAGGGGCGCTTATAATAATATTTTTCTAAAGGTTTAGAGTTATAAACTGGATTTATTTCACTAGTATGTTGATTACTAATGTCTAGGTCAGCAAACATATTTGCTAAATCATTAATGTCTTCTTCATTAGAAGATTCTTGGTTAGACATAACTGTTAAATGTAAATCCTTAAGCTTTTCTTCAAGAATACGGACAAACTCATCACCGTTGGTTTCCATTTTAAATCCTTCTATAGGTATAGGAGGTTGAATTATAGGAACATCTGAAATATTAGATGTAGAAGCTTGTTCTTGATATTTAGGCTTATTTATAAGGTCAATAATAATTTTTTGACGAGCTATTTGTTTGTCTAAAAGATCTTTTATGGATGAGAGTTCTTTTTCTAGAGAAATAAATTGTTCTCCTAAACAGACAAGATAAGCATTAGTATAATTATTGGATTTAATTATGGAATTTAGCTCTTTAAGAGTAATTTGATTTTGTTCAACTCTTTGTAGTTGAAGGGTAAGATATGGTGTAGCTTCTGTATGAGGACCCAAACTTATGGTTTGTTACGGGAAAAAGGAGATTCCATTTTTCTCCTCGATATTTTCCCAAGGTTTTGTAGGACTAGGAGTTCGTCTTGTTTTATGAAAACCAACTCTTCTTTTTGTTTTTTTATAAAGTAACTAATGAACCATTTGACAAAGGGAATGAAATCTTGATTCACCGACATTTGAGTATAGTACTCATCTTTAAAAAATTTTAATACTGGAGTAGAAAAAGTTTTAAAAAACCATTTTCTAAATTGAGTGTATCTTTCATGATGAAACTCATCATTGACGAGGTTTCTTAAGTTACTTCACGGAGAATAATCTAACATTATAATGGGAAGTCCATATCCGAGGGAGTAGGTGATTCTACTTTTGGTTTTGATATATTCCATGTGGAATTTTGTTTTCACTTAGTCTTATGTTTTCGACTACTTCTATTTCTTCTCTTAATTGAGAAGTTGAAGGTCTAGATAATTGGCTAGGAGCAGAATAAAACTCATTTATAGAATTCACAGAATGTCTTCCAGACATAGATCTGGGTATTCTAATCATTCTTTAGAACTAAAGTTTATCTCAAGTCTCCTTCATTAGATGGATTATTTGATCAACTTCTTTATTAAGGACAGGTTCAGGTTCTAAAGCCTGAGGAAGATTCCAGGTTTCTGGAAAATTAATTTCATCCCATTTTAGCAACCTATTAGTTGCAACATTAGAAGTTAACAAATTAGTTTGCACTAAAGTAGTGGTTCCAGGAAATGATATATGTCTAGCTTTAGGGTTTAAAGTGGTAAGAACTTTGTAATAAACCCTGTAACATATAGCCATGATTTCACTACCAGATTTAAAATTGTAACCATTGGTATGAATGGTTAATTGAAGAGCGTCTAATAAATTTTTATCAGACATAGATAAGCTTATATTGGGAGAGACATCAAAGTAAACTGGTCCATGACACAGACTTGTCTCAATTAAAGCAGCTAAAGATTGTTTAAAATCCTTACATCTACCATCCCTAATATATCCCAGGATGCTAGTATTTAATCCTAGCAAAGTCAAAGGTTTAACAGCAATTTGTATTAAACCAACATGAATATAATTATAATTTTTGAAAGGAAGTAAATCCTTTTTTGTTAAAAGTTTGATTGTTTGAGTACTTTCAGAAATTTGAATAGTTTGTTCTAAGCTTTTTACTGCGAAACGAGATAATAAATCTATTTTACCAAATTTATAAATTTGGTTTGAAGGTCTTGATGGAATTGTCCATTTATTAAGTTTATCCAAATTTTTGGATATTCCATAAGTTCTTCATGTTTAATCAAATTATTTTGATGATTATCATCATCGAATCCATAAATATAGCGAGCTAAGGATGTTGTGGTGATTAGCTATTTTAGATAAAACTAAGTAAGTAAATTGAACTCTTAATTTTAATACAAATATATCTAGGCAACAATTAAAAGTCATCTTTGCAAACAACAACGTTGTTTAACTATCAACCCTAAGGGATAGAAGGATCTCTCTAAATCAAAGATGTCCAATATTTTTTAGCATAAATTTTTCTTTTTAAATACATCTTTACACTTCCTTCTCTGGAAAAAACGATGATTATTAGAAAACACTAAAAAACATCTTTAGTTTTTTATAAAAACTCTTTTTACTTGTTGCCTTAATAAATATATATTAATATTAAGAGAAGAATCTACATACTTAGTTTCTTCTAAGTTACCTAACCTTCCACAACAAAAAATTTAGCCACTAATTGTCATAACAATTAGTTTTGAAAATTAAATATATACCTTAGTTGGTAACCAGGTGATGATACCAAATTAAATATATACCTTACTTAGGCATCCAATTCACAACAAATTGGTGCAGTGAGCATGGAGAAGATGCCTTCAATAAATTATGAGATCGAAAAGTTCACCAGAGTGAACAATTTCGGTCTGTGGCGCTTGAAGATGAAAGTCCTACTTGTAACACCCCCTTCTATTTACCCGCGTTTTATACATAATAATCAGAGTATTTTAATCACAACCAAGAAGGCGTCACAATTTAAATCATAAAATTTTAACCAAAACAGCGTCATGCTTCACTGAAGAATACTCATCCATTAAATCATTCTCAAAATTATGTTTAACAGCGGAAATGAAACATAATTAAATCCCGAATACTTTACTCAACAGTTATTCCAGGATTATAAATCAACATAATTCCAAAATTATTAAAATATCCATTAAAGGATTCCAAACAATCGTTTCCCCCAGTGTTACATCTACCAGAGCACGACACTGACACGCGGACTAAATCAACTGACTCAATACTAGAGCTATCCTCACCAATCCAAGCAGCCAATCACTTCGGATCTGAAAATGTTGAGTAAGGGTGAGATTCCAATTCAATATAACATGCATTATACGTTTCTAGAATACAACAGAATAACCGATACGTTAATTCATTAACCAAACACAAGTCATAATCAATGCACAAGGCAGTTCACACAATGAACATGTATATAATCAAACAATGGAAATTGCAACACTGGAAACCATCCTAGCATGTTACAATCCCATATGCAATGCAGACTCTATGCATGTGGTACCAAAACGTGAACCGCGTTCACCCACTGCTCCGTTTACTCGTGGAAAGACAGTGTAATCCATGATTCGCCCAGAACACTGAGTCAAGAATCCAATCCATGATTCGCCCATAACCACCGGGTCAAGAATCTAGCCTCACTACCTCTGCACCAGGTAAGTCTATTGGCTCTGCCAGTTCACCTCCGCACAATGGGAATGAACCAATTTAACAAATGCTCATGCATGCATCATAAAAGCATGCAACATTAATTCAACGGAATATGATAACAACATAATTCCACATAATTGCCAATATCAACATATATCGCATGATAACAACATAATCATGAACTACTTATCACAAAGCATAAATATGTCGAATGCTTACTCCTCAATCAGTAAGACTATCACCAGTATACACAATAACAACCACACATGATATCAATACAATCATGAATAAACAACAAGGGAAAGAAACACCACATGAACGTCAATCTCCATTTAACTTGTCAAACAATCTAAACCAATTCATAGATTACGATCTCAACATAATTCACTTATTTCCAATCACCAATGTATCACATTCCATCACAATGAATAATCAACACAACATTGTAAACATTAGTCCTCGACCGATAACTCAGGCCATTCATATTAATTTCCCATCATCATTTCACATATCATGATATTCATACAAATCACATCATGTCAATTCACCAGTATATCTCATTCAATCCAAAATGAATAGTAATTATATAACACTGTCAGCACCAATACCTCATAGGTAACTCATACCATTCATAATAGTTCTCATTATCCTTAATTACTCATTCTTTCAAAAAGTCGGGAGCGCGACCATTTTAAAAATAATTTAGCAAAATAATATTTTTCTCTTTTCAAAAGGTAGTATTCGAAATTTAGAAAATAACGCGGCACTTTCGAATCGATTACGGTTTAGAAAATATGAATTTTGAAGTTTTAGAAAAATTGGAAAAATGAACATGGAACCGGTTCCTACCGAGCGAACCGGTTCACGAAGTTAAAATTAACACGCCCTGATTTTTGAATGGGGAACGGTTCCGTCATATCAGAACCGGTTCACGAATGTAAAAGTCGTTTACGCAATTTAACATTGGGAACTCGGTTCCTCCCACAGGAACCGGTTCCCGACCTCGACGACATTTTATCACTTTTGACACACTTTTCATTCTTACTCATTTCCAAACTTACTAATACAATTTGTACATTAGAAACACCATTTCATCGTCATTTCACACCATTATAACAACAAACAAAGTAGTTTAATTATCTCTATCAATTATTCGACATACTATGATCCAATTTCCAACACCGACACAAAATAGGGTTTATTCCTATAACTCCTAATCATAAAAATTCCAACTTTCTAACATACCCATTCATTCCTATGATTCCCAAAACCCATAAGGCAAATTAATTGATCGAAATCACCCTTACATGATGATTCTTGATTCTCTTGGTGTCGACTTTTCCTCTCTTTCCTCTTCTCTCAATTTCACGTGAAAGCAGTTTCTCCAAAAACCTATTCTTTCTTTCTTTTCCCTTTTTATATTCCTTTAATTGTTCCTTTAATTATTCCAATAAAATAATTAAAACTTAATAATTAATTAGTAGAGTGATTTACTCTCTTACACCCACCGTTTACTCTGCACACCTCAACACATTTCCTCATTTAATGACCCAATTAATCCGAATAAAATAATACTTAGGACTTCATTTAATTAAATAATGAAATCCTCACTTAATAAATATTTAAATTAAATCGGGTGTCACACTCTCCCCACTAAAGAGTTTTCGTCCTCGAAAACATACCTTAAACGAACAGTTCGGGATACGAGTCCTTCATCGACTCTCCGGCTCCCAAGTTACATTTCCTTGATGGTCCTCCCAAGCTACTCTTACGGTGCTATCTCTTTACCTCGCAATGCTTCACTTCGATCCTCGATTCTGAGCCTTGCTTCAATCAAGTTATCCCTTTTGAACATCATCTACTTGAATCTCATGAGATGGATCCATGATGTACCTCCTCAATGAGATACATGGAAAACATCATGCAAATTAGCAAGTGGGTAAAGAAATCGATAAGCAACTTTCCCAACTCTTTTGGTAATCAAAGCGGACCAATAAAGCGGGAGTCAACTTCTTTGACTTCAAGGCTCGACCAATACCGTCATCGGAGTAACTCTCATGAACACATGGTCTCCTTCATTAAACTCAAGATCTTTCCTCCTCTTATCATGATAACTTTTCGGCGACTAGAAGTCCTCATCTTCTCTGAATCATCTTAATCCTTTCGAAGTTTGTTGAACAATCTCGGTCCAATCACGGCACTTTCTCGATTCATACCAACACAGCGGTGTCCGACATCTCCTACCATACAATGCCTCAAAGGAGCCATACCGATGCTCGAATGAAAACTATTGTTGTAGGTAAACTCTATCAACGGCAAATAGCTATCCCAAGCTCCACCTTTCTCTAACACACAAGCTCTCGGCAAATCTTCTAACGATCGTCCTCTCCGTCGACCATCATGCGTGGATGATAAGCAGAACTCAATCGTAACTTAGTACCTAGAGCCTCCTGCAATCCTGTCCAGAACTTAGAAGTAAACCTCGGATCTCTATCCGACACAATGCTAGACGGAATACCATGCAAACCTACAACCTTTTCGACATACACTTCTGCCAACCTCTCCATCGGATAATCCATTCTTATCGGAATGAAGTGAGCAGACTTTGTCAATCGGTCGACAATAACCCAAATAGAATCACAGCTCTTAGTTGTCTTCAGCAACCAGTCACGAAATCCATATAAATGTCATCCCATTTCCATTCCGGAACAAACAACGGTTCCATCAATCCCGACGGCCTCTGATGTTCAATCTTCGATTTCTGACACACCAAACATGCGTACACAAACTCGGCAATTTCCTTTTTCATTCCAGGCCACCAAAATAATTTCTTCAAATCATGATACATCTTAGTAGCACCGGGATGAATACTCGATCCACTCGATGTCCTTCTTCTAAGATACTCTTTCGATCTCGGCAACATCAGGACACATACTCTATCACCAAATCTCATCACACCATTCTCGTCAATTCGGAATTCACCTCCTTGACCTTGGTTAATCAATGTCAGCTTGCCCACTAAACCAACATCGGACTTACATCCATTTGAATCTCTTCCAAAATACCACTAGTCGACTTCAACATGCCCAACTTCACACTATTCGAGTAGTTTCACAAACCAAACTCAAGTCTCGAATTGTTCCACCAATTCAATTCACGAACCATTAACATCGGCATATGCAAGGACTTCGCTCAATGCATACGCCACCACATTTGCCTTACCGGGATGGTAATCCAACGAAATCATAATCCTTGAGAAATTCCAACCATCTCCTCTGCCTCATATTCAACTCCTTCTGATCAAAGAGATACTTCAGGCTCTTATGATCACTGAACACTTCAAACCGTGAACCATACAGATAATGCCTTCAGAACTTCAAAACAATTACACCGGCTACCGAATTCAAATCATGGGTCGGATAATTCCTTTCATGCACTTTCAATTGTCTCTAAGCATAAGCCACCACCTGCTTATCCTTCATCAACACACCACCATAACCCGTCAATGACGCATCATAATACATAACAAGGGACTCTTCCGGATTCGGCAAAATTAAAATCGGAGCACTAGTCAACCTTCTCTTCCACTCTTGGAATCCTTCCTCACAATCAGAATCCCAAAACAATACACTTGGTTTTACAAATCTATTTCTCTGAGCACCTTCCAATAGCTTCTTCAATTTTCTATATCTAAAGTTGACGTCTTGTACGGTGTCATAGAAATAAGTTTTGTACCGAGCGACATTAACAATGACTCCGACTCTCCTCAAACATCACTACACGATAAATAAATTACTTACGGTCTGGAACCATTTTTAAAACAAAGTTCATCACATTATCTTTCCAACACTTCAAGAAACTCAAATCGGACATCTAAAACTCCAATTATGGATTTTACAAGTTTCCAAAAATAATCTTTGTCGACGGAAATCAATTCCTATGATAGGTAATCGATTTCTCACCTTGTAGTGAAAATCCCAAAACATCATAGAATGCAAAATTTGAGATTCTAACTTCAACATACCGCAACACATCATTCACCATGATTAATTGCGTTAAGTTACGATTCAATAACCAATTCACATCATTGCATACTTTATATCAACCATTGACAACGACACAATTAATCTTTTCAAGGACACAAAGAGGTCACTCACGACAACTTCACGATCAACGGAAGCATTGCAACATTCCAATCACACCACTTCATCTCCTAAGAGTCATTCTTCTCAATCACCAAATATATTCTAGGCCAAGAATATGCATCGACTCATCAGAACGATTCATAATCACTTGGTTTACTTCAAACATTCAACCCAAGGGTAGCCTCAAGCTAATTCAACATCTTGCTCAAACGATGAGTCGCTATTATTCTCGGAGAACATTAGAATTCACACCTAACTCTTCCAACCGTTTCTTCAACTCAGACAACTCAGATGCCGACTTGCGATACGACGCCATCGACACCGGACTAGTTCCAGGAATTAAATCTATAGTAATTCCTCCTCTCTCTCGCGATTCACGGCGTCTTCTAGAAACACCTCAGGAAATTCATCCACCACTGGCAATCCAACTTACTCGGAACAATCTCCAGACAATTCTTCACTACCGGTAATTCATCGCTCTTAGATTTTCCTTTCACTTCCATCGAAGAATACAACATAGATACCACAACACCATCATTAATATCTACGCAACTCTAACCATCCATCTAAATTCATTATTCTTATTAGAGTCTTCGTCCACTCATATGGTTCACAAGCTTCTACCACACTTCATTCATATTCATTACTTTATGTCCCAATTAGATAGCAAGACAATTATATACCATCCAATACGATTTCGTCTACTATCAACAAGAGATTAAGGGTGATCAAGTCCTCAATTTGTCAATAGACATCCGATAATCATACTGAAGTATAAACCATCATTACCACACTTTCCGTTCTCAGAATCGTACTCACCTTTTTGCACTTCCAACTATGACTCATGGTCCAAGCGATTCCAACAGCTCTAACCACACTTGCACTGTCTTTTCCAACAGGATCTCGTACCAATGACTTACAATCGGAACATATCCGGGAAGCATCTCTTCTCCCCCACTTAGTTTCACACTACTCCTGCAATAATCAATCAGAAAAGTAACAAGTACCGACAGTGTTGTACACACTTATCGCGTACAAAGGATAATGACATTAAGACCTTTGGTCACAACGACCGACTATGCTCGATACCACTATTGTAACACCCCTTCTATTTACCCGTTTTATACATAATAATCGAGTATTTTAATCACAACCAAGAAGGCGTCACAATTTAAATCATAAAATTTTAACCAAAAGTCATGCTTCGAAGAATACTCATCCATTAAATCATTCTCAAAATTATGTTTAACGGTGAAATGAAACATAATTAAATCCGAATACTTTACTCAGCAGTTATTCCGGATTATAAATCAACATAATTCCAAAATTATTAAAATATCCATTAAAGGATTCCAAACAATCGTTTCCCCGGTGTTACATCTACGAGCACGACGACGACGCGGACTAAATCAAGCGACTCAATACTAGAGCTATCCTCACCAATCCAAGCACCAATCACCGGATCTGAAAATGTTGAGTAAGGGTGAGATTCCAATTCAATATAACATGCATTATCGTTTCTAGAATACAACGAATAACCGATCGTTAATTCATTAACCAAACACAAGTCATAATCAATGCTGGCGGTTCACACAATGAACATGTATATAATCAAACAATGGAAATTGCAACACTGAAACCATCCTAGCATGTTACAATCCCATATGCAATGCAGACTCTATGCATGTGGTACCAAACGTGAACGCGTTCACCCACTCCGTTTACTCGTGGAAGGCGATGTAATCCATGATTCGCCCGAACACGAGTCAAGAATCCAATCCATGATTCGCCCATAACCACGGGTCAAGAATCTAGCCTCACTACCTCTGCACCGGTAAGTCTATTGGCTCTGCCGATTCACCTCCACACAATGGGAATGAACCAATTTAACAAATGCTCATGCATGCATCATAAAAGCATGCAACATTAATTCAACGGAATATGATAACAACATAATTCCACATAATTGCCAATATCAACATATATCGCATGATAACAACATAATCATGAACTACTTATCACAAAGCATAAATATGTCGAATGCTTACTCCTCGATCGGTAAGACTATCACGGTATACACAATAACAACCACACATGATATCAATACAATCATGAATAAACAACAAGGGAAAGAAACACCACATGAACGTCAATCTCCATTTAACTTGTCAAACAATCTAAACCAATTCATAGATTACGATCTCAACATAATTCACTTATTTCCAATCACCAATGTATCACATTACATCACAATGAATAATCAACACAACATTGTAAACATTAGTCCTCGACCGATAACTCAGGCCATTCATATTAATTTCCCATCATCATTTCACATATCATGATATTCATACAAATCACATCATGTCAATTCACCAGTATATCTCATTCAATCCAAAATGAATAGTAATTATATAACACTGTCAGCACCAATACCTCATAGGTAACTCATACCATTCATAATAGTTCTCATTATCCTTAATTACTCATTCTTTCAAAAAGTCGGGAGCGCGACCATTTTAAAAATAATTTAGCAAAATAATATTTTTCTCTTTTCAAAAGGTAGTATTCGAAATTTAGAAAATAACGCGAAACGGCACTCCATCGAATTCGGTTTAGAAAATATGAATTTTGAAGTTTTAGAAAAATTGGAAAAATGAACATGGAACCGGTTCCTACCGAGCGGAACGGTTCACGAAAGTTAAAATTAACACGCCCTGATTTTTGAATGGGGAACCGGTTCCGTCATATCGAGAACCGGTTCAGTGTAAAAGTCGTTTACGCAATTTAACATTGGGAACTCGGTTCCTCCCAGGGGAACGGTTCCCGACCTCAACGACATTTTTATCACTTTTGTGACACTTTTCATTCTTACTCATTTCCAAACTTACTAATACGAATTTGTACATTAGAAACACCATTTCATCGTCATTTCACACCATTATAACAACAAACAAAGTAGTTTAATTATCTCTATCAATTATTCGACATACTATGATCCAATTTCCAACACCGACACAAAATAGGGTTTATTCCTATAACTCCTAATCATAAAAATTCCAACTTTCTAACATACCCATTCATTCCTATGATTCCCAAAACCCATAAGGCAAATTAATTGATCGAAATCACCCCTTACCTCGCGATGATTCTTCGATTCTCTTGGTGTCAGCTTTTCCTCTCTTTTCCTCTTCTCTCCAATTTCACGTGAAAACAGTTTCTCCAAAAACCTATTCTTTCTTTCTTTTCCCTTTTTATATTCCTTTAATTGTTCCTTTAATTATTCCAATAAAATAATTAAAACTTAATAATTAATTAGTAGAGTGATTTACTCTCTTACACCCACCGTTTACTCTGCACACCTCAACACATTTCCTCATTTAATGACCCAATTAATCCGAATAAAATAATACTTAGGACTTCATTTAATTAAATAATGAAATCCTCACTTAATAAATATTTAAATTAAATCGGGGTGTCACAACTCTCCCCCACTAAAAGAGTTTTCGTCCTCGAAAACATACCTTAGACGAACAGTTCGGGATACGAGTCCTTCATCTGACTCTCCAGCTCCCAAGTTACATTTCCTTCAGCTGGTCCTCCCCAAGCTACTCTTACCAGTGCTATCTCTTTACCTCGCAACTGCTTCACTTCCGATCCTCAATTCTCGAGCCTTTGCTTCAACGATCAAGTTATCCCTTTTGAACATCATCTACTTGAATCTCATGAGATGGATCCATGATGTACCTCCTCAAGTGAGATACATGGAAAACATCATGCAAATTAGCAAGTGGCGGTAAAGAAATCGATAAGCAACTTTCCCAACTCTTTTGGTAATCGAAGCGGACCAATAAAGCGCGGAGTCAACTTCTTTGACTTCAAGGCTCGACCAATACCGTCATCGGAGTAACTCTCATGAACACATGGTCTCCTTCATTAAACTCAAGATCTTTCCTCCTCTTATCATGATAACTTTTAGCGACTACGAGAAGTCCTCATCTTCTCTGAATCATCTTAATCCTTTAAAGTTTGTTGAACAATCTCGGTCCAATCACACACTTTCTCGATTCATACCAACAACGGTGTCCGACATCTCCTACCATACAATGCCTCAAACGGAGCCATACCGATGCTCGAATGAAAACTATTGTTGTAGGTAAACTCTATCAACGGCAAATAGCTATCCCAAGCTCCACCTTTCTCTAACACACAAGCTCTCAGCAAATCTTCTAACGAATCGTCCTCTCCGTCGACCATCATGCATGGATGATAAGCGAACTCAATCGTAACTTAGTACCTAGAGCCTCCTGCAATCCTGTCCAGAACTTAGAAGTAAACCTCGGATCTCTATCCGACACAATGCTAGACGGAATACCATGCAAACCTACAACCTTTTCGACATACACTTCTGCCAACCTCTCCATCGGATAATCCATTCTTATCGGAATGTGAGCGGACTTTGTCAATCGATCGACAATAACCCAAATAGAATCACACTCTTAGTTGTCTTGACGATCACGAAATCCATAGAAATGTCATCCCATTTCCATTCGGAACAAACAACGGTTCCATCAATCCGACGGCCTCGATGTTCAATCTTGATTTCGACACACCAAACATGCGTACACAAACTCGGCAATTTCCTTTTCATTCCAGCCACCAAAATAATTTCTTCAAATCATGATACATCTTAGTAGCACCGGGATGAATACTCGATCCACTACGATGTCCTTCTTCTAAGATACTCTTTCGATCTCGGCAACATCAGGACACATACTCTATCACCAAATCTCATCACACCATTCTCGTCAATTCGGAATTCACCTCCTTGACCTTGGTTAATCAATGTCAGCTTGCCCACTAAACCAACATCAGACTTCTGTCCATTTCGAATCTCTTCCAAAATACCACTAGTCAGCTTCAACATGCCCAACTTCACACTATTCTGAGTAGTTTCACAAACCAAACTCAAGTCTCTGAATTGTTCCACCAATTCCAATTCACGAACCATTAACATCGGCATATGCAAGGACTTCCTGCTCAATGCATCTGCCACCACATTTGCCTTACCAGGATGGTAATCCAACCGAAATCATAATCCTTGAGAAATTCCAACCATCTCCTCTGCCTCATATTCAACTCCTTCTGATCAAAGAGATACTTCAGGCTCTTATGATCACTGAACACTTCAAACCGTGAACCATACAGATAATGCCTTCAGAACTTCAAAACAATTACACCGGCTACCGAATTCAAATCATGGGTCGGATAATTCCTTTCATGCACTTTCAATTGTCTCTAAGCATAAGCCACCACCTGCTTATCCTTCATCAACACACCACCATAACCCGTCAATGACGCATCATAATACATAACAAGGGACTCTTCCGGATTCGGCAAAATTAAAATCGGAGCACTAGTCAACCTTCTCTTCCACTCTTGGAATCCTTCCTCACAATCAGAATCCCAAAACAATACACTTGGTTTTACAAATCTATTTCTCGAGCACCTTCCAATAGCTTCTTCAATTTTCTATATCTAAAGTTGACGTCTTATGCGGTGTCATAGAAATAAGTTTTGTACCGAGCGACATTAACAATGACTCCGACTCTCCTCAAACATCACTACACGATAAATAAATTACTTACAGGTGCTGGAACCATTTTTAAAACAAAGTTCATCACATTATCTTTCCAACACTTCAAACGAAACTCAAATCAGACATCTAAAACTCCAATTATGGATTTTACAAGTTTCCAAAAATAATCTTTGTCGACTTGAAATCAATTCCTATGATAGGTAATCGATTTCTCACCTTGTGAGTGAAAAATCCCAAAACATCATAGAATGCAAAATTTGAGATTCTAACTTCAACATACCGCAACACATCATTCACCATGATTAATTGCGTTAAGTTACGATTCAATAACCAATTCACATCATTGCATACTTTATATCAACCATTGACAGACACAATTAATCTTTTCAAGGACACAAAGAGGTCACTCACCGACAACTTCACGATCAACGGAAGCATTGCAACATTCCAATCACACCACTTCATCTCCTAAGAGTCATTCTTCTCAATCACCAAATATATTCTAGGCCAAGAATATGCATCGACTCATCGAGCGATTCATAATCACTTGGTTTACTTCAAACATTCAACCCAAGGGTAGCCTCAAGCTAATTCAACATCTTGCTCAAGCGATGAGTCGCTATTATTCTCGGAGAACATTAGAATTCACACTAACTCTTCCAACCGTTTCTTCAACTCGGACAACTCGGATGCCGACTTGCGATACGGCGCCATCGACAGGACTAGTTCGAGAATTAAATCTATAGTAATTCCTCCTCTCTCTCAGCAATTCACCGCGTCTTCTAGAAACACCTCGGAAATTCATCCACCAGCAATCCAACTTACTCGGAACAATCTCCAGACAATTCTTCACTACCGGTAATTCATCGCTCTTAGATTTTCCTTTCACTTCCATCGAAGAATACAACATAGATACCACAACACCATCATTAATATCTACGCAACTCTAACCATCCATCTAAATTCATTATTCTTATTAGAGTCTTCGTCCACTCATATGGTTCACAAGCTTCTACCACACTTCATTCATATTCATTACTTTATGTCCCAATTAGATAGCAAGACAATTATATACCATCCAATACGATTTCGTCTACTATCAACAAGAGATTAAGGGTGATCAAGTCCTCAATTTGTCAATAGACATCCGATAATCATACTGAAGTATAAACCATCATTACCACACTTTCCGTTCTCAGAATCGTACTCACCTTTTTGCACTTCCAACTATGACTCATGGTCCAAACGATTCCAACAGCTCTAACCACACTTGCACTGTCTTTTCCAACAGTATCTCGTACCAATGACTTACAATCGGAACATATCCGGGAAGCATCTCTTCTCCCCCACTTAGTTTCACACTACTCCTGCAATAATCAATCAGAAAAGTAACAAGTACCGACAGTGTTGTACACACTTGTCGCGTACAAAGGGATAATGACATTAAGACCTTTGGTCACAACGACCGACTATGCTCTGATACCACTATTGTAACACCCCCTTCTATTTACCCGCGTTTTATACATAATAATCAGAGTATTTTAATCACAACCAAGAAGGCGTCACAATTTAAATCATAAAATTTTAACCAAAACAGCGTCATGCTTCACTGAAGAATACTCATCCATTAAATCATTCTCAAAATTATGTTTAACAGCGGAAATGAAACATAATTAAATCCCGAATACTTTACTCAACAGTTATTCCAGGATTATAAATCAACATAATTCCAAAATTATTAAAATATCCATTAAAGGATTCCAAACAATCGTTTCCCCCAGTGTTACATCTACCAGAGCACGACACTGACACGCGGACTAAATCAACTGACTCAATACTAGAGCTATCCTCACCAATCCAAGCAGCCAATCACTTCGGATCTGAAAATGTTGAGTAAGGGTGAGATTCCAATTCAATATAACATGCATTATACGTTTCTAGAATACAACAGAATAACCGATACGTTAATTCATTAACCAAACACAAGTCATAATCAATGCACAAGGCAGTTCACACAATGAACATGTATATAATCAAACAATGGAAATTGCAACACTGGAAACCATCCTAGCATGTTACAATCCCATATGCAATGCAGACTCTATGCATGTGGTACCAAAACGTGAACCGCGTTCACCCACTGCTCCGTTTACTCGTGGAAAGACAGTGTAATCCATGATTCGCCCAGAACACTGAGTCAAGAATCCAATCCATGATTCGCCCATAACCACCGGGTCAAGAATCTAGCCTCACTACCTCTGCACCAGGTAAGTCTATTGGCTCTGCCAGTTCACCTCCGCACAATGGGAATGAACCAATTTAACAAATGCTCATGCATGCATCATAAAAGCATGCAACATTAATTCAACGGAATATGATAACAACATAATTCCACATAATTGCCAATATCAACATATATCGCATGATAACAACATAATCATGAACTACTTATCACAAAGCATAAATATGTCGAACGCTTACTCCTCAATCAGTAAGACTATCACCAGTATACACAATAACAACCACACATGATATCAATACAATCATGAATAAACAACAAGGGAAAGAAACACCACATGAACGTCAATCTCCATTTAACTTGTCAAACAATCTAAACCAATTCATAGATTACGATCTCAACATAATTCACTTATTTCCAATCACCAATGTATCACATTCCATCACAATGAATAATCAACACAACATTGTAAACATTAGTCCTCGACCGATAACTCAGGCCATTCATATTAATTTCCCATCATCATTTCACATATCATGATATTCATACAAATCACATCATGTCAATTCACCAGTATATCTCATTCAATCCAAAATGAATAGTAATTATATAACACTGTCAGCACCAATACCTCATAGGTAACTCATACCATTCATAATAGTTCTCATTATCCTTAATTACTCATTCTTTCAAAAAGTCGGGAGCGCGACCATTTTAAAAATAATTTAGCAAAATAATATTTTTCTCTTTTCAAAAGGTAGTATTCGAAATTTAGAAAATAACGCCGAAAACGGCACTCCAATCGGAGTTACGGTTTAGAAAATATGAATTTTTGAAGTTTTAGAAAAATTGGAAAAATGAACATGGAACCCGGTTCCTACCCAGAACGGAACCGGTTCCTGAAAGTTAAAATTAACACGCCCCTGATTTTTTGAATGGGGAACCGGTTCCGTCATATACAGGAACCGGTTCCTGAGTGTAAAAAGTCCCAGTTTCTGCAATTTAACATTGGGAACTCGGTTCCTCCCCACAGGGAACCGGTTCCCACGACCTCTGACAGCATTTTTATCACTTTTTGACAGCACTTTTCATTCTTACTCATTTCCAAACTTACTAATACGAATTTGTACATTAGAAACACCATTTCATCGTCATTTCACACCATTATAACAACAAACAAAGTAGTTTAATTATCTCTATCAATTATTCGACATACTATGATCCAATTTCCAACACCGACACAAAATAGGGTTTATTCCTATAACTCCTAATCATAAAAATTCCAACTTTCTAACATACCCATTCATTCCTATGATTCCCAAAACCCATAAGGCAAATTAATTGATCGAAATCACCCCTTACCTCGCGATGATTCTTCGATTCTCTTGGTGTCAGCTTTTCCTCTCTTTTCCTCTTCTCTCCAATTTCACGTGAAAACAGTTTCTCCAAAAATCTATTCTTTCTTTCTTTTCCCTTTTTATATTCCTTTAATTGTTCCTTTAATTATTCCAATAAAATAATTAAAACTTAATAATTAATTAGTAGAGTGATTTACTCTCTTACACCCACCGTTTACTCTGCACACCTCAACACATTTCCTCATTTAATGACCCAATTAATCCGAATAAAATAATACTTAGGACTTCATTTAATTAAATAATGAAATCCTCACTTAATAAATATTTAAATTAAATCGGGGTGTCACACTACTAGTTCAGCAACATTGTTTGGAAGCATTAAAGGGAGAGACAGCCATGAACGTTGCGTTAACTCCAAATAGTGACTCAATCTTCTCAAATCAAAGTACCCACGATCAATACCAACTTATAAAAGATATTCTATCAAACTCACAAAGTTAACCATCCAAAACAAAGGAACTTCTAAGCTCTGAAATAACTCCTTGAAGTCTTCTACAAGATACAAATAAATCTTCGCGGAACTGTCAAAAATATCACTGTCTAAGTTGCTTACTTAAGACACTCTCGTCCAACAGTTCAAAATTCTATCTTTATATTACTCGACATACACCGGTCTAACTTCACTACCAACAACGCAAAGCTTGGATGCTTGCTACGATTCCTTAACTTGATGCGAACCAAATAATATCCATGAACACGAAACAACTCTACAGCTACTCATGAGAGTACTGTCGGAACATTCCAAAATTGTACCTGACGCATTAGTCACACTAATGACATCAGCATATACTCGCCCGGACCATACACTATCTTAAAAAGCATTGTCTAAACATCTTCAGTTGTCACACTAACTCGTAGACAGTCAGAATTCACATCGATCTCACTAAACACATGAACTCCATATGACTGGTTCATCCAAATATCGATCCTCGGAAGTAGACACTTGCCCTCAATATCCACTTCGTTCCTTGACTACAAACGACACACCAACTCGGGTAACCTTTGCTCTTCTCGAACAACACAACGGTAGCACTCCACGGTGACCTGCTCGAATAAACAACTCTGCTCAAACCAATCCTCAAGTTGACTTTTCAACTCTAATTCAGAAGCAAACATCCCCTAAGGATACTTCGAATCACAACTAGTTCCAGGAACTAAATCCATCAAATCTTCACCTCGCACTACAGCGGTAATTCACTCACATCTCCACAAAAGGCTTCGGAAGAATCACAACAAGAAGCTCGCTTGCCAAAATCTTGTTTCTCACCAAAATCCAAATTCGCTCATAACTCAAGTAACCATGCACCTCCTTGTGCAAACACATGCTTCATACACTATTAAGATGGAAAGACAATCTATCCTAACCAACATAAATCCCGACTACTATCAACAAGAGATTAAGGGTGATCAGTTCCTCAATTTGTCAATAGACAGTCGACGTTCATGATGGTGACATAAACCATCTTTACCAAACTACAACAGCGTCTTCAAACTTACACCTCAAGTTACCAAAGCGTAACACCGCTTGAGGCTCCAACTCTAAGCCACAAGCGCCACCAAGAAGTAAAACTTCTCCCCCACTTGTTTCAAACTCATCTCCGCCAGACAAACAAATAGAAACAAGCAAGTACCGACAGTGTTTCACACACATGTCGCATACAAAAGGGTTAAACACATTAACAACCTGGCCGACAGACCGACCTGCTCTGATACCACTAATGTAACACCCCAATATTACCCAAGGTTTTATATACAAAAAAATCAGAGTAATTTAAAATTTCCTAAATTAAATACTGAGGCATCACACCTTCAAAACCAAATCACTTTAAACAGTTTGCTTTAAAGTATAAATCTCGGATACATAGCATTATCGGAAACCATAAATTGATTCATAAAATTCCAAACACTTTCTTCATTAAACTTCCTCATTAAATCATGTTTTTATAAAGTATGTTTTTTATATACAAAAGGAAGAACAACAAAAGAATCAACAACAAGACAACATAAATATTTCCCCCCGAGTGCTACGTATCAGAACGACACCGACTCAACTAACAGCAGCTATAAACTCCGTCTTCATAACCTGCACGTTACCAATATAAAGGTAACGGCGAAACAAGTAAAGGGTGAGATACTCCAAAACATATAATTAAAGGCATGATAAATATATATATAGTTTTGGAATTATAAACGATATAGATTAGTAAGTGCATTCCAACACATATCTAAATCTCACCTACTTTGGTCGCCATTCTAATGTGTATGATCAACACTTTACCGTCATAATCTCATCGGCATAAATCATCACAACAACACCTAAACTTTCATTACCGCGAAGTCGTCACAACAACCCATAATTATAAACAACAACATCAAACAACAACACCAAACAACAACACCAAACGATGCTAATAACATAAATGAAATCATCACAAATTGGCTAAAGCCCATCGTCGCTTTTGGCATAAAGCCCATCATCACGAACATCATTACATCCTATTTGCATTAAGCATTTCATCAAGTTAAATCATCGCAAAACTCATCATTTATATTCGTCGCGTAGTTATCATGAAATTATCAATTCATATTCTTTTCATGTTCATCATAAAGATCATCACCAAACAAAGCATCATATATCATCGCAATTCAACATCATTCATCAATTAAAACCCAACGCCAAACAACTCAAACATAAACATAACCAACTCCATGAGACACGACTATGTTATGCATGTGATACCCGTCGCTTTGTCCATAATTAGAAACACTTTGCATAAAAGCCTCGTCGCTTTGCATAAAAGCCCATCGTCGCCAATGCAATGTATGTGACTCGACAATAAAACAACACAACACAAAAACATCATCGTCGCTCATCAAAATTGGCATAAAGCCCACATCGCCATAATTTATCCAAAACAAGATAAATATATCATCGCCTCATATTTGCATTATGCAAAACATCATCAATAATTCATTATTATCAAAAATCATGCATTCACAAATCGGAAGCATTTATTAACAACATCAATATAATCATCACATCATTATGTACAAAGACATATAACATCGCATCGCGTAATCAACAAGTATTCCTTAGTAAATACACTGTCGTAAACATTATGTTTATTCACACCGCATCATTATCAATTAATTCGCCAAATCCCAAAAACGGAAAATTAGTCAAACACCTATAATCGTCGCGAAAGTCATTTCTAATAACCGACATTAATCATAATCGTCAACATTGAAATCAGATTGTCCATACGTGCCTTAAATCTACTAAAACGCAATCCGGTTCAATTTAAACGTATTTTGGCCTATTTCGGTTCATCTCGTAAAAACTCGGAATTTCTAAAAACTAACCTCACCACTATGTTCTACACGTCGAACTTAGCTAGCACGTCAATTTTCGTTGAATTCGGAGAAACTTGCTCCGTCGTCGAATTTACCGAAATCGGAAAATCGGAACATAATCGGGCAAAAGAAGTGCAAAAATCAGAATTATGAGAGGCTACAGATACATCAACACGGGCCCCCGTGTTGAAAATCCACTAGAAACGTAAAAAAAACCAAACTCAGTGAATCAACACGGGCGCCCGTGTGAATCAACACGGCCCGTGTTGATGGACCTGACAGCCAATCTTCCCTATACAAGAGGTCAACACGGATGTGAGACCCCAAATAATTCGATTATTAAATAATTATGATTTTTAATTATTAATTTAATTAGGAATGTAATATTTAATATTTTGGATTATTGGAAATCAATTAAATTATATGGAAGTGGAATTATTGGTGGTGTGAAGGGTAAAGTGAGGGTGTGAGGAATAAAAGGCTCTACTCACATTAATTACTTTATTTTATTTTATTAGAATAATAAAAGGAATAAAAGAAGGAAAAAGAGAAAAAGGAATCACTTTTGGAGAAACTCACAGTACGTGAAATTGAGAAGAGGAAAGGAAGGAGAAAAAGCCATTTCGTGTCGGAAGTTGAAGAACCCACAAGGTAAGGGGTGATTTCGATTAATTATTATGTATTATCGGCTTTGAATTCAACCGTATAGATCATAGCATGTTAGGGAATCCCGATTTAGAAATTCTAGGTTTTCGTAGAATTGTCTCTATTGTGTCGGATTGTAGGGAATTCATTGGTTCGTATGATATAGGGTCTATAATGATGAATAGAACGTGTTAAATTGTATGTTAATGGATGTGATTGAGTGATTTTACGGTGTCGGAACGTATGGGTACGTTTTAAAAACAATGAAAATTGGTTTTGGAAAAACTATTGTTGTCAAACTGCATTATGGCTCTGTGAGTCGCAGGAATCGGTTCCTGCATATGGAGGAACCGGGTTCCACGTATAATTTTTCCAAAGAAAATGAGATTTTTCTCTGGGAACCGGTTTCCCTACCTGGAGGAACCGGGTTCCCATACATTTTTCTAGGGGGCGTGTTTTCAGACTTTGCAGGAACCGGTTCCTGCATATGGAGGAACCGGGTTCCACTGTAACTTTTTGAAAAATACTAAACTTTGAAAATTCATAACTTTCAAACCGTAAGTCCGTTTTAGTCGCCGTTTTGGACGTTATTTCTTTAATTAAATGCTCTATTTTATGAAATGAATGAATTTACTGTAACTTAAAATTATTTGAAAAATGTGTCGGATTTCGAAACAAGTGATTATTTATTTGATGTGTATTTGGCGTAAGGGAGGTAGTGTACCTGTGACATTGAGGTATCTGATTTGTGTGAATGAAAGACATGTTATGCTGTTGATTGTGTGCATGATTGTTGAGAATATCATGTTTTGGATTTGATTCAGTTATGATGGTTTGATGCATTTCATAGACTGATTAAATGTTGCATGCTGGTGTTGTGCATGCATATGCATTTTTGGTGAAGTTAATTCCCATTGTGTGGAATTTGACTTGTATAGCCGTTAACCGTACCCAGTGGATAGTGGTGGTTAGTCTGGATTCTTGACTCAGTGGTGTCTGGGCGAATCGATGATTGTTGTATCCGGTTGATGATGGATCAGTGTGTGTGACTTGGTCACGTGTTGGTACCACATGCATTGTGTCTGCATTTGTGTTTGCATGGGATTGTAACATGTTAGGATGTCTTCCAGTGTTACAATTCTTTTGTTGTTATTTGTTGTGCATAATGACTTGTTTTGTTGTATTTGTGTGTTGAATCTGAATCTATGCTAAGATGGGTGAAATAATATGTTGTTATATATTGTTGATTGAGGAACTTATAATGCATGTTAATTATGAGAAATCTCACCCTTACTTTAATGATTTCAGATTAAGGTTAGCAGCTCAGGAGTTGGTGAAGATGGCTCTAGAGCTATATTATTTTTGTGTCCGCGTGTCAGTGTCATGCTCTGATAGGTTGTAACACTGGGGAACGTTTAGTTGAGGAGTTATTCATTATGCAATTGTGGTTTGAATTATTTTAGGAATAATTAAGATTGGTTTATTCCGTTTTGAGTTGATGGTATTATTTCCGCTGTGTAAGACATGGTCTTAAATTGATTGAATTATTTTAATAATGACCCTCAGTAGCAACAAGTTTCTATGTTTGGTTTTGGTTTTGCAAATGGAAAGAAAACAAAGAGAAGTGTTTTATGAATGGAAAGAAAATTTTCTGAGAAGGTATTTTCCTGAGGACATCAGAGGCAAGAAGGAGATTGAGTTTCTGGAACTCAAGCAGGGTAATAAGACTGTAAGTGAGTATGCCTCGAAGTTTACTGAATTGGCGAAGTATTATGCTCATTACACTAACGATGCAGATGGAGAATTTTCTAAATGTATCAAGTTTGAGAATGGTCTTCGTGATGAGATCAAGCAGGGTATTCGGTATCAGCGCATCCGAAGATTTCCTGATTTGGTGGACTGTAGTAGGATTTTGGAGGAAGATCTTGCTAACACCAAGTTGAATGCTCGAGGGTATGTTGATAGGAAAGGTAAGCAACAGGTGGATCGTGGTAAGCCTTATGGTAGGAATAATCAGAGATCCGGTGGTTGGAAGAAGTCTAATGGAGGAGATTCTGGTTCTTCCATTAAGTGCTACAAGTGTGGTGAGACAGGACATCGTATGGTGGACTGCAAGGGTACTGATAGGAAGTGTTTCAAGTGTGGAAAACCCGACCATGTAGCCAATGACTGCAGAGTGAGGGTGGTGACCTGTTACAACTATAGTGAAGAGGGTCATACTCGTCCTCAGTGCACAAAACCCAAGAAGGAGCAAGCTGGTGGTAAAGTGTTTGCATTGTCTGGATCAGAGACTAAGCCAGATGATCGGCTGATTAAAGGTACATGTTTTATTAATGACATACCTTTGATTGCGATTATTGATACTGGAGCTACGCATTCTTTTATTGCTTTGGATTGTGCTAAAAGATTGAATTTGGAAATTTCTAATATGGATGGAAGTATGGTTATTGACACTCCTGCGTCGGGTTCAGTGACTACTTCGTAAGTTTGTAGGAATTGTCCCATTGTGATTTTTGGTAGGGGTTTCGGTATGGATTTAGTGTGCCTACCGCTAGAACAACTTGATATCATCCTTGGAATGAACTGGTTGGAATTCAACCAGGTTCATATCAACTGTTTTGCGAAGACGGTTATTTTTCCTGAAAAGGTTGGTGTCGAAGATGTGACTATGTCGGTTAAACAAATGAACCTAGCCGTGAAAGACGGTGTTGTGGTGTTTATGTTGTATTCCGCAATAGAGACGGAGGGAAAGGCAAGAAGTGATGGATTGCCGGTTGTGAATGAATTTCCAGAAGTGTTTCCGGAAGACGTTAGTGAATTGCCACCTGAGAGAGAAGTGAAATTTACTATAGATTTGATTCCTGGAACTAGTCCGGTGTCGATGGCGCCTTATTGCATGTCGGCATCTGAGTTATCTGAGTTGAAGAAGAAGTTGGAAGAGTTACTTGAGAAGAAGTTTATTCGTCCTAGTGTTTAGCCGTGGGGTGCTCCGGTGTTGTTGGTTAAGAAGAAAGAAGGCTCAATGAGATTATGTGTTGACTACAGACAATTGAATAAAGTTACAATCAAGAATCGGTATCCTTTGCCGAGGATTGATGATTTGATGGATCAACTAGTTGGATCTTGTGTATTTAGTAAGATTGATCTGAGATCTGGATATCATCAGATTCGTGTGAAGTCGGAGGATATTCAGAAAACTGCATTTAGAACGAGGTATGGACATTACGAGTATTCTGTTATGTCGTTTGGAGTTACTAATGCACCTGGTGTTTTCATGGAGTATATGAACAGGATATTTCATCCGTATCTTGATAAGTTTGTGGTGGTGTTCATTGATGATATTTTAATCTACTCGAAGAATGACGAAGAGCATGCAGAATATCTCAGAGTTGTATTGGGATTGTTGAAAGAGAAGAAGCTTTATGCAAAGTTGTCCAAATGTGAATTTTGGTTAAGTGAAGTGAGTTTTCTTGGCCATGTAATTTCCAAGAATGGAATTGTTGTGGATCCTACGAAGGTAGAAGCAGTATCTCAGTGGGAAGCGCCAAAGAATGCTTCTAAGATTCGTAGTTTTCTGGGTCTTGCAGGTTATTACAGGAAGTTTATAGAAGGATTTTCCAAACTAGCGTTGCCGTTGACTAAGTTGACCAGGAAGGGTTAGATGTTTGTTTGGGATGTTGAATGTGAGAAAGGATTTCAAGAGCTGAAGAGGAGATTGACTAGTGCTCCGATCTTGATTTTTCCGAATCCGACGAAGTCCTTTGTTGTGTATTGTGATGCGTCACTGATGGGATTAGGTGGTGTGTTGATGCAAGATAAGCAGGTTGTGGCTTATGCTTCGAGACAATTGAAGATTCATGAAAGGAATTACCCGACCCATGATTTGGAATTGGCAGCTGTTGTATTTGTTTTGAAGTTATGGAGGCATTATTTATATGGTTCTCGGTTTGAGGTGTTCAGTGATCATAAGAGCCTGAAGTATCTCTTTGATCAGAAAGAGTTGAATATGAGGCAGAGGAGATGGTTGGAATTTTTGAAGGATTATGATTTCGGTTTGAATTACTATCCTGGTAAGGCAAACGTCGTTGCAGATGCTTTGAGTAGGAAGTCTTTGCATATGTCAACGTTAATGGTTCGTGAGTTAGATTTGGTTGAATAGTTCAGAGATTTAAGTTTGGTATGTGAAACTACTCCGAATAGTGTGAAATTGGGTATGTTGAAGCTGACTAGTGGTATTCCTTCTAATATTGTGTCGGACCAAGATCTGAGGTTTACATCTAAGTTCTGGACGGGATTGCAGGAAGCTTTGGGTACTACGTTACGATTGAGTTCTGCTTATCATCCTCAGACAGATGGTCAGACGGAGAGAACGATTCAGTCGTTAGAGGATTTGTTAAGAGCTTGTGTGTTGGAGAAAGGTGGAGCTTGGGATAGTTATCTACCATTGATTGAGTTTACCTACAACAATAGTTTTCATTCGAGTATTGGTATGGCTCCGTTTGAGGCATTGTATGGTAGGAGGTGTCGGACGCCGTTATGTTGGTATGAATCTGGAGAGAGTGTTGCGATTGGACCAGAAATTGTTCAACAAACTTCGGAAAAGATTAAGATGATTCAGGAGAAGATGAGGACTTCTCAGAGTCGTCAGAAGAGTTATCATGATAAGAGAAGGAAAGATCTTGAGTTCAGCAAAGGAGAACATGTGTTTATGCGGGTTACTCCAATGACGGGTATTGGTCGAGCTTTGAAGTCCAAGAAGTTGACTCCGCGTTTTATTGGTCCGTTTCAGATTACCAAGAGAATTGGGAAGGTGGCGTATCAGATTGCTTTGCCACCGTCACTTGCAAATTTGCATGACGTTTTCCATGTATCTCGGTGAGTACATTCTTGATCCGTCACATGAGATTCAAGTATATGATATCACGAGAGAATTTGTTGTTGAGCGGTACTGCGAATGAGGATCGGAAGTTGAAGCAGTTGCGAGGCAAAGAGATCGCATTGGTAAGAGTGGCTTGGGGAGGACCAGAGATGGGAATGTCACTCGGTGGAGAGTCGGATGAAGGACTCGTATCCCTGTTCGTCTAAGGTATGTTTTCGGGCGAAAACTCTTTTAGTTAGGGAGAGTTGTGACACCCCAAATAATTCGATTATTAAATAATTATGATTTTTAATTATTAATTTAATTAGGAATGTAATATTTAATATTTTGGATTATTGGAAATCAATTAAATTATATGGAAGTGGAATTATTGGTGGTGTGAAGGGTAAAGTGAGGGTGTGAGGAATAAAAGGCTCTACTCACATTAATTACTTTATTTTATTTTATTAGAATAATAAAAGGAATAAAAGAAGGAAAAAGAGAAAAAGGAATCACTTTTGGAGAAACTCACAGTACGTGAAATTGAGAAGAGGAAAGGAAGGAGAAAAAGCCATTTCGTGTCGGAAGTTGAAGAACCCACAAGGTAAGGGGTGATTTCGATTAATTATTATGTATTATCGGCTTTGAATTCAACCGTATAGATCATAGCATGTTAGGGAATCCCGATTTAGAAATTCTAGGTTTTCGTAGAATTGTCTCTATTGTGTCGGATTGTAGGGAATTCATTGGTTCGTATGATATAGGGTCTATAATGATGAATAGAACGTGTTAAATTGTATGTTAATGGATGTGATTGAGTGATTTTACGGTGTCGGAACGTATGGGTACGTTTTAAAAACAATGAAAATTGGTTTTGGAAAAACTATTGTTGTCAAACTGCATTATGGCTCTGTGAGTCGCAGGAATCGGTTCCTGCATATGGAGGAACCGGGTTCCACGTATAATTTTTCCAAAGAAAATGAGATTTTTCTCTGGGAACCGGTTTCCCTACCTGGAGGAACCGGGTTCCCATACATTTTTCTAGGGGGCGTGTTTTCAGACTTTGCAGGAACCGGTTCCTGCATATGGAGGAACCGGGTTCCACTGTAACTTTTTGAAAAATACTAAACTTTGAAAATTCATAACTTTCAAACCGTAAGTCCGTTTTAGTCGCCGTTTTGGACGTTATTTCTTTAATTAAATGCTCTATTTTATGAAATGAATGAATTTACTGTAACTTAAAATTATTTGAAAAATGTGTCGGATTTCGAAACAAGTGATTATTTATTTGATGTGTATTTGGCGTAAGGGAGGTAGTGTACCTGTGACATTGAGGTATCTGATTTGTGTGAATGAAAGACATGTTATGCTGTTGATTGTGTGCATGATTGTTGAGAATATCATGTTTTGGATTTGATTCAGTTATGATGGTTTGATGCATTTCATAGACTGATTAAATGTTGCATGCTGGTGTTGTGCATGCATATGCATTTTTGGTGAAGTTAATTCCCATTGTGTGGAATTTGACTTGTATAGCCGTTAACCATACCCAGTGGATAGTGGTGGTTAGGCTAGATTCTTGACTCAGTGGTGTCTGGGCGAATCGATGATTGCTGTATCCGGTTGATGATGGATCAGTGTGTGTGACTTGGTCACGTGTTGGTACCACATGCATTGTGTCTGCATTTGTGTTTGCATGGGATTGTAACATGTTAGGATGTCTTCCAGTGTTACAATTCTTTTGTTGTTATTTGTTGTGCATAATGACTTGTTTTGTTGTATTTGTGTGTTGAATCTGAATCTATGCTAAGATGGGTGAAATAATATGTTGTTATATATTGTTGATTGAGGAACTTATAATGCATGTTAATTATGAGAAATCTCACCCTTACTTTAATGATTTCAGATTAAGGTTAGCAGCTCAGGAGTTGGTGAAGATGGCTCTAGAGATATATTATTTTTGTGTCCGCGTGTCAGTGTCATGCTCTGATAGGTTGTAACACTGGGGAACGTTTAGTTGAGGAGTTATTCATTATTCAATTGTGGTTTGAATTATTTTAGGAATAATTAAGATTGGTTTATTCCGTTTTGAGTTGATGGTATTATTTCCGCTGTGTAAGACATGGTCTTAAATTGATTGAATTATTTTAATAATGACCCTTAGTGTAGCATGGCTACTATGTTTTATTGAAGTTTTGTTTGTTTTATCAGTTGTGACATCCCTTGGGTATCATGTTAACTCTGGTTAAAGCTGATTTTAATAATTAAATTAAATAATTATTCAGGGTATTTTAGAAGGGGTGTTACAACGGACACCCGTGTTAATCAACACGGCCCATGTTGATTGACCTGCGTGAAAACTCCATTTTTTACCATTCCCATTAATTCTAATCATCTTCAATACTCCTAGTTTCTACAAGCTAACCCCTAATAACCCACAATCCATACTCCTATTCCAACTCTTCTAATCTATTTCAATCACAAATCAAACCACAACATCAATTTTCATCACAAATCCACAATATATGTATCAAAACTCTAACTATAGGAAGTGGAAAATCAAACCCCTTACCTCTAGCTTGGTTGATCCATGAAGATTCAACAACTCCAACCTCAAGCTTGCTCATATTCTTCCTCTTCTTCTTCTCTCGATCTTCCTCTCCCAAGACTCTTTCTTTTCTCTCCAAGCTTCTAAGCTTCTATTTGGCTTTGGTTGTAGAATGGAAAGGAAGTGAGGAAATGTGATTTTATATGTTGTTTCCTTACTAGCAACAAGTTTCTATGTTTGGTTTTGGTTTTGCAAATGGAAATAAAACAAAGAGAAGTGTTTTATGAATGGAAAGAAAATGAGGAAAATTGGTTTTATAAGGGTGTACTCTTACTAGCCATGGGTGTAAACCCCATTTCTACAAAATTACTCCTCACACCCCTATCTATTCTTAAAACACTAATAACATCTAGTTATATCATTAATTCAATTCATTCAAATAATTCTGGGGAATTAAATATCGATCGGTGATTCGAAAATATTAATATAATATATTATTAATTAAAACAGGGCGTTACAACATCCACTAGATCTCGACAAACTGAGAGTATTTGGTTGCGTATCCTATGCTCACATTAGGCAAGACAAGGTTGAACCTAGAGATCTGAAATGTATCTTCATGGGATACCCTAAAGGAGTCAAAGCTTATAGGCTATGGTTCCTAGAGCCAAGTCACAAGAGGTGTATCACTAGTCGAGATGTAGTTTTTAATGAAGCTGAAATGGCTTTCAAGAAAACTGATAATGTTGATCGAAGTGAAGAAATATCTAATGAAGAGATGGAACAAGGAGAAATTTCTATTGAGGTGGAGCATGTTGATGCTGAAGTGCGTACCCTAGATGAAGTTGAAGAAGCGACAGAAGGTGCTAAGGAAGTTGAGGAAATTATCGATGACTACCTTTTGGCAAGAGATTTAATAAGAAGAGTTATCAAGCCACCTTAGAGACTTGACTATGCATATCTTATAGCTTATCCTTTAATCTCTGCAAGTGAGGTTCTAGATGAAAAACCTAGAGACCATAAGGAAGTTATGAGGAGACGAAACAAGACTGAATGGAAGAAGGCCATGGATGATGAAATGAAATATCTTCATGATAACAACACTTGGGAACTGATCAAGAAACTTGTGGGAGCAAGGTTAGTCAATTGTAAATAGATTTTAAAAGTTAAGGAAGGAATCAAAGGAATATCATCAAAATGATACAAGGCAAGGTTGGTTGCAAGGGGGAGGATCATCTACTCCGCTTAAGTGTTACAAGTGTGGTGTGGAAGGAGATCGTGCTTCTGATTATGGAAAGGATGGTGGAAAGGATGTTGGAAAGTGCTTTAGGTGTGGCAAGACGGGTCACAAAATTGCTGATTGTAGATTTAGTGTGGATGTGACTTGTTACAACTGTGGTGAACAAGGTCATGTTAGTACTAAGTGTGAGAATCCGAAGAAAGATCAAGCTAGAGGGAAAGTGTTTGCATTGTCTGGTGCTGAGACTCCGGTTGAGGATAAACTTATTCGAGGTACGTGCTTTATTAATGGTACACCTTTGATTGATATCATTGATACTAGTGCAACACATTCTTTTATTTCTACGGATTGTGTTAAGAGGTTGAATCTTGAATTGTCTGATATTCATGGAAATATGATTATTGATACTCCTGCTTTGGGTCCTGTTTGTACTTCTGTTGCATGTCTGAATTGTCCGTTGAGTATTTTTGGTAGAGATTTTCGGATGGATTTAGTTTGTCTTCCATTAGATCAATTGGATGTGCTTCTTGGTATGAACTGGATGGAATTCAATCATGTTTTTATCAACTATTTTGACAAGTTGGTTATCTTTCTTGATTCTGGTGTCGAGAATGATTTGTTTTTGTCTGTTAAGCAAGTGGATGAATCTGTGAAAGATGGTGCTATGTTGTTTGCTTTACTGGCATTGTTAGATCTCAGTGAGAAATAAATTATGGGTGAATTGCCCATTGTTTGTGATTTTCTCGAGGTATTTCCTGAAGATGTAAGTGATTTACCGTCAGAGCGTGAAGTTGAGTTTTCGATTGATTTAGTTCCTTGAACTAGTCCTGTTTCAATGGCTCCGTATCAGATGTCTGCTTCTAAGTTAAAAGAGTTGAAGAGTCAACTTGAGGATTTGCTTGATAAGAATTTTATTCGTCCGAGTGTATCTCCGTGGGGTGCACCTGTTTTGTTGGTTAAGAAAACAGAAGGTTTTATGAGGTTGTGTGTTGATTATAGACAACTGAA
The DNA here is from genome assembly GCA_021764765.1 of Vicia sativa. Classification (NCBI taxonomy): domain Eukaryota; kingdom Viridiplantae; phylum Streptophyta; class Magnoliopsida; order Fabales; family Fabaceae; genus Vicia; species Vicia sativa. The sequence continues at coordinate 164,044,046 of CM038794.1, forward strand.
CAAGGTGACTATTAAGAACAAGTATCCACTTCTGAGGATTGATGATTTGATGGATCAGTTGGTTGGTGCTTGTGTTTTCATTAAGATTGATGTGAGGTCTGGTTATCATCAAATTCGTGTGAAAGCATGGGATATTCAGAAGACTTCTTTTAGGACAAGGTATGGTCACTATGAGTATTTTGTAATGTCATTTGGTGTGAATAATGCTTCGGGTGTAATTATGGAATATATGAATCATATTTTTCATGAGTATCTGGATCAATTTGTGGTTGTGTTCATTGATGATATTCTGATTTATTCTAAGAGTGAAGAAAATCATGCTAAGCAGTTGAGGATTGTGTTGTCTGTGTTGAAAGAGAACAAGTTGTATGCTAATTTTTCTAAATGTGAGTTTTGGTTGAAGGAAGTGAGTTTCCTTGGTAATGTGATTTCGATTGGTGATATTTATGTGGATCCTTCTAAGGTTGAGGCTGTATCTCGATGGGAAGCTCCAAAATCTATTTTTGAGATTAAAAGTTTTCTTGGTTTGGCTGGTTATTATCGTAAGTTCATTGAAGGTTTTTCTATGTTGGCATTACCGTTGACGCAGTTGACGGGAAAAGGTCAAGATTTTGTTTGGACCTTGCAGTGTGAAGCTAATTTTCAAGAGCTTAAGATAAGGTTAACAATCGCTCCTATTTTGATTTTGTCTAATCCGGCAGAACCATTTGTGGTGTATTGTGATGCTTCATTGATGGGTTTAGGAGGTGTACTGATGTAGAATAGGCAAGTGGTAGCTTATGCTTCGAGGCAACATAGAGTTCATGAGAGGAATTATCTGACGCATGATTTGGAGTTAGCCGCAGTTGTGTTTGTGTTGAAGGTTTGGAGGCATTATTTGTTTGGTTCGAGATTTGAGGTGTATAGCGATCATAAGAATTTGAAGTATCTGTTTGATCAAAAGGAATTGAATATGAGGCAAAGAAGATGGTTAGAATTCTTGAAGGATTATGATTTTGGTTTGAATTATCATCCGGGTAAAGCGAATATTGTAGTTAATGCATTAAGTAGAACGTCTTTGCATATGTCGATGTTGATGGTGCGAGAATTGGAATTGCTTGAACAATTTCGAGACTTGAGTTTGGTTTGTGAAGTGAATTCTTCTTGTGTTAAGCTTGGTATGTTAAAGCTTACTAGTGGTATTTTGGATGAGATTCGAGAAGGTCAGAAATCTGATTTGGTTTTGGTAGATAAGTCGGTGTTGATCAATCAAGGTTGAGGTGGTGATTTTTGGATTGATGAGAATGGTATCATGAGGTGTCATGATAGAGTTTGTATTCTTGATGATGGTGATCTTAGAAAGAGAATTCTTGATGAAGGACATCGTAGTGGTATGAGTATTCATTCTGGTGCTACCAAGATGTACCAAGATTTGAGGAAATTATTTTAGTGGTCTGGTATGAAGAAGGATATTGTTGAATTTGTGTATTCTTGTTTGATCTGTCAGAAGTCGAAGATTGAACATCAGAAACCGTCTGGTTTATTGCAGTTGTTATCCATTCCTGAGTGGAAATGAGATAGAATTTTTATGGATTTTGTTTCTAGATTTTCGAGGACTCCGAGTAGTCATGATGTTGTTTGGGTTATTGTGGATAGATTAACAATATCTGCTCACTTTATTCCAATTTTGATGGATTATCCTATGGAAATGTTTGCTAAGTTGAATATTGAGAAAGTTGTGAGTTTGCATGGTGTTTCTTCGAGTATTGTTTCGGATAGAGATCCGAGATTTACTTTGCATTTTTGGGAAGGTTTGCAAAGTGCTTTGGGTACAAAGTTGTCTTTGAGTTTGGCGTATCATCCTCAAACTGATGGTCATACTGAAAGGAAAATTCAATCATTGGAAGATCTTTTGAGAGCTTGTGTGCTAGATCATGGAGGTGCCTCAAACTGATGGTCAAACTGAAAGGACAATTCAATCATTGGAAGATCTTTTAAGAGCTTGTGTCCTAGAGCATGGAGGTGCTTGGGATAGTTATTTGCCTTTGATTGAGTTTACATATAACAATATTTTTCATTCGAGTATTGGAATGGCTCAGTTTGAAACTTTATATGGAAGAAGGTGTAGGACGCCTTTGTGTTGGTATGAATCAGGTGAGAGTTTTGTGGTTGGACCTGAGATAGTTCAGAAGACTACAAATAAGATTAAGATGATTCGGGAAAATGTGAAGATTGCCCAGAGTCGTTAGAAGAGTTATCATGATAAGAGGAAGAAAGATATTAGCTTTGATAAAGGAGATCATGTGTTTTTGCGAGTTACTCATATGACTGGTGTTGGGAGAATATTGAAGTCAAGGAAGTTTACTCCGCGTTTTATTGGTCCTTATCGAATTGCTGAGAAAGTTGGTGAAGTAGCCTATCAAATTTATTTGTCGCCGTCACTTGCTAATCTTCATGATGCATTGCATGTATCTCAATTGAGGAAATATATGTCAGATATATCTCATGTTGTGCCGCTAGATGATGTGCAAGTTAGAGATAACTTGACGGTTGAGACTTTACTGATGCGTATCGAGGATCGAGAAGTTAAGAAACTTCGAGGGAAAGAAATCGCTTTAGTGAAAGTGGAATGGGGAGGTCCTGCTAATGGTAATGTGACTTGGGAGCTTGAGGTCAGATGAAGGATTCGTATCCTGAGTTTGCTTGAGGTAATTTTCGAGGGAGAAAATCTTTTAAGTGGGGGAGAGTTGTAACATCCCGATTTTAATAGCTAATTATTAATTATTATTATTATTATATATTATATTATGTGATAATTAATTTAATTGGGCGATTTAAATGAAAATTGAATTATTTGAATATGTGTGCTATTTAAATAATTGAGTAGAATTGTGGTTATTTGGTATTGGGCCTAAGATTATGAATAGAAATAATAAACAAATGTTAAGTGTTAAGCCCAATAAGACAATTGTAGTTAGTAAAGGGTTAGAAGAAAATCATACTGAGAATTGTCATTTGGTGAAAGAAGATAAATAGGAAAGAAGAGAAGAGAAAAGGAGAGTAGAAAGAGGAAAAGTGAAGAGGAAACCCTAGAAGATGAATCTTTAAGAGGTAAGGGGGAGAATCCATGCTATTATTTGATTGCATGTTGTGGGGTAGTAATTAGTAACATGCTAGGTGGTTTAATTTCAATTTCTAAAATCTTTGAATGTTAGGGTTTGAAGAGAAATTGTGTTTTTCAACTTAGAAGTGATGACCCATGATTAGAAACATGTTAAGATACCCTTTAATGATGTTATTTGGCCCGATTGAAATGAGTTTTGTGTGATAATTTTGTGGGAGAAATAAGCTGCTTCGTAGCAGAAAAAGTTTTGTTTCACATACCGTGCTTAGCACCATCAGGACTGGGCTTAGTGCGAAATGTTTTGTAAGATTGGGTTTGTCTGTTCATGAAAGGCGCTTAGCGGGATAGGCCAGTCTTAGCGTGACCTGGAATGAAAAATGTTATTTTTAGGATCTTTTGACATAAAACCTTATATGATTCTATTTATTTTAGTATTTTCATATATGTGATTAATTGTTCTGATTAAAATTAAATGCGTTTTGGATTGTTTTGAATACTATTTCAATGTATGCTTGATTACTTGAGTATAGTATGTGCGAATCTTATTTGATGGAATGTTGTGAATAACATTGATGGAATTATATGCTATATGTTATTTGTTATGTGTGGTGATATGTATATGCTACATGTAATGCTTGTTGTTGTTGAAACATGATGTTGTGCAATCAGTGGATAATTCACATGAGTTGAATTTATCGTGATATGCTTGGGTAACTGAGGTTGGTGGATAATCTTAATTTGCATATGATGTTTGATTAATTGCACATGCATACATGGTTGACCTTGAAAATTAAGGTGGTGAAACTTTGGATTCACATTTGGCTCAATTCTTGAATGGATAAGTAGCGATGAAACTTTGGGTTCACAATGGTGGCTTTGGTCTTGTCCGGATCAAAAGCGTGGCTTTGATTCTAAGATAATGAATCGGAAGAGAGGTGAACGAATTGTTCCCAATGGTATCACATGCATATTGAGTCACATTGCATTGTTGTCGCATGAGTCATTGATGAATATGTGATGTGTGTATTAGAATTGTTATATTTGATTATATGAATAATTGAATTGTTTGAATTGATGACATTTGTGCTATTTGTGATAAATGTGAATATGTTATACTTGGAATGTTTGTATAATCATGTTATTTTTGGAATATCACTTGAAGTGTTTGGGATTCTTGAATAGATGTTGTTTCTATATTGCTTCCAATTATATACATTTGGATAATGATGTGAATTCTCACCATTCTGTTATGATGTTGCCTCTATGTGGGTATCGTGTTGATTCTGAGGATAGCGGTACTTCACACGAGAGGAGTTTAGCTAGTTATCCTATACTAGGTAGTTGAGTCATTGCTCTGGTCATGTAACACGGGATTTATCTGAATTTTTGCTTTGATGAGATATTTGTTATGTATTCTTATCTTTTTTTATTTGTATGTTGAGATACTATGTTGATGTGGCCTTAGTGCCGATGTATGAATTCTGATGACTAGATTATGTTATGGATTCATCGCTTTTTCATCTAATGGTTATAATATGGGATGTAATCATTGATAGTATATGTGAATGAGAAATGATCCATTGTGAAATGCATGATTTGTTTTAAAGCATGAGATTCAAATATGTGTTATGATTATGACCGGCGTATGCATTGCCTTATTTTTAAGAAAATATGTAATGCCCTCTTGATATGCATTCTATTTTACTCTGATTTGTGCAATATATTTATGTGGGGAATTAGGGGGTGTTACATGTTGGTCTAGCAGAAATGAACACTTGACACATATGTCAGATGGACGTGAAGTGTGCATTTCTAAATGTCCCCTTAGACGAAGAAGTTTGTGCTGTCCAACTTGTTGGTTTTGTGAAGCATGGCGAAGAAAGAAATATGTATAGGCTGCATAAAGCCTTGTAAGGACTCAGACAAGCTACAAGATCTTGGAATAAGAAGATTCATAGTTTCTTAAGGGAGAAGGAATTTGTAAAGTGCGCAACTGAATATTGAGTATATGTAAGAAGAAGCAATATTGAATTGCTTATACTATTTCTCTATGTCGATAACTTGTTAATAACAGGTAGCTGCAAGAAGGAGATCAGAGACTTCAAAGGTGATCTCAGCGAGGAATTAGAAATGTATGGTTTGAGTAGGTTTTCATATTTCCTTGACATCGAATTCTACAAGAGTAGTAGAGGTTTGATGATGCATCAAAGAAGATGTACAAGATAAATTCTCAAGAGAATTGAGATGGAAGAATAAAACTCGACTTCGACACATGTAGAACCAAGAATGCAATTTTCGAAAGATGCAGATGAGGATGATGTCGACCCACCCCAATACAAATATTTATTGGGTCATTAATATACCTTTTTCACACAAGGCCTGACTTAGCATACATTGTAGGTATGGTAAGTAGATTCATGCAGAATCCAAAGGTATCACATCTAGTAGCGACGGAGAGGATACTAAGGTATTGTTCACAGTGATTTCTGGTAAAACAACCGCTAGTCCTCCAAACTATCGAATAATCTTAATGACTGTTATTCAATCTCTCTGGTAACTTGCAAGATCGACTAGATTGATCCTATGGGGTATTGGTCGTTTGGATAAATCTAATAACAAAACTGGTATTCATTGTTAGGACTTGTATTTAGAGTGTTTTATAGATGTTCAATGTATTCCGATTACCATGTTAAAGAACTTAATGACATGATCAAGTAAAGAAATACAAAACTGACTTGAACGAGTAAAGATTCGATTTGCAAAGAAATGTGTGTCATACCCCAAAATTTGCCCTCCATCTACTCAAGAGATTTCATACATCTATGCTCAAAGATTCCTCAAGAGTTGATCAGACAAACTCTCTCCCTAGACAATCAACCCAAACTAGGGTTTGGTATCTCTCAAGTCAAGATGAACTTCCAACATCTCCAATGGCCTTCATGCCTCCTCATATGCTTCAAAGATTCTCCATGTCAAGTTTCAAGCTTCACAAGTCAAGTTTCCTCAGACAATTGCTCAGATGGTTGAAAATCAGTTGTATTGGACAAAAAGTCAACTGCGGTCAACATACAGTCAAACTTCATAATTTTTGGTCAACATCCTCATTTTGAAGTTACATTCATCATTTGATCAGGGGTTGATCATGATTCATCAAGAAAACTCAAGATTTGCTCAAAAGTCAAACTTTCTAAATTAGGGTTTCTAGGTGAAAAGTCAACAGAACTTTGACTGATCATAACTTTCTCATACTTTCTCAGAAATTTTTCCACCACCTCTTGTTTTGAAGGAAATTCAATTCTCTACAACTTCATGTCTCACAAGAATGTCCAAAAATGCTTCATTTGAGAGGTATAGCTCAAGACATTCTGGTCATTTTCAAAGTCAACAAAAGTCAACTTTTGCTTTGAAGATATATTGAGCATGGTAACTCCAATTGAGATGAGACCAAAAAGGTTGGTTAGAGGACTCTTAGAGATTTCCAAAAAGTCCAAGAACACTCAAAGATGTGGAAAATTGAGCAAGATACACTCTTCAGAAGTTGGGCAATTTTGAATGATTGCACAAAGGACATTTGGTCAAAATGCAAAATTTTCCAAATGGGCCTATAATCTTTTGATCCAAACTTGTTCATAACATGATTTTTGACCCATAAAAGTTTGGCATTGGTAATTTTCTATTTTATGATTTATATTTGAATTTTATAACATTTAATTCAAAAATAAATTATATAAAATATGAAAATTAATTATTTTCAAAAGATTTTATATCTTCCTTAATGTCCAAGAAAGCCCACAACAATTGCCAAATTCGTGACTCATGCATATGGAAAGGAAAAATCAAGTTTTTAAGAAAATTTGATTTGTTTTTATTGGAAAATATTTGCACAATCAATGTCCAATCTTTTTTGCTTGCTTTTGCCATCCAAATCTCTTCTATAAATACCAAGCAATGCAGCCAGCACAGGGGACGAAACCCTAGCCCTTGCACTAACCCTTATTTTGCCAAAATTTTCCAAGAAACTTGAAAATTCGAATTTTATTTTCCAGCCTTTCTCAGCCTCTTCCAATCATTCCATTGTGTCCAGGAGTTAAGTTTGAGTAAGAATACACCTTTACCATTGATTAAACCATCCAGAATCGATGCATATATATACATACATATTCAAAACTTTTGATTTTTGCATTTGATTGTTACTGCTTGTGTTAATCGTTTCTAATGCCTTTTGTGTTCATAAGACTCCATAGGCTCGATCTGGGCAATCGTTATTGATTTTGAACGTCAAAATTGCATCATGCCATTACTAGGGTTTTTGGAACTGTGAGTTTCGAACCGGCCTGTACAGGCCGATTCAGTCGAAAATGATACCACCAATGGACTCAGAAGGTCCGATTTAGGTGGACAAGGTCTTCCTTTTCCTTTTATTCGTTTTTGCGGTTTGAATGTCGAACTCACGGAGAAGGCGGCCAAGACCCTAGCTCGTCGTGACTTCGATTGACCGGCGAGGAGGCTGGCGTGGCGAAATAACGCGTTCCAATTCGTCCATTCAAAAATAACTGGGGCCCGTCGCGCTGACTCAGTTTGAATTCAAATTTCCAGGACGCGTCATCACTTATATGCCGTTGTTTCCAGCTTTCCAAACACCAAAGAAACGTTGTCCCAGTGGTTAAGGCGTTGGGATTGAAAGATGCTCCAAAGGGTCCTCTGTTCGAACCTCATCAGGACCTGGTTTTGTTTTCTTTTTTCACAAACTCATATTTTCTAACTATTTTCATATTTTCTAATTCTTTTAATATTTTGCATTATTTTAATTTCTTTTCACATTTTTATTCTGCATTAAAAAATTATCAAAACTTAATTTTCTTTTTGCATTTATTTTCAGAAAATCTTTATTTAATTTAATAAATTAAAAAACATATTTTTGCATGCATATTTATTTTTATTTATAATTTTGCATTTAAATCATTGTTAATTAGTTTTTAATTATTAAATTGCATCTAAAAAATCCTAAAAAATTATCTTAGTATATTTACATTATTTCCAGCATGTCATATTTTTTCCAATTTAAAATTTGCATTTTTTCTAACATTTTCTCTTATTTCGATTTCATCATATTTTCCGATTTCTTGTTCGTTTCACAGGTTCTTCCAATTCGGACGTTTCTTTACTATTTTCATTTTGTTTTTCAATAATGTAACTGCTCATGGGATGTAATAGTTTAAATTAGGTTTTTATTTTCCGCATTTTAAATTATGTATCTGCCCCAAAGCCTTGTAATAGCGTAGGACATTTACCTTTCGGCACTTTACATTCCGCACCCTATAAATTGCTAGTAATTAGGCGTGTATAGCAAGACTAAAATTGAACATAGCCCACTAATTTTCAAGATAACATATTCTGAAATCAATACACTTCTTTCACACACGCACCCCTTAGGGTAATTCTCTCTCGTTGCCTTTGCGAATTCAAAATGGTCATGTCCCTCGAACGTAGAGGTATTCTAGCACCGTTGCCTTCCAAACAAATCATCATAGTCCCATCGATACAAAGATCATAAGACCCACGATGTCGCTTCCGAATATATGATCTTGACCCTCGATTGTCGCCTCTGAAAATGATGATAGTCCTTGAATGTGCTAGGATACTTCCTACAAGTTGCCTTCTATGACCATCCGAGGTCCCTTCAAATGTCCTTACATCCAGCGAATGGAGTTACCTACCAACTAATGGTATGGATGGCGCTATTCTAAAGGCGTAAAATAACACGAAAGACCAATTACGAGTAGGTAATAAGACTTTTAGTTGCTTGCTCAATCAAAATACTTTTCGCACCTCACACTTTTGTCAAAGTTCAAACTCTTTTCAAAACGAAACATTTCCGAACACTTTGTATACATTCCTACATGAATCATTACAAAGTCAAAGCGAAATGCCTTTTCAAAACATTTTTTGTCAAACACACAGAAAGCAATTTTAAAAAGTGATCTAGAGCAACTAAGAGCCCGTAGATAACTACGGATGGAAAGGGGTGCTAATACCTTCCCTTTTCATAACCATTCTCCCGAACTCAGAATCTAACGAAGGTCTTTTTCTGTTACTTTTACCTTCCCTTAATTGGATAAAAATAAAAGTCGGTGGTGACTCTTGCTATCCGCACATTTGGATACAAAAATCCTACAAAGTCAGTTCACCGTGTTACAATGTGTAAATGCAGAAATACGTAAATGACTTTGAATGTAAAGATTTTAATGTAAAAACATGAATATAAAAGCATAAAATATGTAAAGACATGAATGTAAAAACATGAATGTGAAACGTTAATGTAAAAGGTTTCTGGAACGTAAAGGATTCGAATAGTATAAAAGCATTTAAATACAAGAAATAGTTAAATGACTTTGAATGTAAAAGTATTTAAAAGACATTGATGCGAAAATGAAAGATAAACTGGAAAGATAAAGAGTTTTACTGAATTATAAAGGTTTTGTGCTATCATACGTACATTGTTCGAGCATTCGTTTCCCTAGCCATGTGGTATTTTGAATGTTTACTGAATTTTGAACAATAGATATGACACACGAAATCCTAACACTAAGACTTCTATTTATACTACTTCGACCATAACGGTCTGACTTATAAGATTCTGCCACGTTCAGAACATGCAGAGCATTGCTTTCTCTCTAGCTTTCACGCGTCTTCGAACGCTCCAGCGCATATATATTTGAATTCCAATCATCCCGCTTGCGTTTGAATTTCAAATGCCTTGACCATCTTCGCTTCGAACTCATTTCACAGATACATTCTTATTACCACTTCGAAGCTTCTTTTAAATATATCTTCACAACTGCCATTCGAAGCTCTGAGCTTCGATATCTCTATTCGAAGAACCATTTCTTCCATTCCGAACTGTGACATTCACTTTATTCCACTGAACATTAATCCTGTTCATTTCGAACCTAATCACTCCACTTCGAACCACATATATCAAAATCTTCAGCCAACAAAATGGCCCTTTAAAATATGTATTTCGAATCTCCTCTGAGAAATACTTATTTTAAACATGTTTACAAGATTTTGATGTGACTTTTGAGTAATCATAACATCTACTGTGTATGACTTCAACCACGTCTCTCAAGACGCTTCTTGGACTTCTGAACCGTCTCAAAACAGTCACCACATCATGGTGCGGTTACAAATCAATGATTATCATTAATCACGCTTATTACCAATGCTAACTTTACGCCACCTCTTTCCAGATCCAACCCACGATCCCCACGTATCCTAGCCTCAGGTGATGACTGTTTTAACTTCTTCACTATAAAAACTAATCAGCTTAGTCTTTTACTCTTTTTTCACATTCTGAAACCTTTCTTCTTCTCTCTGAAAAACCCTAAAACTTTCAACAATCTTCAACAATGTCTTCAACCACATCATCCCAAATGAAGAAAACTTCCAAGAAGAAAAACAAGAACATAGGAACGATTATGGAAAGCAAGGTCGGTACTCATCAAGGTCAATCTGTACTTATCCCTCAAACAATCACCAAGGAACAGGAACTGCTATACGCCTCTCAGGTACTGATTCCAACTAATGTTGCTGGAAAGAGGTTTGCTCTAATGGGCCCTCTTACAGTCTTTGAAATCTTGAAAGATACCAGAAAAATCTTCCCTGTCTGTTATAACTTTAAGCCCTTGTTTAATAAGATGGATATCCCTAGGATAGGAACTGAGAATATGAGTGAATCTTCCACTTCGAAAACCATAGAAACCCCAAACGTTCCCCCAAAAGATCCCTTTGTCTTGGATTACGTTAAAAGCAACTTTAAACCATTCCGATCCTGCCCTACCCCTGACGTAGCTTACCAGAACTGGCTTACTAAGGTAGAAGCTAAGAAATCCCACCAATGGGAGGAACTGGGAATATATAATCTGATTAAATTATCGAAACCAGGCTTCACCTATAGCCACCCCCTGTTATTTGCATCCTTATATTTCTGGGACAGCACCTACAACACCTTTCACCTCCCTGGAGGAATGATAACACCCACGTTCTTTGACATAGAATCCATCATTGGTTTGTCACCAGTAGGAGATACTTACATTCCTGATATTGAAGAACACTCTAGTATCATTGACTTCGATGTCAAATTGGCTAGTTTCTCTAAGTTCATTAGCCATTACCACACTGAAGGAGATAGTGTGTCAGATGTGGAACATATTGCCTTTCTCACTCTGTGGTTATCAAGATACGTGTTTTGTAGCAGGTCCTTACAGGTAGCCAGTAGGTTTATTCCTCTAGCTAGAGACTTACATGAGAATAGGAGAGTATGTTTCAGTGAGCCGTTACTTGTTGATCTTTACGAAAGCTTGAGATCAGCTGTTTCAAGTTTGAAATCCCACACTCCCAAAAACATCCTGCTAGCTGGCCCCTTCTAGTTACTCCAATTATGGCTTAATGCCATGTTTGAATCCTCATTATCAACTGCTGATACTATTGTTGAACAAGATCCAGAGATAGCGGATCGAATTATTGAAGGTACAAGGCTGAGAAAACTTACTCCAAATGATGATAAAGCTGACTTCAAAGTCCTCTTCTCACAGTACATCATGCTTTTCTCGAAGAGACATAAATTTGAAGAAACCATGGCACCTTTCGCTTCAAGAAATCATGGACCATCATGGTTCACCATGTCTCTTTCGGAGGCTGTTAAAAGCAAAGAGATTCAAGACATTTGGAAAGCCTTTTTACTCCCTAGATTAATCTCCTCACGAATCACTCCTTCGAAGAACCAAATCTTCCTTTTTGCCTATCAACCTAACTTTGTTTCCAGACAATTTGGTTTATGTCAGTTAATCCCTGAACCCATTTTCCAAACCCAGAGTGCCATCACTTGTGGTCGAACCTTCAAAGCAAGAGAAGCCAAACTGCAACAAGAACAATACCAAGACTTCGCTCAGTTCGAACTAATCCCTTTTGAACCAACACATTTTACAGCGAAGGGTTTTCTAGAATGGTGGATTAAGTTCTACCAATCTTATATGTTCGATACCATCACCATTCAAAAGAAACTAACTAATGCGTTCGATGTGCAGGTACACTCAAAGAAAGTTATGTTCACTCACGCCAAAGAGATTAGGGCTTTTCAGAATTATTTCGAAACAACTTATGATCCTACGCGCTTGGAAACCACTGTGTATCGAGCGTCCGGAACCTTGAAGGAAAAATTTAAAGAAAAAATTTCTAAGTTCAAACTTCCTTCAGGGTTCTCACCTGAGGATAGGTATAGGTTGGCACTCGAAATGAATCCACCTAAATTTCCTAGATTACCTACCTCAGAACTGGCTCTGGCTTGGTTTCCTCCATACCCTTGGTGGTTGACTTGCAAAGAGATGTTCAAATACAAATCTCAAAAGAAACTAAAGCCATCTGAGATTGTGACATGGGCTCGCCACTGCCTCCATAATTTCCCAGGACATCTTAATGACCTTTCGCCATATCGATTATATCTAATCGGTAGCGGTGCGAATGCTTGGGAAATCCCAAATGTTCTTACTTTCTTTATTTTAACATTTACCTTAATTGTTTCGATTTTCAGCCATCAGGATAAAGACTTTTGCTTCGAAGGCTAAGGAAGGAAGTAGTTCTCAACAAACTATCGAAACTGATGACAACGTGCCTCTAGCAATTCCAACAACTACTACTGCAACAACAATAACAACACCAGCAATAACAACAACAACAACAACTGCCCCAACTCCAAAGGTAATCAATTAATCCTGATGTTTCGAATGGACTAAAATTTATGATTGAAGTCTAACCCATGTTTAAACCCTTTCGGACTAACAAGCTTCCAAACCACTCCAAAGAAGAAAACCAAGTACCAGGGAAAAATCCCAATGGAGGAATTCACCAACTTGAAAAAAGCGAGAAAAGAAGTTCCCAAAGGCGCTGAACCAACTGGCATTTATGGACTTGATTCCAGAGATGTTGCTCCCTCAACTAAATCCAAAAATCCACCTTCGACCTCCAACGTAATGTTGGAACATATAGATAGCAATCTCTCCTCCGATAATCCACAGGTAAATTGAATTCGAATTTTTAACAAAATAGTTATTCGTACCTTAGTGCATGCTTTTAATCTTTCTTTGTCTCTCTAGGACAATTCGAATCAGAATCCAACCATTTCGACTCCTCCATCGAAGACTGCTGCTCCAATCAACTCTTCTCCTCATGGGGACTCTAGTAACCTGGTGCAAAACAAAGGTTCCTCTAACATGGTGGTTTCGACTGGGGCTCCAGAGCAGCAAGACGACCAAGGCACTCTCCTCCTCTAAAGGAAACACACGAAGCAACGCCTCATGAATCTGCAGAGGTTCCTCCAGAAACCTGTCTTCCAAAGTCTCCTCTCGAAATCTCTCAAGAGAGCCAAAAAGTTACTCATCTTTGAGGAAAAGGCTAGTTCATCTCAAGAGGCGGAGAATCGGTGAGGAAGGATCGAGGAAGAAGGAGAAGAAGAGGCCAAGGCGGTTCGAGTGATGGGCCGAGTCGGCGCATGCGGTGAAAACAATGATATCGAAGTGGTGGATCTGGTTGGTGATGAAGAAGAAAATGAGCAAGACCAAGGTGAAGGTGATGGTGACCAAACTAACGAACCTATGGAGGTTGACTTGGATGTAACTCCCTTGCGCATGGAACTTCCTGAGTCTTCTCAATCTCAAATGACTGAAGAGGAGTTAGCCCTCTTAAAACGAAATGACCCAATTGGGTATATGAAGGCTAAGTTAGCTCAGAGGGATACTCCTATTGCTAGGGATGGTACTAGTTCGACCAACGATCCATCGCCCTCAGATGATAGAGTTGTACTCCTGAACAAAGTTATGAGGACAATCCTTGATGTGGATTTGTTCGAAGTGCTCAAAAGGGATAGTACAGCTTGCTATACTGTGAAGGAACTTCTTACGAAGTTAATCTAGCCACAGCTCTTTACGATCGGCACCATCTTATTCGACCTTCAAGCCTTCTTTGGACAACGTAGCGGATGTCTTCTTGGACGAATTTGCTACTAATAAAGTCCAAGAGAAACGAACTGCCATGAACGCTGCTTATGAGCACGCTTCGAAGCTCTCTAAGGAAGCTGAGGATCAAGCCATGCACATAAAGCAAGCCAAGACTGACTATGAAACTCGAGCTCAGTCTATTCTTCTCTGGGAAAAGCAAATTCAAGAGCTCCAACAAAAGGTTAAGGAGGCCCAACAACAATTGGCATATGACACCAATCTGCTTTTCGATTCGAAGAACTTCTTAACAAAGGACTTGCGAAATGGAAGCAGCGAGCAACTTAAAGGTGAAGTTGCTACTACGGAAGAACAAGGCGCTTCACTCACAAAGGCTTGAGTCCTTCGAAGTACCTTTGATTAAGGAACAATGCCTATTTTAAATTTACATTTATTTAATTAGCTTGGAATATTGATTAGATTTTGGTAATAATACCCAAACAACGCCATTTGGCAATCTATATTACCATTTGGCATACCTTTATTATGTTTCGATTACGTTGCTATTATTGAATTTCCTACGGCGTGGCTTATATTTCTTTAGATATTTCCCATTAACCTTTAAGATTCGTTTATCATCATTCAACTCTTGATTTCATATGCATTGTTTGAAAATATTTTTACTATTCGAAAAGGGCCTTCCTAATGAGGTGACCATTTACCTAATGCTTTATTTTTCTTGTCCATGGGCAATATGACTTTCAGACTAAGTCATTAATAGTGAATGTTTACCTTTCACCCTTTTGTTATATGCCAGCTACTCTTTCCTTTTGTCTCATTAGGATTTCCAATGCATGCAATCTAACCCGTCTAACTCAACTAACTCATTCATCATCATCTCCCAATATAATGCGAGATGGGATCTCGTTTTGTCTTTCAATTGAGCGATTGTAGATGAATTTCTCTTGGTAGAAGCGCATCATGACCAAATGTTAGTTGGAAAGGCGTGGTGTTAGTAGCTTCTTTAGGAGATGTTCTACAGGCCCATAGTATTTGGTCTAAAGTCTTGTGCCAGTTCCTTGGCTTTTTACCAACATGTTTCCTAATTAACCCTATTATCACTTTATTGGCTGCTTCGACCTGACCGTTTGCTTAAGCATAATATGGTGTTGATGTTAGTAATCTAAACCCTATCTCTTGGGAAAATTCTTGCATCTTCCTACCAGTAAACACAGAACCTTGATCTGTGGTTATGCTCTCTGGCAATCCGAACCTATAGATAATTTGTTTCTGTATGAACTCAATAATAGCCTCTTGATCCGCAGCTATTAATGGTATTGCTTCGATCCACTTGGTAAAATAGTCTATTCCTACCAAGATATATTTTTGTCCTTTAGACGAAGCAGGATTGATTTCTCCTATTAAGTCTAATGCCCATCCTCTAAAGGGTCATGGTTTAATGATCGAATGTAACTCACTTGCAGGAGCATGTTGAATCCCTGCATGTTTCTGGCATTCTTCACACCCTTTAGCAAAATCTATACAATCTTTGAGCATGCTGGGCCAATACATACCATATCGAAATAACAACCATTTCATTTTATGGCACTTGATGTGCCCCATGCCCATTGTGGACTTGACAATGCTAAGTATGCCTCACTTTCTCTAAGCATTTCAATAATCGCCTTCTTGGGTCTTTTTGAACAATTCATTTCCCATGAGGACATATGATAATGCTCTATATTTTGTTTTCCTATCAACATTTAATGTTGGATTTTCTAAATAACTCACCAGTGGGCTTCGCCAATTTGTATCTGACAAGGTATCTATGGCTAGCACTTGAATCCACATTTATCGGCACAACTAATTTTATATTTTCTAAATCTGATGGTATGAGTCTAGTAGCCATAACCCTACCTCTTATTTCGACCAAATCCTCAAAGTTTTTGGCGAAACTTTATACCACAAACCAATTGTGCTAGGTCATTTGCTTCTTGATTTTCTATTCTTGGTATGTGTTGAATATCCATGTATTCGAATTTTTTGAGTAACCTGTTAACTATGACAAAGCATGTCATCAGATTTTCCTTTATGCATTTATATTCCTTTGTTATTTGCTTGACTACTAATTCCGAATCACCTTTAATTTCGACTCTAGTTGCCCCCGATTCCAACAAAGCTTCAAGTCCAACAATAAGCGCTTAGTATTCAACCGTTGTTCGAACAGAGGACCATCTAACTTATACTTGAATTTTGTTGGAATTCCTTCAGGAGAAACTATGAGAACTCCAACACCACTACCCTCCTTATGGGTCGAACCATCAAAGTATAATTTCCACGGTTACATTTCAACGTAACCCATGACAGCCGTTTCGACCAGTGAATGGTCCACAATGAAATCAGAAATTACTTGACCTTTCACAGCTCTTAAAGGCATGAAAGTCAAAAAATACTCTATTAAGGCTAAAGCCCATTTACCAACTCTGCTATGCATTATTGGTTTCGAAAGCATGTGTTTGATAACATCGAAATGAGATGAAACATAAACATCAACAGGCTTTATATAATACTTAAGTTTCATACAAGAAAAGTATAAACAAAGACATAGCTTTTCTATGTTGCTATATCTAGTTTCTCCATCATTCAATACCCTACTTAAATAGTATATGGCCCTTTCGATGCCATTGCTATCTTCTTGTGCTAACATACTACCTATACTAACTTCAGAGGCGGATATGTACAATCTCATGGGCTTTCCCCATGAAGGTGGAACAAGATAGGAGGTGAGAGATATCTTTTATCTTGTCAAATGCCTCCTGATGTGCTTCGTCCCACTCGAAGGCTTGGCCTTTCTTTAAACGAAGTAGTGGAGAGAAAGCTTGGGTTCTTCCACTTAGATTCGAAATGAATCTTCTTAGAAAGTTAATCTTCCCTAGCAAAGATTGCAGCTCCCTTTTCGATGTAGGTGTTTTCGTCTCCATAATGGCTTTGGTCTTATTTTGGTTGATCTCAATTCCTTTCTTATGAACCACAAAGCCAAGGAAATCTCCAGCCTACACAAAAAATGCACATTTAAGGGGGTTCATTTTTAAGCCATGTTTTCTCATTCTTTTGAACGATTGGCTCAAATGATGCAAATGGGTTTCTGCAAATATGGATTTGATGACTATATCATCAATATACACCTGCATAAATGTCTCAATAAAATCATGGAAAATTGAATTCATTGCTCTTTGGTAAGTTGCTGACATTTTTAAACCAAAGGCATCACTACCCATTCGTAGGTGCCTAAGGCTCTGAGCAGCGAAATCTTTGTCTTAGCAACATCTTCTTGACAATAAAAATCGATTATACCGGAGTAACCATCTAGCATACTTAGGTATTCGAATCCTGCAGCTGAGTCTATTAACATTTCTACCACAGGCATGGAATATTCGTCTTTAGGGGTAGCAGTATTTAAATCCCTAAAATCTATGCAAATTCTCGAGAGCCATTTTTCTTAATAACGGTACTATATTTGCTAACTATTCGACATACCTTGTGATTACGATGAATTTGCGGTAACAACCTTCGACCTCGGCTTTAATCTTTGTGAGCGTCGTAGCGAATCTCACGGGAGTTTGTTTGATGGGCTTCTTGCCATCCTTAATTGGAAGTCATGCTCCACTAACTCTCTCTTCAAACCGGGCATTTCATCATAGTCCCATGCGAAGCGATCTTTGTTTCTCTTGAGAACTTGATCACCTCTGCTTGAAGCTTGGGTTGAGTTTTGCGCTTATGTAAGTTATTCTTTTGTATTGTCATCCCCAAATTTACCTCTTGAGTGGATCTGTGCTAACATTTTGGCTTTGAGTTTGTGGGGTCCTTCTCGAAACCTAGGGTTCTTTATCATAGATGGCATCTAGCCTTTGATCTATTTCGTATTCTTCAAAGGGTGAGTCTTTCGAGCCATTCCCCTCTATTTCGTTTACTTCAGTAGTCAATTTATCTATTTCAGCCGCTAAGGCCGCTTTCTGTTCATTCTCAGCCATGTAGGCCGAAATCCTTTCGAAGAAGGAGGACTCAATCATGAGCAAGGTTGTCGAACTCCCAGCCTGTTGGCCGTCTTTGCGAAGTACCTTCGACTCCTTCGTCTCCTTTAATTATCTTCCTATCCCAGTACATGCCATCATGGCGAAGAGTCATATAATAGTGTGCGTTCCTTGTTTCGTTTATTTCGTCACTTGGGATACAAGGGGCTATTTTGGCTAGATACTTGTCATAATTTCTCTTATTGACTAAGTTAACTGTTGTCATAAAATAACTCTGATCCGCTTCGATATTCTCCACAATACCATCTTCTCTCCACAGAACTAACCTTTGATGCATTGACGAAGGGACTGCTCTGACGCCATGGATCCATTCTCTTCCCAACAGCAAGTTATAATTGGCCTTGGCTTCGATCACCATGAACATGGTGGGCCTGCAACTCGATCCTACCGTCAAATCCACTTGAACTACCCCCAGAGTCTGGCCTACCTTTCCTTCATAATTGGATAGCACCATGTTGTGTGGTTTGATGTCACCTTCTTGTATTCCTAACTTTTTCAGCATGAAGTGGGGCATTAAATTGACTGCAGCGCCTCCATCCACTAAGACCTTGTTTACGCCATGGGCCCCAGCCTTTTCTCGAATGAACAATGGCTTCAGATGATTCCTCATGGCTGGCTCTGGGTGTTCGAAGAACGCATTCTGCTCTTCGACCGCGCCGTTATCCATTACGTAGTAGCAAACTGGTCTGTGCTTCATCAAATCTATGGTATCATCCTCCTCATGCTCTTCGGTTTCGGTTTCCTGTCCAAACTCACAAGGTAGTACATATACCACGTTGCAATTAATGTTAAGTGAAGACTCCCCCTCTGATTCGAAGTTGTCTGTTAGCATATCCTCGTCTTCTTCTGGACTTGGTGTGTACTCCTTTGATTCATCTTGTTGTGTTTCAGAGAAGAGTCTCCTGCTAACTAGGGGGTTTATCCTCAGGTTGATTATTTGTTGTTGGTTTGTTTGTGCTTGACACTTCTTTGTTGCTAATCGAAGTTGCTCCTTTATCTGTCATAGCTTCCCTTTCAGCCTTTCGAATTCTCTGTTGCCTTCGCCATTGTGATCTTGACATGGGGTTTTTGCCTTTGTAATTATCTAGTCTCAATTCTTCCCTTTTTGCAGTGTTGAATTTCCTTCTATATGTCATGGCGTGACGTGCATTTCGTTCATTGCTTCTCCATTTATCCTTCCCCTTGTTAGCTCTGACTTGCAGCCATTTGTCTGTTGGTACTTCTGCAGGGATTTTGAACGTCACCCTTCGAGCACCTTTAGGATAGGGGCTGTCAGGCTTTCGTTGAGTGTGGTTACCCTCGAAATGTTGACTCATCTGACCAGCTTCTTTGTGATTCCAGCATGGGGCGAAAGGAATGGTTTCGAAAGCTCCAGCCATGTTCTGATCATACGCTGCAGAACACCTTGGGCATATTAGGCACTTGGTTGCCCCTTTGTGACAGCGAACTAAAAACTCCAATAAACTCTCTCCAGCTCTAGGGTAACATCTGAATAACTGGTTGTCTTGGTGCCAGTTGATGCCAGTTCGAGCCCTTTGTTTTCTCTCGAAGTCTGCATCAATTCTCTGGTTGCAGATGATGCTGCATCTGGGACACAGTATCATTTCAGCATTTCCTTTGTGGCACAACATGAGATAGTCTTTAAGACTGGCATCTCTAACATAACTATCTTCCATTTTGTATTTTTCTTTTTCTAGGTATCTTTCCATCTCCTCCATTTCAGAACGAGGCCTCTCCATATCCACCATATTAACATCCACTTCCTCCCCCTTTTTGTCATCATCTCCCCATCCTGTAGGCTTGACATCTTCGATTTGGATTTTTGAGCTCTCTGGGGCAGAGTATTTCACCAGTCGAACTTTCCGCTGGGCTCCCCTAGGGTATCCCAGATTTCTTTCTGAGGAATGTTAACATCTGCATCCTCCCCCTTTATGTCATCATCTACCCATCCTGTGGGTTTGACGTCTTTGATTGGGATTTTCGAACTTTCTGGAGCAGAGTATTTCACCAGGTAGTCGAACTTTCCACTGGTTTCCCCTAAGGTATCCCAGATTTCTTTTTGAGGGAGAACTGGCGTTGTAATCTGGACTTTCTCCAATTTCAGCCTCAGGCCTTCAGTAGCCTGTGTCAATTCTTGCTTTTGATTTTCCTGGCCTTCAGTAGCCTGGATCTCTTTCGAAACAGCCAAAGGCACTGCTTCGATCGAAGCCTCTAGTTGCTTGTGGACGTCCTCAGTGACCCCCTTGTTGACTTCGACTAACACACAGTTTTTATCCTCAGCGTTTTCCCTTCCTGACGGAGTGTCATCTTGATCTGCTACCACCATATTGATTTCTCCAATGTATGTAGGCTCGGAGTAATTGGTGTCTGCAACATCCAAAGGGTCTTTATCTACTTTCATTTTTGGTTTGTCAGCAAATTTCAATCTGCCATCCTTAATCGCATTTTGAATTAGATCCCTGAAAAGAAAACACTGTGAGGTTTTATGGCCTAGGAAACTATGATACTTACAAAATCCTATTTTCTTTCTTTGATCTAAAGGAGGTATTTTGACATTCGATGGCATAATTAGTTGGCCATCTTTGACAAGTAAATCAAAAATCTCGTCACACTTTGTTACATCGAAGGTGTACCCTTCTTTGGAAATTTATCACTTTTCTCATTTTCAACAATTTCCTTCCCTTTTGTGGGAACTAATAGTTTGCAAGAGTAAGGTGGAGCCTGCTTTAATTCAGCGAGGTCTATTTCGACCTCTTCGAATTCAGGATGATCTTCAACTTCCTCAGTTTCGACATAGGAAATTCTTTCTTTCTTATTACTTTTAAAAGCCCTGGTCTTTTCGGCCTTCAGCCTTTCGACTTGTCGAACCCTATCTGCTAATTGAGCCATGTCCCTCAAGGTATTGTGTGTCTAATTTCTTTCGAATAGAATAGTCCAGGCCACCAGCGGCCATTTCGACTAACTCATGTTCAGGAACTACTGTGAAGCATCTAGACTTCAAGAGTCTGAACCTATTCAAGTAATCATCTATTGGTTCAGTAAATTTCCTCTTAACACTGGCTAGTTCCTTCAGGCTTATTTTAGATTGTCCCATGTATAACTGTTCATGGAATAATCTCTCTAAGAGGGTCCAAGTATTTATGGATCCAGGAGGCAACGTGGTGAACCACGTAAAAGCATTCTTAGTGAGGGAACTTGGGAAATATTTAATCCTAAGGTTCTCATTATTCGCTATGTCTCATGCTTCGGTCAGATACCTGGCTATGTGTTCGACTGTTGATTCATTGGTATCTCCAGCAAACTTTGTGAATTTAGGGATCTTATATCCCCTTGGTAAATCAGTATGCATTACATAATCTGCTATAGGGGAGGCATAAGTGGCCTTCTAATCCCTGTATTAAGACCATTTTGGGCCATAATTCTTTCTATCATGGTGGTTAAATTATTTTCTGCCAAGATGTTGTCGTTTCGAATTCTATGAACGGCTGCATCAGCATCTTGATTTCGACCCACCATGACAACTCCTCTAGGTTGTTCTTCTCAAAACGCTGGGACTTCTAGCCTTTCGACCCTTGCCCCTGGTTCCATAACTCCCCTTTGTGGTTCCTCTCGAATCACTGGGGCATCTAACCTTTCGATCCTTACTGCTGGTTCTATAAATCCCCTTTGTGGTTCTTCTCGAATCACTGGGGCGTCTAACCTTTGTGCCCTTGCCCCCAAATTAACCCCCTCTCTGGCTGGTCTATAGGGTGGGTCATCAGCAATTTGTTCTATGATAGGTACGTTTGCTCGAACCAATGCCTGGTTCTGTCTACGCCTTTCTGGCGGAGCGAAGAAATCTGCTATTCGACTCATATTATCTGCGTTTTCTCTATTTGTCACAGTTACATTTTGTACTATTGGGGCGAAGATTTCCTGCATAGTTTGTGCTAATACTCCTATCATATTATGGTTACTATCATCCATTAATTGCCTAAAAGCCATCTGATTTTCTGTGGTTAAGATAGGCAATGCACTATAACCTACTGACCCTTGGGTATTCGTCATAAATTGGTTAGCCCCAGATCCAGACCCTAATTGTGGTGACGTATTCGACGTCGAAGTTTGCAAACCTTCCATAAAAGATGTTGGCATCCCATAAGGGGGATTTCTGGGTCTATTACCATCGAAACTGGGTGGTCTAGTTGGTGGTGGGGTAGCGAAATGGGTTTGTGTCCCTGATGGTGGGACAAATCCCCCAGGATAACCAGTGGTTCCTATATTGCCTAGGATCGAATTGTTAGTTGACATGCCACTTGTTCCGTTCGTGGCCATATTACAAGTAGAGGATGCAACAGACTGTGCATTCGAAGGGATCGGGTTAGACGTTCCCGTCGAAGCAGACGCATTAGAGCCTGTTCCATGTGGGGCATTTTGTTCCCCTTGTTGATTGTTTGGATTAGACATTCTGTTATTACGTTTTCTTCTGGGTAAGGGTTGGTTGCTATTGGTTATTCTACCACTTCTAAGGTTCATATAACAACGAACTTGACACTCAGGAAGAACTTTTATAATGATTACGTCTTAACAATCTTTATTATTTTTTGTTTCAATTTTGTAACGACCAATGACTGTCCCACTGGGCGTGCCAATTTGTTTACAATGGTTTCTGGTAAAACAACCGCTAGTCCTCCAAACTATCGAATAATCTTAATGACTGTTATTCAATCTCTCTGGTAACTTGCAGGATCGACTAGATTGATCCTATGGGGTATTGGTCGTTTGGATAAATCTAATAACAAAACTGGTATTCATTGTTAGGACTTGTATTTAGAGTGTTTTATAGATGTTCAATGTATTCCGATTACCATGTTAAAGAACTTAATGACATGATCAAGTAAAGAAATACAAAACTGACTTGAACGAGTAAAGATTCGATTTGCAAAGAAATGTGTAAATGCAGAAATACGTAAATGACTTTGAATGTAAAGATTTTAATGTAAAAACATGAATATAAAAGCATAAAATATGTAAAGACATGAATGTAAAAACATGAATGTGAAACGTTAATGTAAAAGGTTTCTGGAACGTAAAGGATTCGAATAGTATAAAAGCATTTAAATACAAGAAATAGTTAAATGACTTTGAATGTAAAAGTATTTAAAAGACATTGATGCGAAAATGAAAGATAAACTGGAAAGATAAAGAGTTTTACTGAATTATAAAGGTTTGGTGCTATCATACGTACATTGTTCGAGCATTCGTTTCCCTAGCCATGTGGTATTTTGAATGTTTACTGAATTTTGAACAATAGATATGACACACGAAATCCTAACACTAAGACTTCTATTTATACTACTTCGACCATAACGGTCTGACTTATAAGATTCTGCCACATTCAGAACATGCAGAGCATTGCTTTCTCTCTAGCTTCCACGCGTCTTCGAACGCTCCAACGCATATATATTTGAATTCCAATCATCCCGCTCGCGTTTGAATTTCAAATGCCTTGACCATCTTCGCTTCGAACTCATTTCACAGATACATTCTTGTTACCACTTCGAAGCTTCTTTTAAATATATCTTCACAACTGCCATTCGAAGCTATGAGCTTCGATATCTCTATTCGAAGAACCATTTCTTCCATTCCGAACTGTGACATTCACTTTATTCCACCGAACACTAATCTTGTTCATTTCGAACCTAATCACTCCACTTCGAACCACATATATCAAAATCTTCAGCCAACAGGTATATGAAAGAAACTCTCAACTACATCGATTCAAGTTGGTATAATGATGTTGAGCATAAAAAATTCACAGTAGGATATGTGTTTATGCTAGGTGGTGCACCAGTTGCTTGGAGTTTGAGAAAAGAACTACTAGTGGCATTATCATCACGTGAAGCAAAGTACATAAATGTTTCTCTTTGTGCATGTCAAGCAACATGGATGGTGAACTTGGTCGAATAATCTACAGGGAAAGATCATGGAGAAATTACCATGAACATCGACAATATGCCACCTATCAACCTGACTAAGAATCCGATAACACATGGTCGAAGCAAGAACATTGAAATGAGGCTCCATTATTTTCGAGAGCAGGTAGCAGATGGGAAGATGAACTTGGAACACTGCAGAAATGAGAATCAGATTGCAGACGTCATGACAAAGAGTGTGTTGGTCGAAGGGTTTAGAAGACTAAGAGCTACGATGAATATAGATAGCTTAAACAAAATAAATTAGGTAGTGTGTTGAAAGTGTAATTCCCTATGTCGAAGTAGGTTGTTGCTTGATATAAAGTGTGGCGAAATAGTTTAGTCTGTCGAGTTGTGTATGTTTATCGAAATGTCGAAGCAGGTTGCTTCACACATGATTTCGATTTAGATCTAAAATGAGTATTTTGAGATTTTATAGTTATGAGCTTTTTGGTTTAGGGAGACAACTAACATAAAACTATAAATAGAAAGAGTAATTCCTATTTTTTGTAATCAACTCAGAAAGAGTATTCACAGAATTTGTAGTTGCAAAGAAATAAATTTTTTTATAATTTGTGAACTGAGAGAAACTCTACAGAAATCCTAATCTCTTTTCTTTTTTAATTTTTTTTTCTTTTTATTTTTATTATCATTGTGTGATGATAATAATTTTTTTTATTAAGATTAATAGAAATTCACCATAGATTTTAGTGGATTTCTAACATAATATTCACAGTTGTGTTGTGAATTTTTTAATGATTATTGTTCCTACTAACTAAAAAAAAAATGGTACATTACTTATAATTCACGGGTAAGTACAATTTCTTTAGTAACTTCAAAAATATTTGATTTTAAAATTGCCAATGAATCTTGCTGTTTTATTTATTTATGTTTCAAATTTGTATTACTAAATCATTTGACCAAGAAAACTCGTGTATCACTTTGTAACTCTTGATATCTCTAAAGAATTAAAACGACCAGCATCTAGATCACTGGCTCATTAAAATGATGAATGAGACATTGTCCTAATATCTCAACTTAGTGCATAAGAAATCAAATTTATAATCTGTCTTTGTACGAACATCCGTGGATCATTGGGGAAATTTGGCCACACAAACTCGCATATGTTTGGTTGATAGTGTTTCTTTAACAAACTTTATTTTGGAATGTAGTAACTAGAGCCATATTTATCACAAGACAAACATGTACAGGGTAAACTCATATATTCTTATTGTGTGGTCTCTTGAGGGGAACATTAAAAATGTGGTCAATATGTCAAGACCCCTTTGGAAACAAATCATCGTATAGAAAATGCATGTGTTCAGTTGTGTTTCTATTTTTCATGTCAGACGTCAGTTATTTGAGTTTTTCATGTTTATTTCACATAGCTTGATTTTGTTTTTTATCAATATAAGTTATAACTAACTAATTTGCATATATAACAGATTAATTAAACATGTACACGATCCCATTTAACTAATCAATTTCTCCTACCCTTCTTGTTTTTTTTTTTTTTAAATTCGAAACACATAAGTCGCCGTTAGCTTCTTCACGTCTACATACATGTCCTTAATTCTTTTTCGGTCTTGAGTCGGAGCTGGTGGCGACCCTAACGAGAAGGATAGGAAGTGATAAGTAGTATAAGACTTAGACTATTATACTCATTTGTGTGGCACTCTCTCTTCTTAAACTCTACTATTATAAAAAATACATACAACAACGTCATCTTTATTATAGACATAATCCTTCGAAGACCATGGTAATATATATATATATATATATATATATATATATATATATATATATATATATATATATATATATATATAGTTTTTAATTAAACATTGTCAATTATTTACCACGATTTATAAAATCAACCGTAACGATATCTTATATGTTCTATAAGTTTGATTTTTAGTGCATGTTAATTCATAATTTCTTCAATGTTTTGAAAAAACCTTTCATTTTTATTTAAAAAAACAAAAGTAATATCACTAGGATTCTTAAATAGCCATCGTAATATATGTTCCATTTTTTAAAATTTTTTAATTATGTAGATCTTGGCTTTTTTAAAAAAATAAAATATCATTAAAGTGAATTCTATATCACTGTAGTTATTAAAAAAACTGTTTTGATATATTTTTTAAAATTTTTAATACTTAAAATTAGACGCTTTTTTATAAAATTACATCATCTATAACAACGATTTTAATTAACGATCGTAGTGATATTATTTATTTATTTTGATTAGAGATAGTTATTTTGTCTTTTCAATTTTATATTTTTATTTTCATCACGAAACAATATCAATATCAACCCTAACGACTATACGACATTGCAACCATAGCCAAACAACACTAACGTCATTGTTGTTTATGCATGATGTTATTATGTTGATGATACCATTGTTTATGTATTGTTGTTGATGCATGATGCTATTATGTTGTTGATACGGACCATTGTTTTTCCTAAATCTGAAACACAAAATCACCATTGTTTTTCCTAAATCTGAAACACAAAATCACCATTAGTGTCTCTACGTACACACACAATTTATAATTTGTTTTTGTATGAAATTAGCCACACACCCTCACATGTTTGGTTGGTTCGTATCTTTAACAAACTTTATTTTGTAGTCTAGTAATTAAAGCCACATATCTCACAAGACAAACATGTTCATTTCAATGTAAACTCAGAGATTCTTATCGTGGGATTTTTAGATGGGAACATTAATAATCTGGTCAATATGTCAAGATTTGATAATGACCCTTTGAAATAAATAACGACGTAGTACAGAAAGATGGAGGTGTTCGGTGGCCTTTCTATTTTTCATAACTAATTAATGTGCATATATAGTTGATTTAATTTATGTCTACGATAACATTTTACCTTAACCATATCATATTTATTTTTGAAATTACACAAACGAATCATTTTAATTTATTGATAATATATATATATATATATATATATATATATATATATATATATATATATATATATATATATATGAGGCGGAACATCCTTACTAAAAAGTAAATTTATAACAGTTACTTCAAATCTCAATCTTTGATTTGAATTTTTTTACCGACTTTAATTATTTTTTAAAATACATAGATTATATGATTAATTAAAACAATTAAATTAATACAAATCAAATGTTAAGATTTAGAGTAACTAAACTTACTCTTTGAGTAAGAATATCTCTCATATATATATATATATATATATATATATATATATATATATATATATATATATATATATATATATATATATATATATATATATATATATATATATATATATATATATATATATATATATATATATGAAAAATCTCAATATAATATATTATACAATATGTAATCGGATATCATTTATTTAAGACGTAATCTTAATCAAAAAAATAATTTAAATCAAATAGAATGAGTCTATAATTGTGAACAAATCACTTTTTATATAGTCTTTTAAATGTTAGATATATAATATATTAGACATTTATAATGTATAATATTAGTGTGTTTTGCAGATATTTTTCACTGCTACCAACATCATTGAGATACCAGTTAGCAGTTAGTTGCAACGGTGCAATTATTCTTGTGTAATGATATTTTTCGACTAAAATTACATCAATACTGTGTTTAATATTGTTTTCCGTATTTTTATAGTATATATATATATATATATATATATATATATATATATTATAAACAGTAAAATATTATTAATATTTTTTTATACTTTTTAGTAGTAAAATTAAATTGATTAATGAAATATAAAAAATTGATTAATGAAGTGATAAAGTTAGTTAATTAACATTTAGATATTAAAAATAATTTAGTAGTAAAACAAAGTTGGTTAATATAAAGTAAAAAGTTAGATAATAAAGTATTGAAGTTGGTTAATAAACGGTAGACATCAAAAGTAATTTAGTAGTAAAATCAAATTGGTTAATTAAGTGTAAAATATTGGTTAATAAATACCCTAATATTAAAAATAATTTTTTATAATAAAAAAAGTTTGGTTAATGGAGTTATGAAGTTAGTTAATGATACAATTTTATATCAATATCTCTTAATTTAAAATAAAATAAAAATTGTGTTTTTGAAAATGATTTATTATTATATTAATATTTTATTGTATATGTTATTAAATTTATATTTTATTTAAAAAATACTATTCACCGTATAAATACAATGAATAATATTGGGTGTAAGAGGGTAGAATTTGGGCGTATGAATAACATTACTCATAAAAGATAATACTTTGTATTGTATTGATTAATGAATAAATCTAACTAAGATATCACGCAAGCAATGTTAGAGAGAGAAAGTATGCCCTCTCTCTAACTTTCTGGGTTTTATCCTTCTTGTTCTATGTGGTGAGTCATGGAATGACATAGGGATACGAAGCGAGGTTTCATGAATATTTATGGAAGGTGGTACGTTTTACTTACTGGAGGAGAGAGGAGAAGGTTGGTGGTAAACCTTTTTCTTCGTTCTTTTTCTCTCAATTTCCAAATCTAATTAGAGCGGACTTGTATGACTTGTTTGGCTAAAGGTGGTAGAGGTGGTTATTCCTTCAAGGAGGAACAAGTTTGGGAAGCGGTATGGTTTTGCAAGGTTTAAGGAGGTCGAGGATGAGAGGATTTTTTCTATCAAGCTTGATAATGTGATTATTGATGGGCGGAATATTCATGCAAACTATCCTAGGTTTGATCGAAAGAAGAGAGTTTTGGGAGCAGGGGGAGATATAAGGGATTTTTCTAGGTTAAAGTTAGGGGAGAACCTTGGGATATGTGTTTCCACTATGCCATAAAAGACCTACGAAAGCGTTTTTTTGGGCTTTAAAAGCGCTTTTGTAGGTGGCGTTGCTATAGGTTTTAACAGCGCTTTTTGTTTAGGAAAAAGCGCTTTCTTAGGCCTACTTTAGAATGCCTTTATTGCATTCTGTAGGCACCCTAAGAAAGCGCTTTTTCAGTAAAAGCGCTGTCTTAGGCCACCTATGAAAGTGCTTTTAGGTAAAAAGCGCTGCCTTAGGCCTACCTATGAAAGCGTTTTTTGAGTAAAAGCGTTGCCTAAGGTATACCTATGAAAGCGCTTTTAAAAGCGCTCTCATAGGTGGCCTAAGGCAGCGCTTTTTACCTAAAAGTGCTTTTATAGGTTTTTTACTGAAAAATAAAAAAATTTAATAACTTTTAAACCTGTATTTTTTGCAGCATTATTTCATAAACCTGTAATTCATAAACCGGTAATTTACAATCTTATATACAAATACCATTATATAACATTGTTATCCAAATACCAAATTTAAATATTATATACAAATACCATTATATACCATTGTTATCCAAAATATATATACACCATTGTAATTCAATTAACATATTTTTAACATAACCAAAATCAACCCTAACAAAATCAACTATATAACAATAAGTAAATCAGTCCTAATGTACATATATATTCAAGGTCCTGATCCTGCAAGATATGAACATAATAACACGGTCAGTATTGTATACACACAACAATGTATTCATAACTATTTTCACACAATAATGTATTCATACCTTATAGGATTCTTTGCTCAATAAAATATTGACACAATTCCTCTTTGAGTTCTTCCAATTGAAGTTTCGTGTAATATGCAGACTTGTGTTCATCAAAATACTACATAACAAAACAAAAAATATGCATGATTTAGTTAAAATTAATAAATTATATGAAATATCCGATAAATAATAAAACAAATCTTAAGTTATAAATCCATACCGTGACTGGAATCTCTATTTCATTCATTTGAATGATTTCTTTGATAAACTTCAAAACGAAGTATCCGCAATCTATGTCGTTTTGTTGTTGAGGACACTATATAGAAAAACAAATAAGAATATATAGATGTATTGTTTTATCAAGTGGCATAAATATTATAAGAAAAATTGTAGATATTAATATACCTGCACTTTGATCCAATTAATGTTGTTTGATTTAGACCGTGGTACCCGAGCTTCCCTTTGACATCGAAATACTTGTATTGATCTGACAAAATAAAAATATTTATTTAGAAAAATGACATAGAAATAGTTAAATATATAAATACACACGAATATTTAGAATAATGTCACTTATGTATCAATCATTAACTTCATATCCGGATAATTTGTCCAATCACCGTCAACCAAATTCAGATAATAGACCACTTCTTTTATAGAATCGATAGCAAGCAACAACCAGTGACATCTATAAATTAAAGCAACAATTTAGATGAAAATTTTCATGTAAAAAATACAAATATTAAAATAAACTTAGAATGAAAATCTAACCCTAAATTATACGCCAAAAGATACAAGCTTTTTGTACTGCCAGTTGCCATGAATCTATCGACTAAGTGCTCTCTTACTGACTCCGGTTCCCTAGCAATTGTCGCTCCGCTGACACGGGAGGAAGACACGAAATTAAATCTATTTGACAATTGATTCCCGCGCATCAATTTGTCATATAACGACCTTAAATAAAAACATAATTAATATTAGACTATTTCAATTAAATGTTTTAAAAAAATGTTCAACCAATTAAATAGTATATTGATCGGGTTACCGGATGTACGACTGCATAACACTGACGCTTAATTCTCCATGAAAAAAAATTTGTTCCATGTCCTCTTGTCCAATTGTTTTGGTGCAAGGAAAACCAAAGATACATGCATCCATATCAATTTGACGAATGCCACCATTCATCAAATCTGATGTGCCCACTAGTGTTTCAAGACACTGTCGAAATCTAGGCACAAATTTTCTGACAGGAACTCTTTTCTTGGGTGGTACCCTATCAACTTTCTGGCTCACTTGTTGTGACCCTTGAGCATTTTGGAACAATCATTAAGATCTTCTTTAACGGTTTTGCAATCTCTTCTTCAAGCGGTTTCTCTGCATCTCTTACCAACCTCTCGAACATTTTGGGACAATCATTAAGATCTTCTTCAAGCGCTTCTGAAATCTGTTCGACTCGATCATAATCGTAGGTATCTGTGCAATTGTCGTTTGAAGCATAGGTCCTCTTATCCCCCGATTCAACATTCTCGTTACTTTTCTCACCATGCATACTCCAACATGTATAACTTCTATCAATTCCATACCGTATTAAATGCGATGCCAACTAAACTGCATCAACCCGGTTCCCATAACAGCAATACAAACAAGGACATGTCATTCGACTGAGGTCTTTGGCGTGCGCAACAGAAAACTTAACAAACTCTGATACCCCATTCTCGTAGTCTTTCGACAATCGATTGGAATACATCCATGTCTTATCCATATCAACAATTAATGCACAAAACAGTATAATGCGTTTCTATCAAAACGCAAAGTATACACGGAATGGATCCGTATCAAGAAAACACAACATACGAAAGGAAATTTAAGACAAATTCATCATAATACTAGTAATTTGAGGAAGAAATTTACCTCGGATTTATCGAACTCAAAGAAACATGGAGAATGAGTGTTGTACGTCGAACTAGGCCGGGAAACGCTGCTAATTCAAAGAAAAGAAAACTTCTATTATAAAAAATAGGATGAATGTACATGAACGTTTAACTAAACGACATGAATGAATTTAAGTGAAACTAACATGATAAACCAAATTCAATGAAAGCTATAAATCAAACGTAACAAAATTCGGGCAGCCATGAACAAACTTAGTAACGCGCATTAAAGTTTTATTAAAAAAAATAGGATGAATGTACATGAATATTTAACTAAATGGCATGAATGGATGACCTTTTTCTTAAGCAAAAATCAACATAGTATTATTGTTCATAACATATTCAAAATTTAATAAACACAACGATTAACATGGTTTTTTAATCACAAATGAAACAAAAGGCGAAAAATAGTATTACAACATGAAAATCGAGTTCTAAATAGGCTTCGAACCTTCAAACAAAATTTCGGGCAGCAACTATGCACATGAACTAGAGCTTGATAATATCGTTTCAATCATGCTTAATATCAACGGTAAACACAAAACAATGTCATAATCAATTTGAACTTTCAAAGTCGAATGCAAGTTAAACTAACATGATAAACCAAATTCAATGCAAGCTATAAATCAAACGTAACCAAATTCGGGCAGCCATGAACAAACTTAGTAACACGCACTAAAGTTCTTCTCAAACAAGCTCAAAATCAAACGGCAGTTACCCAAACTATGCTACAACCGATTTACTCATTATTCTCAACTTAAACATGTAGCAGCACAAACAAAATCAGAATTAATCACCACAAATTCATTGAAACTTGTCTGGATAACATACTAACAATATCCCAAACTCTTCATCCACTCAAAACCAACAAACAAAAATTAATAACACAAGCACTCTTCATCCACTCAAAGCCAACAAACAGAAATCATTAAATTCACCTTTTATTCAATCAGAAATATGCAAGAACTAGAAATCCAACTCCCGATGTATGAGTGTATATAACATTTTGTAATTGTCAAACATCTTACATTGCATCAGTAGTACTTTTCTTAGTTGCTAGACAATGGGAATAATTTGAGTACATACAAAAGATTGAACTAACTACATATGTTGGTGTGTGATACTGAAACACGTTAGATATTTGATACACCATTAATCTAAAGTCTCAGTGCTAAATAGTTTATAAGTAGCTTCTGTAATTGGTAGCTCCAAACTTTGTGCAATGCTTGCAAACTAGAATGGTAATTTAGGATTAGATTTCATCTACCAAGAAAAAAAATTAATAACTAAACAGCTAGCCATGGCAGACATGCATATAGAGAGATTGCTGGAAACGAAACAGAGAAATAGAGAAATTTCTAGAAACGAAAATCACAACCATGGCAGATGAATCACAAATTCTGAAACGAAAACACAGCCATGGAAGAAGAATTGAAAAATCTGAAACTTACCAAGGAAGATGATGATGGCAGACGAAGAAGACTGAGGGTTGAAGACGGTGAGCGACAGGGAGTGAGGAAGAACAACAACACAGACGAAGCTTGAGAAGGCCAAGAGCGGAGGTTGCACGCAAGAGTAGTAGCCAGAGGAAGATAAACAGAATGAGGGAATGAAATCGTATTTAGGGTTATTAATTTTAATTATAAAATAATCTATGAAAGCGTTTTTCAAAGCGCTTTCTAAAGCCCAGATATAAGAGCGCTTTTTCCTTTAAAAGCGCTTTTGTATTATAGGCCTATAGCAGCGCTTTTAAAAGCGCTTTCTTAAGGTCACCTATAAGAGCGCCATTGAAAATCTCTTTCTAAGGTTAACATTTAGCAGCGCTTTTCAAAATCGCTTTCTTAGGTTAGATCTTTCTAAGGCCTTTAGCAGCGCTTTTTGAAAAGCGCTTTCTTAGAGTACCCTATGAAAGCGCTTTTTTTAAGCGAAATTTTTTTAAGGCCTATGAAAGCGCTTTTCTCTTAAAAGCGCTTTCGTAGAGGCGCTGCCAAAAATTATTTTTGGCGTAGTGTTCTAAGGGAGTTGACAGGGAATACATGAGATGATGATTATCTTTTGTAACATCCCGATTTTTAATAACTAATTATTAATTATTATTATATATTATATTAGGTGATAATTAATTTAATTGGATGTTTTAATTTAAATGTGAATTATTTGAATATGTGTGTTATTTAAATAATTGTGTTTTATGAATAGAATTATGGTTATTTAGTATTAGGCCTATTTATGAGAATGAAAGTAATAGAGATGTGTTAAGTATTAAGCCCAATAATACAATACTAGTTAGTAAGGATTAGAAGAGAATCATAATTAGAATTTTCATTTGGTGAAAGAAGAGAAAGAAGAGAAGAGAAGAGGAGAAAGAGGAAAAGTGAAGAAGAAACCCTAGAAAAGGAATCTTCAAGAGGTAAGGGTGGAGAATCCATGTTATTGTTTGATTGTATGTTGTGGGTAATGAGTAGGAACATGCTAGGTTGTTCAATTTCAGTTTCTGGAGTCTTTGAATGTTAGGGTTTGAATGGAAATTGTGTTTTTCAACTTAGAAATGATGACCCATGATTAGAAAGATGTTAGGATATCCTTTAATGATGTTATTAGACTGATTAGAATGGGTTTTATGTGGTAATTTTGTGGGATAAAGAAGCTGGTTCGTAGTAGAAAAATGCAGAATCGCAGATCGTGCTTAGCGCGAAATGTTTTGACTTTTGGGGTTGTTTGTTCAGGATGGTGCGCTTAGCACAATAGCTCAGGCTTAGCGTGACCTGGAATGGAAAATATTATTTTTAGGATCTTTTGACATGAAATCTTATATGATTATAGTCATTGTAGTATTTTCATATACGTGATTAATTGATTCAGTTGTGATTGAACGTGTTTTGGATTGGTTTTGAATACTATTTCAATGTATGTTTGATTACTTGAGTATAATATGTGTTAATCTTATTTGATGGAATGTTTTGAATAAAATTGGTGGAATGATATTCTATATGCTAATTGTTATGTGTGGTGATATGTATATGCTACATGTAATGATCGATGTGGTTGGAATATGATATTGTGTAATTGATGGAAAATTCACATGAGTTTAATGGTGATGATATGCTTGGATAATTGAGGTTTTGTGAATAATCTTAATTTGCATATGTTGTCTTGATGAGTTGTACATGCATACATTTGGCTCGATCCTTGTATGGATAAGTAGCGGTGAAACTATGAGTTCACAAATTGGCTCGATCCATGACGGATAAGTAGCGGTGAAAAGTTGGGTTCACATTTGGCTCGATTCCATTGGGAATAAGTAGCAGAGGCTTTTGGTCTTGTCTGGATCGGAAGTAAGGGCTTGGATTCTATGAATGAATCGGAAGCAGGGTTAACAAAATGTTCCCAAAAAACTTGGTACCACATGCATATTGAGTCACATTTCATTGTTGTCACATGAGTCATTATTGAATATGCTATGTGTGAAATGAAATTGTGATGTCTAATCATATGGATTAATTGGATTGTTTGAATGGATGACAATCATGCTATGTATAAACATATCATACTTATAATGTTTGTATGATCATGTTATCTTGGAATATCACATGAAGAGTGTGGAATTCATGAATAGATGCGGTTTCTTCATTATTTCCATTTATATACTTTTGAATAATGTTGTGAATTCTCACCCTTCTGTTATGATGTTGCCTCTACGTGGGTAACGTGTAGGTTCTGAGGATAGAGGTGCTTCGCACGAGACTAGTTGAAGAGTCTAGCGAGTTTATCCGTTACTAGGTAGTCTAGTCATTGTTGTGATCATGTAACACAAGATTTATCTGGATTTCTGTTTTGATGAGATTTGTTACGTATTCTCATCTATTTTGATTTATATGTGTAACACGGTGGAAGAACTGACTTGTTTGTTTTGCGTTTGATCGTAAATGTTGCGGATAGCAAGAGTCGCCACCGAATTTTCTTTTATCAAATTAAGGGAAGGCGAAAAGAACAGGAAAAGACCTTCGTTAGATTCTGAGTAAGGGAGGTGGTTATGAAAAGGGAAGGTGTTAGCACCCTTTCCATTCGTAGTTATCTACGGGCTCTTAATTGCTTAGCTCACTTTAATTGCTTTTTTGTGTGTGTGTTTGAAAAGATTTTTGAAAAGACATTTCACTTTGACTTCGTAATGATTCACGCTGGAATGTATACGAAGTGTTTGGAAATGTTTTGTTTTGGAAAAGGACTTTGTAATGATTCACACTGGAATGTATACAAAGTGTCTTAAAAGAAGATTTTTGAAAGTGTGAGGTGTGAAAAGTATTTTGAGCAAGCAAAAGAGACTTATTACCTACTCAGAACGGTCGTTTCTGTGTTATTTTGCTTTTCTTTAGAATAAGGCTATTCGTATCATTGGTTGATAGGTAACCCAATTCGTTGGATGTAAAAGGGACATTCGAAGGGACATCGGATGGTCATAGAAGGCAACTTGTAAGGATATCTTAGCATATCCGTAGGAACAATCATCACTTTTCGTAGACAACAACCGAGGAACTAGATCATGTATTCGTAGGCAACATCGAGGGACTATGATCTTTAATTTGAAGGGACTATGATGATATGTTTGAAAGCGTCTTAGCTAAGATATCCCTACGTTCGAGGGACTTGACCATGGTTTCGAAAGGCAACAAGAGAGGATACCCTAAGGGGGTGCATGTGTGAATAATGTGTTGTATTCAGATATTTTATCTTGTATTAGAAGTGATCTATGTTGATTTTTATCTTGCCGTACACGCCTAGTTACTAGCAGTTAATAGGTGTGGAAAATAAATTGCGGAAATGTAAAGTGCGGAAAGTAAATGTCCTACGCTATTACATTTGGGGATGATACATAATAAGAGGTGCGGAAAGTAAAAGCATAAATATAAATGTACGTTATTATAGAATAAAACTTTGCGACCTATACATCTTTTCTAGAATTTAAATGCAAAAATGAAATAGAATAAAAACGTAAAATGGTTAAAGTGAATACCTAAATCCTAATTGCAAAAGGAAAAATATTTTTGGTATTTTTTGAAGATTGCTTTTAATGTAAAAAATCCTAGTTCTAATTGATTTTAATAAAAAAACTTAATTTAAATTAAATGATTAACCTAAATTAAACTAATTAAATTGATTAATTAATTAAGAAAAATAGAGAAAATTATTTGTGAAATTAATCCTAATTAAGCTAATTGTTTAACCTAATTACTAATTAATTAATTAATTGAAATAATTAAAAAAAGGGAAAATAAGAAAATAATCAGCAGAAAAATAAAAAGGGTGAGGGTTTCCATCAGGGCTTCTGACAGAAACTGGCACGGAAGCTAATCCTTCTGTGAGTGGCGCGCCTTGGGCATCCAGAAGCTGGAGCTTCCGGAGGTGAAACTTCTGAAAGGGTCCAGAAGCTGGAGCTTTTGGAGGTGAAACTGGAGGAGCCAGTGGAGCTTGGAGGGTCCAAGCTAGAGCTTTGGAGGTGATCTCGCCTTTGGGGTCCGTGGAGCTTGGAGGTGTTCCTTCAAACTCAAACACGTGTTAATTAAAAAAATTGAAAAAACAGCAAAAGGTGGGGTTCGAACCCACAACCTGAGGGATAGAGAGAGATAGCACGCGCAAGGTAGACTGCTGGGGCGGTGATACATCCGTGTATCAAAGTGAAAGCATAAATATATGTGTGTTGCTTGTTCCTGAGTCAGAGGCGCCAGAGCAAGGCTCCGGTCGTCTTCTCCGGTCTCCTGGAAATTAGATCCTGCAAAATAAACAACATAAACGCAAATAGAGGACCCTACCCCCTAATTCTAACCCCAGGAATCCAATGGTGGTGTTTTTACAACCTGAAAGTCCCTATATCGATGGGTTCGAAGCTCACAGCTTCTTATGCCCTAACAATGGCATCACAGGATCTAAGCCCTAAAGCTCACAAGTAACACGTTGTACCTGTTCTAAATGACATCATGAGATCATACAAACAAACAAAAACAGTTAGTAATGCATGGATTGAGAGAAATGATTTTAAGACATATACCAAATCGTTGAATCTGGGAAAGCTTGATCTGGCGTGCTTTGGCTTTGTGTAATGATGTGAATCGATCCCTGGGAACTTCAGGAACACGAATGGATGGCTGGAACGGCTTGAAACTGCCTGGAAATTGAAACACGATTTTGCAAGTTTGTGGAAATTTTTGAGAGATTTTTAGGGTTTGTAAGAGGCTAGCAATCTGTCCCTTGAGCATCTGAACTTGTTGGGTATATATAGAGGAGTGAAAATAGGTCAAGACTTTAAGAGAAAATACATTCTTTCAATAGAGAATATTTGATTTGAAATTTGTATGAAATCTTTCCAAACTTGGCTCAAACTTTCCTTAAATGTTCTTGCACGAAAATGACAGCTCTTCTGGGCTTCCTTGGTCCTCAAGACATGTACAAATCAAGCCCACCTTGTATTAATAATCCTCCTTGCATTTTATTTAATTAAATTTGAATTTAAGCCATTTAATTAAAAAATAAATAAATAAAAAGGACAAGAGGCGTGGCATGAGGTATAGAAGTCATGGATAATATCATAATCAAGTTCGGATCATAAAATCTTAGGCCCATTTGAAAAATATTTGCTTTTGCTAGGTATTTTTCTTTATGCACCTCCTCAAAAATGCTCAACTTGCACAAATTGTATCTTGCTCAATTTTTAACATTTTTGGGTGTTCTTGGACTTTTTAGAAAGCTCAAGATGTCTTCTAAACATCCATTTTGGTTTCATCTTCGTTGAAGCTTCCATGCTCATGAACACTTCTATGCAAAAATATGACTTTTTGTTGACTTTTAAAAGGGCCTGTAATGTTTTGATCCATAACTTCCAAATGAAGCATTTCTGGCCCAAGCTTGTGAGACATGAAGTTGTAGGGAATTGAATTCTCTTCAAAATGAGCTTTGGTGGAAATTTTTTTGATAAAGTATGTGAAAGTTATGCCTGGTCAAAGTTCTGTTGAATTTTGTTCAAAAAATCCTAATTTAGAAACTTTGACCTTTGATCCAATCTTGACTTTCCTTGATGAATCATGACCAACCCTTGATCAAATGATGAATATTACTTCAAAATATTGATGTTGACCAAAAATTATGAAGTTTGACTGTATGTTGACCACAATTGACTTTTTGTCCAATACAGCTGATTTTCAAACATCTGAGCAATTGGATGAGCAAATTTGACTTGTAAGGCTTGAAACTTGACATGATGATTCCTTGAAGCATATGATGAGGTATGATGACCATTTAGAGCACTAGAAACCCATCTTGACTTGAGAGGAGCAGAACCCTAGTTTGGATTGATTGCTTAGGAGAGGGTTTGTCTGATCAACCCTAGTGAAATCCTTAAGTATGGAGATGAGAATTGTCTTGAGAAGTAGGAGGGTAAATTTTGGGGTATAACAGTATGATTGGGATACTATGTTGACGTGGCCTTGGTGCTGATGCATGAATTCTGATGACTTGGTTATATTATGGATTCATTACTTTTTATCCAATTATTATAATATGGGATGTAATCATTGATAGTATCTGTGAACATTAAATGATTCGCTGTGAAAATGCATGAATTATTCTAAAGCATGAGATTAAAATATGTGTTATGATTATGACCAGTGTGCATGTATTATTTTAATTGTAAAGTAATTCATGTGACACCCTCTTGTTATGCATTTTATTTACTCTGATTGTGCAATAATTATGTGGAGAGTTAGAGGGGGTGTTACATCTTTCTCTTATGTTGTATACAACAAGGGGATAGATCATTCTAAAGTTAAGGGAGCGTCATCTCCTTGTGCTTTCGGCTACGTTTCAAACTCAATTGAGATTTTTAGATTGAGGAAATCTTATGTTGGGGAAGTTCTGGTTTTGGGTATGGCTTACAATGTTTAATCAAGATTTGAGATGGAAGGGTATTTCTCCATTAAAATGACTCTTCTTGTAGAGAATTTGTGTCTGTTGGAAGAAATGGAAGAAAGGGCTATTCACGAGCTGATCAATGAAGGAAGAGAGTGGTGGACTCAGTCGTTCACAAATATTAGAGTTTGGAATGAGGAGGACATAGACAAGGAACGGGTCACTTGGCTAAGGATATCTGGAATTCCTTTCCATGTGTGGAACTATCAGTTTTTTGACTTAATTGCTAACAAAGTGGGAAAGTACATTTGTTGCGATGAAAACACCTTGCATTCGGTTAACCGATTGCTAGGATCCTTATTAGAACCTTTTGTGAATCAATTTTGAATGAATATTTCAACGTTAAGATCGATGATAAGATTTTTCGTCATTCATATTTCTAAAGATTCACGGTCCTTTGAGGATTAATTTGAATTAAAAAAAGATTCGTCAATTGGTTCGGGGTCTTCTTCGGATTCTGATACGCCTTGGAAGTACCAAGAAGATGATAATGGAGAAGATGTGTTGGGGAATTCAGCATCAGTATCCTCTGGTTCAAGTAATGAGGCTGCTCGGATTTCTAGGAGAAAGGTAGGGGCCAAATCAGAGTCTACGACAAAGGAGGTTTTAAGAGGTGAAGGTACAAAAGATCATAGTAAAGCGGAAAAGGTGCAAAGTTCTGGTTGTTTTGATAATTCCCTTGTGGTGGTTAGGGAAGCAGAAATAGTGAATAGTCCAGGTGGCAAAAATGTGGTTTCTTTTACACCTTTTCCCGATATTATAAAAACGGAAGACAGTTGTTCGATAGATACTTTTTTTAAACCTAAAAGAGTTAACGCGAAGAGACCTTTGTTTACTAAGAGAAATACAAAACTGAGGAACATTTATGATGTGGGTGGGACTTTGATTTTGAAAAACAAAAGGCCCAACAAGATGGTATTAAAATAATTATCTGATCCAATATCTTCTTTCGGACCGCTAGTTGATCGGAAAAAAGGAGGAAGCTGCAACACTAATAATAGTATTTCTTTGGATCATTTTGGAGGGGCAAATCAGTGTTTGGAATCTTCCCTATGTTTTTCTGCAGGGATTATTATGTGTGTGTTCGCGTTAAAAAGTGACGCGCTAGAGAATCGAATCTGAATTCGAATCTCTGCCTCGAAACGATTTACTCTTTTGATTTGTTTATAAAGATGCCGCGAGCATCAAGATTTATTATTTTCAACACAAAAAATTATGATTATGAAAAAGGGGAAAGCTGTTAATACCCTCAATTGATTATGATATGCATTACGACTAGCGCAAACTAGACGTAACGCATTGGGGAGATTCCGGGTAAGGGGGTTTGTTATATAAAGGGAATAGATGGAGCACCCTAAATATATATGGTTATCCATAGCTTTATATATGAATATGTTTGATATGTTTGTGTGTTTTAATTGCTATTTCTATGATTGAGAAAGTTTCTCCTTTGGGATTTCAAGAAGGATAGATTATGCGGGATCCTAGTGTTTGTTATTATAATGCTCGCAAAGATCTTTGGATCTTCTGCATACATATCCTTTAGTGGGAATCAGAGCATTTGTAGCTCGGATCTAAAGGGATCTATGGTTTGTTTGGTCTAAGGAAGAAAGAAATTTGCTCGACAAGGATGAGACCTTGTGCCTACGTATTCTCAAAAGGATGTTGAGAAAGTCAGAGCAATCGTAGTTCCCACTTATGCTAGTGGAAGCAACGGGATGTTATTAAGAGACACAGACAAATGTCATCTTAATGAAAAATGTATCTAATCTATTTCATCACATACATTTTTGAAATGTTGGTTGATTAAAATCTTTCGTCGTAAGTTATAGGTGTTTTGCTTGAGTGTACAAGCGTTACCACTTACATGTTTAAGAAAGATGTTTGAGAAAGATGATTGAATCTTTTAATTGTAAGCATTGGGTGTTTTGCTTGAGTGTACAAGCGTTGCCACTTACAATTAAGAGATGTTTTTGTTTGAAAAGAGTTTGAAAAGTTTTTGATTGTATGTGATGCGATAGATGAGATACTTCTTCCATAGAGATGATAAACGTCTAAATCTCGAGGAGAAATTGATTGGATTAGGGGGATGCTTTTAAGAAGCCCATGGGTCCTTGTATTGTTAGCCCAAGAGGAGGCATTCCGAGGGTCATCGAGGGTCCTTGTACGAAGCTCAAGAGAAAGCTATAGGGTATGGATGGTTTTGGTTTTAAAAGGGATTTCACCGGGAAACCATCCTTTTAGGATTAAGAGCAATTTCACCGAGAAATTATACTCTTTGGGTTTTATCCTAGCGCGGGTGATTCTTTATATTGGAAGCCCAATAGGAGGCTGTTAAGAGATTTCCTGGTCTCTTTCTTGTATGATGCCAAAGAGAAGGCTAAACTCAATGAGGAGTTCTTTTGAACGAAGCCCAAGGGGAGGCTGACTCAGCAGGGGAGTGTTGTCTTATATGAAGCTTAAGCGG
Source organism: Vicia sativa (assembly GCA_021764765.1). Classification (NCBI taxonomy): domain Eukaryota; kingdom Viridiplantae; phylum Streptophyta; class Magnoliopsida; order Fabales; family Fabaceae; genus Vicia; species Vicia sativa. Next base: position 164,086,090 of record CM038794.1, read on the forward strand.
AGGCTAAACTCAGATGAATGAGTTGTCTTATATGAAGCCTAAGCGGAGGCTAAACTCAGATGAATGAGTCTTCAAGCTATTATATAGTGTCATGCATGATGTAACCATTGGAGGGTCCATTTGGAATATGAAACTTGTGGTGGCTTGAAATAACGTGGGGGACAAGATCGTACGCAGCGTTCGTCCTTCATGGTAGTGTAATGAAACGTTTATCTTGTACCATGTATTGTTGTACCACGTTAATGTTCTCTTCTTTTCTTCTGCACTTCAGAGGCTTCTGTGAGCATGAGTTTGGAAGTGGAGAGTCTAACGTCTAGTTGATCAAAACTTCAAGTATTCAGAGTCTTCAGGTCTTCCTCTTTAGAAACTTCAGCACTTAGTTATGAGGAACCTTGTATCATAACCAAAGGTAGAAATAACTTCAAGTCTTGGAATCTTCAGAATCACATTCTTCAGAGTCTTCAGCACTTGGTCTTGCAACCTTGTATTGTAACCTAAGTTCTGAAGAACTTCAAGTCTTGGAATCTTCAGAATCACATTCTTCAAAGTCTTCAACACTTGGTCTTCAGAACCCTTTGTGTCGTAACCAAAGTTCAGAAGAACTTCAAGCCTTTCGAATCTTCAGAGCCACGTCTTCAGAGTCTTTAAGCACTTGGTCTTCATAACCCTTTGTCTTCTGAAACTTGAGTCTTCAGCATCTTGACATAAGTCACACTTCTGTCTTTAGATCTTCTAACTGGTTTCTTCAGACGAACGTATCAGAGTAACTTCAGAGCCTTCTAAAGCTTTTCCTTGCTACTCGTTCAACATAAACTTTGTAGCTTAGAAGCAGAATGTATTCTCTTCTAATTTCTTGACCACTCCATTCATCAGAAGCAGAACCTGTTTGTTTATCTTAAAAATACAACAAACATTAGAGTAACAAAAATTGTTCACTCAAACATACTATTTGTTATCATCAAAACTCAGAGACATAATTGCATAACCAAATCTTGTTCTAACAATCTCCCCCTTTTTCATAATGACAAAACCATGTATTTTGATGACACAATTTTGCATATCAGAAGAAAGTTAAACAATAGAAAGGTGAGAAATACTTAACCTTTACATGAAAACTCTCCCTGAATCACAGACTTGGTGAAAAATAAGAACTTCTGACTAAGGACCATCTGAGCAACAACTCCCCTGGTTCCAACAGATCAGATGCACAGACTTTCTTCAGATTCTTGAAAAATACTGAAAAAGAAAAGCAACACAATTCTACAAAGAAACAACAATTTATATTTGGTTAGAAATTTAAGCACCATTTTCAGAGAATTTGATCATTGAGAATCAAAATTACTTCTTTAACTACTCCCCCATTTTTGTCATAATCAAAAAGAAATATTTTAAAAACGTGTGAAAAACACATAAATAAAATAATAGACAAAAGAAAAGTGTTTTCATTCATTGAAAAGATGAGTACATGAAGGAAACAATTGAATTTAAACTTCAAAGATATCACAGCTCATCAAACAATACTATATCTCCATATAACGGATTTTTTCTAACGGATTCAGTTACATTAGCTAACTCAAACAATTCAGATAGTAACCGTCCATATGGAATAAATGATTTCAAAGAATCTATGGAGTCAATGATAGAGAGCTTGAGATGATTAAAGATGATTGATGGCAGATGGACAAGAATGTTCTTTTCTAGACAGTAAAGAAAACATATATCCCTAGGAAAAATCACATTATGATTATGTCCTATGGGGAGAAGATTTGATAATAAATACTTAAACAAGCATTGAGTTGAGGATTTAAGAATGTATGATCCATGGATAAAAGAGTCTGGAAGATTGGGAAGAACATCAACATTAGTGCATGAATTAGGAGAGGAGGGACAATTGATAGCTTGTTCAATCAAGAGACGAGTGATGACAATAGGACACCCAAACATATGAGAGTGAATGAATTTTCCAGAGGAATCAACTGAGGCATGAATCTAGAATTGTTTCACAAGACATGGATAGATAAGACCCATAAGCATGACTAAATATTCAGACCAACCTTGTTGTTCTATGGATGAACTAATTTGACTTACATCGGTCATAATATCAATTCATTTTTCATTAATTACTTCAAGAAGAGATTCATCACCGTTGAAGGTTATTGAGTTCATGGAGAAGAGACATAATGATATAGAATAAATTAGGATGAAAGAATGCACTCAGAATATAAATAGTTGCAAACCTAATTTTTAAAAGCTAGGTAGGTTTTAAAACGTCAAAATAGGGAGAAACAGTAAATAGTAATAAGATTTAATCAAATTCCAAGAAGGATTGCTTGCTCGGTATACACGCTAGGTTAGAATAATGATTACGGTATAACTCAAGTTGTACACGTTACTCATTATTTCTGACAAGGTGATAAATTTGATATGCTCAGATTTATGGATAACTGTTGGTTTCCATCTTATAGAGATACTTTTGACCGAAGCATCTTCTTAATACTGAGATTCTAAGAAAATAAGAGAGTTATTATTTAACCAGGAGTCCAATATCTCTGAATCTGACTAAAAAAATGTTACTCTGGATAAAGTTTCATCTTTAGATTTTCAGAATAAACAGAAATCTATCTTCGGCTAGGGATTTTGTAAAAATATCATCCCATTGATGGTCTGAATCTATAAATTTTAAACATAACCCTCCCTTTTTAACACAGTCTCTAATGAAATGATGTTTAATTTCAATGTGCTTTGCTCTAGAGTAGAGAATTAGATTCTTGCTTAAACAAATAGAAGCAATATTGTCATAGAATATGGGAATGTTACCTTCATATATTTGGTAATCTTCCAATTGATTCTTCATCCAAATAATCTGAGTACTACAAAGCGATGCTGATATGTACTCGGCTTCTGCCGTTGAGAGAGAAATTATAGATTTCCTCTTGCTTGACCAGGAAATTAGATTGCTGCCTAGGAATTGGCAGTTTCCAGATGTGCTCTTTCTTTCTAATCTGTCTCCAGCACAATCTTCATCACAAAAACCAGAAAGTGTCTACTCTGATGTTTTCTCATACATCAAGCCAAGGTTAGTCGTTCCTTTCAGATATCTTAGAATTCCCTTAACATCAGTTAAGTGAGATTCTCTAGGATCTAATTGTAATCTAGCACAGAGATGCACACTATCATACCCCAAAATTTTCCCTCTTACTTCTCAAGACATTCCACAAGGGTTGACCAGACGAACCCTCTCCTAAACAATCAACCCAAACTAGGGTTTGGCCATTCTCAAATCAAGGTGGACCTCCAACATTTCCGGTGGTCATCATGCCTCATTATATGCTTCAAAGAATCTTAGGTCAAGTTTCAAGCCTTACAAGTCAAGTTTCCTCAAACAACTGCTCAGATGGTTGAAAATCAGTTGTATTGGACAAAAAGTCAATTGTGGTCAACATACAGTCAAACTTCATGCTTTTTGGTCAACATCAATATTTTGAAGTGATATCCATCATTTGATCAAGGTTTGATCATGATTCATCAAGAAAAGTCAAGAATTGATCAAAAGTCAAAGTTTCTAAATTGGGCTTTCTCAGACAAAAGTCAACAGAACTTTGACCAGGCATAACTTTCACATACTTTATCAGAAATTTTTCCACCACAGCTTATTTTGAAGAGAACTCAATTCTCTACAACTTCATGTCTCACAAGCTTGAGCAAAAAATGCTTCATTTGGAAGTTATGGATCAAAACATTACAGGTCCTTTTCAAAGTCAACAAAAAGTCAACTTTTTGTAAAGAAGTGTTCATGAGCATGGAAACTTCAATTGAGATGAAACCAAAGAGGTTGTTTATAGGACATCTTGAGCTTTCTAAAAAGTCCAAAAACACCCAAAAATGTTAAAAATTGAGCAAGATACACCTTGCACAAGTTGAGCATTTTTGAGGAGATGCACAAAGAGAAATACTTGACAAAATCCAAAATTTTGCAAATGGGCCTAACTTTTCTTGGTTCAAACATGTTCCTTAGCTGATTTGGAACCTCCAAGCCCAAGGCCACGAATTTATCTTTTATTTTCTATTTATTTTGGATTTTTAATCATTTAAAAGCCAATTTAATTAAAATAAAAGGTAGAAAATTAAAATTAATTGCAAGGTGGATTTTTCTCTCATTCTTGAGGTCCAAGCAAGCCATACAAGCTGTCAATTTCGAAATTGCATTGATTGGCAAAGGAATTGAATGAGATTTGATAAAAAAAGGCAATATTTGGTTTCATACCAAATCAAATATTTTCTCATTGATTGGCATATAATTTCTTCATGATTCTTGACCTAATTCACTCTACTATAAGTACACAATGCATCGACAAGTACAGAGGACAAAATTCTTGCCTCCAAGAACCCTACCCAACCTCAAAAAAACCGTGTGATACAAGTAACTAGCAGCCAGGATTTTTGTCCAATTCAAGGGATTTCAAGCATTCCAACACGTTCCAGGAGGTCCTCTGATCCATTCCAGACACTCACAGATCATAAAAGCATCCAGAATCACGAAAGCACAATCACGGTTTGCATCCTTTTATGTCAAATTCGATTTCTGTTATTTATGCATCATTAACATGATTTGACCATATATTCTGGATCGTGATGATGTTTGCAAGCTTTATGGTTCGCCTAATTTGATTTTAGACGCAGGTACAAGCTTATGCCATTGTTAGGGTTTCTAAACCTCAAATTAGGATTCCTCAAAATAGACAAAATTGGACGAAACGGAGGGTATATTCGTGTTCGGGGGGTCGATTCCAATCGAACCATGTCCTCCTCATAAATTTATATTGCGTATTGTTAATTTTGAAAATCTGCAGGTGATATAGTGACGGACGAAACCGTCACTAAAGGTTGTGGCTACGGACCAAAACTGTAGCTAAAAGTTTAAAAATTCAAATGGGGACGATGAAGATCTTGGCGCGTGTTTTTGTTTGGATATTCAGAAATTAATTTCGCTTATAATTATTTCGCTCCATGCCACTAACACAAATGCAGGCTAGCTCAGATGGCAAGAGGCGCGCGTGTGTGAGAGGGATGTCTTGGGTTCGAACCTTGGCATCCTCACCTATTTTTACCCTTTTGCAAAACTAACCTTTTTCTTATTTTCTTTTCATATTTTCCTTTTAATTTAATTTCCTTTCAAACAATTTTCTAATGCATTAAAAAATCACCAAAAAATATTTTCTTTTTGCATTTAGGACAGAAAAATGTTTATTTAATTTTTGACATAAAAATTAATATTTTTGCATGCATATTTTAATTAATTGTTAATTAACCATAAAATTGACTTTTAATTATTTTTCTTCATTAAAACCAATCTAGAAAATTCCCAAAAAATTGTTCAATCATCTAATTAGGATTACTAACCTAAAAACTTTTTCCTAACTCAAAAATCCTTTTTTTACTAACATTATTTTCTCTTATGCGAGTTTCTTTTCCTTTCCAATTATTATGTATCTGCTTTCAGGCTGTAATAGTTAGGATTTATTTTCTCGCATTTCTTTTTCCAATATTATGTAACTGCTCATGGGATGTAATAGTTTAATTAGGATTTTACTTTTCGCACTCCTATATTATGTAATTGCCCCAAAGCCATGTAATAGCATAGGATTTACTTTTCCGCACTTTACTTTTCGCAATTTACTTTCCGCACCCATATAAACTGCTAGTAACTAGGCGTGTATGACAAGATAAAAACGAACGTAGGTCACTTCTAATTACAAGATAACATATCTGAATCCAACACACTCTCTTCACACATGCACCCCCTAGAGTATTCTCTCTCATTGCCTTTCGAACAAATGGTCAAGTCCCTCGAACGTAGAGGTATCCTAGCACCGTTGCCTACAAACATATCATCATAGTCCCTTCGATATAAAGATCATAGTCCCTCGACGCGGCCTACGAATACATGATCTCGTCCCTCGATTGTTGCCTACGAAAAGTGATGATCGTCCCTTCGAATGTGCTAGGATACTCCTACAAGTTGCCTTCTATGACCATCCGATGTCCCTTCGAATGTCCCTTTTACATCCAACGAATAGGGTTACCTACCAACTAATGGTATGGATAACACTATTCTAAAGGAAAGTAAAATAACACGGAAACGACCGTTCTGAGTAGGTAATAAGATTTTTAGTTGCTTGCTCTATCAAAATACTTTTCACACCTCACACTTTTGTCAAAGTTAAAACACTTTTCAAAATGAAGCATTTCCAAACACTTCGTATACGTTCCAGCGTGAATCATTACGAATTCAAAGCGAAATGCCTTTTCAAAACATTTTCAGACACACACACAGAAAGCGATTTTTAAAGATGGGCTAAAAGCAACTAAGAGCCCGTAGATAACTACAGATGGAAAGGGGTGCTAATACCTTCCCTTTTCATAACCTTCTCCCTTACTCAGAATCTAACGAAGGTCTTTTTCTGTTCATTTCACCTTCCCTTAATTGGATAAAAGAAAAGTCGGTGGCGACTCTTGCTATCCGCAACATTTGCGATAAAAAGCAAAACAAATTCCAAAGTCAGTTCTCCCACCGTATTACACACACTAAATAAAATATCTGGCCTAAAGGCAGTGAGTTACATAAGAATGTTTATCATTCCACGATAGAGATTCTAACAAACTTGACCGCTTACTTCCTCTTTCTCCAGAACGCATGTTGGGTGCATTGGAGTTTTTGTTATTGTGCTATCCATCATATTGAACTTCTTTAGAAGCTATTTAGTATACTTGCTCTGATGAATGTAAGTTCCTCCAGGTTTCTTATCAATTTGAATCCCCAAGAAGAATTTTAATTCTCTCATTAGGCTCATTTCAAACTCAGCCTGTATCATCTTAGAAAACTCCTCGCAAAGAGAGGGATTAGCAGAACCAAAGATAATATCATCAACATATATTTGCACTACGAGTATATCATTTTTGATTGATCTACAAAAGAGCTTTTTGTCAACCTTGCCTCTAGTAAATTCATTTTCTAAGAGAAACTTGCTTAATCTGTCATACCAAGCTCTGGGAGCTTGTTTTAGACCATAAAGAGATTTCTTAAGTTTAAAAACAAAATCTGATTTCTCAGAGTTTTTAAAACCAGGAAGTTGTTTGACATAGACTTCTTCAGAGATGTATCCATTCAAAAATGCACTTTTAACATCCATTTGATAAAGAATGATGTTATGATTAACATAAAAGGATATTAATAGACAAATTGATTCTAACCTGACGACTAGAGAAAAGGTTTCTAAATAGTCTATTCCTTCTTGTTAACTATAACCCTGTGCAACCAGACGTGCCTTATTTCTTTCAACTTCACCCTTTTCATTGAGCTTCTTTCTGAACACCCATTTGCTTCCAATAACACAGATACCTTTCAGCTTCTAAACAAGATCCCATGCGTCATTCTTTGTAAAATGATTGAGCTCTTCTTCCATAGCTAGAATCTAATCTTTATCTAAAAGAGCTTCTTCAATAGATGTGGTTCGACCAAGGATACCAACCCTAGGAAAGTTTCTTTTGAAGGTCTAAATGTTGATCTGGTTCTGACAGGTGCATCTTTGCTTCTAATTATCAGATCTTCTGGATGTGAATTAGTTATCCTATTCTTTTTCAGCAATGGGACAGAGGCAATAACATATGATGTAGTAGCTTCTGAAATTTTATTTTCTTCTTCTAACTTATCTTCTAGTTCAGAGTAGTTAATTTCCAGATCTGCAAACTTTTCAGCTAGCTTTGACTTTTCAGAGCTAAGCTTATCATCAAATCTAACATGAATTTATTCCTTTACAATGCGTGTTTCTGTGTTATATAATATGTAGTCTTTTGAGTATTCAGAGTATCCTAACAGCAGTTCTGTGGCTTGGAATCAAACTTACCCACATAGTCTTTCGTGTTTATCATGTAACAGACACAACCAAGCGGGTGAAAGTAGGAAATGTTGGGTTTTCTGCTTTTACACAATTCATAGGGAGTCTTTCCCAAAATAGGTCTTATAGAGATTATATTTTGAATATAACACGTTGTATTGACTGCCTCTGCCCAGAAGTGCTTTGCCATGTCAGTTTCTTGGATCATGGTGCGTGCCATTTCTTGTAAGGTCCTATTCTTCCTTTATACAACTCCATTTTGTTGTCGAGTTCTAGGGCAGGAGAAATCATGGGATATGCCAAAATCGTCAAACAATGCTTCAAAATCTTTGTTTTTGAATTCTCCACCATGATCGCTTCTGACTCTGACAATTTTACAGTTCATTTCATTTTGCACTTCAGAATAGAAGGAAGTAAATACATAGTGTGACTTATTTGTGTGTTTTAAAAACTTAACCCATGTCCATCGACTGTAGTCATCTACTATAACTAACCCATATTTCTTTCCGCTAACATACGCAGTTTTAACTGGTCCAAACAGGTCAACGTGAAGAAGTTCTCATGGACGAGAGGTAGACACAATTTTCTTAGCTTTAAAAGAGGTTTTAGAAAATTTTCCTTTCTGACAAGTTTCACAAAGAGCGTCTAAAGCAAACTTCAGATTGGGTAGGCCTCTGACAAGTCCTAGCTTGTTCAATTGAGATATTTTTCTCAAATTGACGTGTCCCAGATGTCTATGCCAAACCCACTACTCCTCATTTACAGACAGAAGGCATTTTAAATTCTTGTTTTTCAAATCAAACGAATTTTATAAATATTGTTTTTCCTCTTTCCATTGAACATGATAGATCCATCTTTCTGACCAACAACTTTACAAGATGTTTGATAAAATATGACATCATAACCGTTATCACTAATTTGACTGATTGATAACAAATTATGCATCAGACCCTCGACTAATAACACATTATTAATAGAAGGAAGTTAACTGTTACCAATTGTTCTAGAGCCAATGATCGTTCCCTTCTAGTCTCCTATAAAGCCAACAACACCTCCAAACTTAAATTCCAATTTATGGAACATATGCCTATAACCAATCATGTGTCTAGAGCATCCACTATCTAGATACCAGGATTGATGTTTCATTGAGGCGGTCAATGATATCTGCACATAGATAGCTTGACTCTTAAGTACCTATACTTGGGTCCTTTTTGTTAGACTTTCCAGAGATTCTGACACCAACGGAACAACATTGTGCAGAGAATATATATGTGAACTATGTGCAAGATTTTTATATTATTAATCAAACTTATTTATGTGTCTATGATAGTGATATAGTAGAATCATAAGAAGGAAAGAAATACTTATCTATCATCATCAGAGTTGGCGTTGTGATCAGATTCATTGAATTTAATCTTTGCCATAAGAGCTATGTTGGCATCTTCTTCATCAGAATCTTCTACCTCTCAATCTGAATCATCCCATGTTGTTTTGAGTCCCTTCTTTGCTTTGAAGATCTTCTTATATTTTCTTTCTCTTCTAAGCTTAGGAAAATCATTTTTGTAATGTACAGGTTCTTCGCATTCATAAAAAATGACTTCCATTTCAAAATCTTTTCCTCGATCAGATGTAGATTATTGTTTGCCTATGAATCTTCTTGATCCAATGAGCTTATTCTGTTTGTGTTTCCAGAGTTTATTTATCCTTCTAGAAATCAGAGATATTTCGTCTTCATCTGAGTCTGTTGCACCCCAAAATTTGCCCTCCTATCTCGATTTTATCTGGTTTAGGCATCACATTCACTTGCATATACTTCCATTAGGTCATTGACATTAAACAGTCGTTTACACATCGCATATGCATCATTTCATCGTATTTAAATTGACCAAAAGTTAGTTTAAATTGATATTTGCATCGTTTTATAGTTATAAAATACCCGACATTTCACTTCATTCATTTTATCTTCTTACCTGTTTATTGTATCGTTTTAAGTTGATTATATGACGATGATATCAATATTTCGATTTTACAAACAGACTGCTAAAAGCAATTCGACACTGTACGAAAATTAGCGGGAAAATATTTCAAACTTTAGCCTCTAACTCATGCTTTATGAATCTGTGGCGTAGATCATGAAAATGTGATCTCTAATTTTCGATACATTTTGAAATTTTGTTTTCGTAAGTGTTTTAAAATCAGGTATTTTTTATTATCGTTTTATTTCAATTTTAAATATTTCGATAATTTTTCTTTAATGTTTGATACCTGTAATTTATTTTAATATGTTTATTTTATTTTTTCGGATAAATTTTTGTCCGAACTTTTATCATTTTTAACAATTTTAAGTGTCTAATTTTTATCTCTAAAAATCAAACAAAAAATACTATTGGGCTTATTAATTTTTATCAATTTCATTTTTAGGCCCATTTTATGATTAAGGGTAATTTTGGCATTTGAAAAAATATGAAAACCCTAATTTATTGGGTATATATATGTGTTATAATTTGCAAAGTGTGGGAGGCCAAATTAAGAAACACGAAACGGAGGCGAGAACAACAATGAGGTGGCGGAGGCGTTTTTTTGAGATCCAAAAATAAACATTCTTACTTCATTTTCCTCAAAAACAACAAACTCCTTCATCTTTCCATCACCACCATTCCACGAACCCTCATCAACAGCCTTCAATCCATCTGTAACTGCTCCCTCCATTCACTCGCTGCCACCTCTTCATCTTCCACCTCCCACTCATCTCAACTTGCAACCCACTCATTTCATCCAACCATCCGCCGTATCTCCAAATCCTCCCCACGCCGAAACCTTTCACTTCACTCTCCCGCCGCTGACCTTCACAACCCCTGTTTATCTCCGTTCAACCACCTTCATTCATACATCATCACCTCACTTCATCCTCAACACAACTAACCCCCATCTTCGACAACCACCACATCCTCTCTTCTCTCGATCTCACCCTCCATCTTGCCGCAAAACTCTCTGTCACCGTAAACCCTCATCCAACCTCACACTCTTATCTTCTCTCACAACCTATCATCACCGTCTCTCATCTATCGTCTTCGATCCTAACCACCATCCCTCTGGTTCACTACCGTAGCCGCCACATCTCCTCTCCGGCCTCCATCATACTCCCTGTTCTCACCTTCTGTTCCCAGCATCACGCCGTCCTCCAACCCCATCATCTTCCTCCACGCCTACAGCTCAACATCATCCCTCTGTCAAACCCCTGTTCTCCGTTTCAGCCACTCCTTCTGCATACCAACATACTTTCCTCAATCCGTCGTCCTCCGTCCTTCTGTTCCGTCACCCTCCGCTGCAGCTCTTTCTGTTTCTGCTCAACCGTGCCTTCTCTCTGTCGTACTTCCTCTCGTCGGTAGTCAGCTTTAAATCCAACAGTCAGCACTTCATCTTCGCTATTTCCCAACAACAATTTATTAACACAGCAAGCATTAGCTCTCTTTCTCCGCAGCCAACTCAGGTTCCAACTTCGATGTGGTAAATTTCTTTTCGACATCACTGATCTTGTTTTGTTCGGATTATAGATGTTTCTGTGTTAAAACTAATTGGTGATGTACTGCTTGTATTCCATTTCTCTGAACCGAATTATCATGTTAGTATTGTGTATCTATGTTAAAGCGATTGATATGTCAAATTCATGATTAACGGTATAAGTTATGTTGTAGCAGACCCTGTGATGAATATGAATGCTGTTCTACTTGTTGTCTTGTTAAGCCTTGATTTCGCTTGAGTTAGGGTAGGTTATAACATAATGTCTTAGGATACTAAAAACATTTGGAATTTTTAGCACCTGTTTTGATTCATAAGTTGCTCCATTCCAATGAAGAAGTCATACATTCTTGAATCTTGTGTTCAAAAAACTGTCGGTTAATCTCTGATGATTTCCTAGTTGTATTGATACGTGTTAATTTAGGGAAGGGATGACCACTGCTAGATCGAGTCTAAGTTTAAAATGTGATCCACTGCTAGATCGAGTCTAAGTTTAAAATGTGATGACAAATTCATTTCATGCTTGCGTGTGTTGCTGTCCGTGTTCGACATTGTATGAATAAGGTCACAAAGCTGTCTAGTATCAATAATTTTGATTTATTTGTGCCATAGTCATGTTAATGCATTGAAAGTTTTGCTTACTTGTGTTAAATCATGTCAATTCGTGTTGTTTTATGTGCTTTAATATGTTCGAATGGATGTACAAGAAATTTTGATTACCTTTGTTTCTACTTAAGTTTGTTTTTGAATTGGGAATGTGGATGTGTTATCTTTGATTCTTTTCGTGTGTTGAACCTATTGAGGATGATTTTTATTTAGCGTTGATACATGTACAGCTACTGCCCGGATTCATTGTGTTTGTGTAAGGTCTGTTTGATAACTTTGTTAGTGAATTTTGATGCTTATATTTGTTCTCGTTCATTGCTGCCCGGACTGGTTTAGTTTAGATTTGAGTTTAATGTCGCATCATTTGCGTGAATCAACTAGGAAGAAATGTTGGTGATTTTTGGGATGGCTCGTTTGTGTTGAGTTAGAGATTTAGAACTTGTCTTGAACCCGATTTCTCATGTTGCAATATGAATTTTAACTTTTGTTTCATTTATGATCGAATAATCATGTTTACCGTTGCATTTACTTGAGTTTAATTGTGTTTAACACAACGTGTATAGTGCTGAACTTTTAACATGTAGATTAAATACTAACCTATTTTCTTGTTTCTTATTTGTAAATTCATCCATTCATGTACATAGTCCATTCTATTTCATTTTGATTTTATCACACACTAATGCTACTAACGTGTTTGTTACTTGTGAAGGCATTCAAGGATCGTTCAAACATCATTTATTCTTAGCATTCATATAAATTCTCTCCAATTGCATTTTTATAGTTATCCTACTATTTAGTATTTAGAATTTTAATTTTATGAACATACAAATATTCAGTATTTTATTTTTATTTTTTTTATTGTAGATATAGTTATATAGTATTTCTATTTTATATTTAGTATTGTAAATACAATTATACTACTTTTATTTATATATTTTATTTGGTTCATTTTGTAAATAAAATTACATTGTAATTATTATTTTTGTGTTACGATTTCGAATTTAGAATTTAATTCAACCTTCGAATGAATTTGAAATACATATTTGAGCATTGCAACATTTTCCGCATAGTTTTTGTTCGTATCTTGAGTGATGTAGGAATCTTCATTTGGTATTCATCCGACGCGTCAAGCCTTATCCGACCTTGAAGACTACTTGGAGCTCAATTCTTTCAATGCATAAAAGCTATTTATTTATTCAAATTAATTCGATTTGGTTGTAATAGCTTAGGATTTATTTCCTTGTGTATTCTAGTTACCGTTTAATTACGCGTTATCATATTAGAACACATAGCCTCCTCTTGGGCTCCTCATCAAGAAGCAGGTAAACATACACAATGCACACTTGCACACATTTATAGTTTGGTCTGGGCTTTTCTGGACAACTATTCGATCGATTGTTCCAATCGGTCGTTTAGAATACTAGTGTCACGCTAGTCTCACTTTTAGGAGCATACATAAAGCCACCTTGTATGGGCTCGCTTGTTTTCCTAAAACACTTTCAAGTCAAAAAACATAGTGTTATGGTACTTAATTAAATTGTTAGAGGTTAAGCGATTTAATTAAAATGTAAAGTATTTGGGCCATTAGAGGGTAACCCAATGACTTGAATATTTTATTCCATACACTTGAACATTTAAAACACTTTCATATTAAATTAATTAATTGAATTTGTTTTCAAAAATCAATTTTTCTACAAAAACAAAAAAACATATGGTATTTAATTAAATTGTTAGAGGTTCGCCCGACGATTTAATTAAAAATGTAAAGTATTTGGGCCATTAGAGGGTAACCCAATGACTCGAATACTTTATTCCATACACTTGAACATCTAAAACACTTTCAAATTAAATTAATTAATTGAATTTGTTTTCAAAAATCAATTTTTCTACAAAAAAACAAAAAAATAGTGATATGGAATTTAATTAAATTGTTAGAGGTTCGCCCGACGATTTAATTAAAATATAAAGTATTTGGGCCATTAGAGGGTAACCCAATGACTTAAATACTTTATCCCATAACACTTAATAAAAGTGAACTTTGTTTCACCTCACTCTTTTCATAATAAAGATTTTGGATGAGAGAAGATCGGTTGACCTCAATCACCAATCTCGAGTATCGAATCGTTAGAGGACCTCCCAACGTTTTGGTACTTGTCATCTACCATTAAAAATCAATTCAACCCATTCAAATCTTTTTTCATATGCGATTATCAAAAATCAAAACATTTTCATCTAAAATCAATACAAACAATTCAAGACATTTTCAACCAGAACTACGGAGTTTTGACTTTCCCATTGCACGAGGGAATACGTAGGCACGCGGTTTCGAAACCGTGTCAAACTCAAAATAATAACAAACAAATCCTGGTTTCTTCTTTCTTAAATTCATGATTTAGAAATTAGCGATTACACACACACAAACATGCACGAACTAAATGGGTCCCATCGAGTACGATGGACGTAAGAGGTGCTAATACCTTCCTCTTGCGTAACCGACTCCCGAATCCATGCTTTTTGGTCTTGTAGACCGCCTTATCCAATTTTTGTGGGTTTTATCTATATTTCCCCGTTCTTTTTTAGAACAAATAAAATTAGGTGGCGATTTCATTGTTTTTGAAAATTCATTTTAAATGATTTTTGAAAATCGAGTTGCTTCAGAGTCTTCTTCAGATTCTTCTGATTCCTCCATTGCTTGATAGGCTTTTGACTTTTTAAGCTCAAACTTGAGAGAAATGGATTTACCTCCCTTCCGAGGTTCATCTTGTTGAAGATCAATTTCACAACTTCTCAAAGAACTAATGAGTTCTTCAAAATGGTGTTTTTTAGATCCTTCTCCAGTTTTAAAGCAGTTACCATGGGTCTCCATTTGACAGGAAGACTTCTGATAATCTTTTTGATGTGATAAGCAGTAGTGTATCCTTTGTCCAGAACTCTGAGTCCTGCAACTAACATTTGGAATCTTGAAAACATAATTTCCACAGATTCATCTTCCTCCATTCTAAAGGATTCGTACTTCTAGATTAAGGCTAACGACTTAGTTTCCTTGACTTAAGCATTTCCTCTGTGAGTCATCTGAAGACAATCAAAGATAGAATTGGTAGTCTCTTTATCTGTGATCATTTCATACTCTGTATAAGATATTGCACTGAGAAGGATTGTTCTTGCTTTATGGTGATTTTTGTACATCTTCTTCTAAGCATCTTTCAAGGCGCTTTTGGGAACTTCTCTTCCTTCTTCATCTACTGGGTATGTGTAGCCGTCAACTACAATATCCCATAATCTAAATCAAAACCAAGAAGATGACTGAATTTTTGGTATCATATATGAGATGTCGAAGGTAATGTCACGACACTTATATCTGCTTAGAACACAGTTAAACATAACAGACTAAAACAATGCAGAAAGCTATAAAAACACAGAGAGTTGTTAACCCAGCTCGGTTCTAACTAACCAACGTCTGGGGGCTTCCAAGCCAGGGATAAATTTCACTATTAGCAGTATTAATTCGGAGGGAAACCACACTATTTACACTCCTCACTTAATCAGACTACCCAGTGACCCTTTTACCTAAGATACCACACTTAGATATGAGAATCTTCCGCTCACTCCCTCAGTACCACAACCTATGATACTAAAAACAACTAAAAACTGAAGATACTCTTCAAAGACACACAATCACACTTGCTTCAAAGCTTATGGTGATTGAAAACTAACAACTCAAAGAACTGTCCTTCTCAAGTAACTAACAAGATAGGCTCACAATTAGAAAGTAACAACTAAAACAATGAACAACCAAAAATTAAAACTAAAACTCTCTAAACTGGAACGACCAACTGCAAAATAAGGATTGCAGACCTTTAAATAGAGTAACAGCAACTAGGGTTGCTTTACTCATAAGTCTTCAGCACCTCCTGTCTTCTCTCCATGAAACCAGGATATTAAAACTCCAAATTTATTGCCTAAGACGTTTCACCAGCTTCCTTAATCGAAACACACAATTAATAACAAACTGACTTCCTAAAAATTCTGCACTTTAGTCAGTTACACATGTCAGGACATCTATTGTGACATCTGGTACTTCAATAAACTTCAAGATATTTTTGAGCAGAATGTTTTTCCAAAATTGTTGTCAATCAATAGAACCAATAAACTCCCCCTTTGGAAAATTTTGGCTAAAACATTTTTGGGGTGCAGGTCATACAATTAAAACTTCATTCAAGTACATACATCATAGGAGCATAGTAAAAACAACATCACAATCAAAAATAGAGTTAACAACGGATAATTAACATAGATGTTACAACATTAGGTGGAACATTCAAAGATGCAGTATTTTACTCCCCCTACACATAGCACACGTAGATGCACAATTGACAGTTAAAGACTTTTCTCCCCCTGCACATCAGCTTCTCCTCACATAGTATCTTCAGTGATACACAATCAATAATAAACATTTCAGCTTCTCCTGTGAGCAATTAACATTAGCTTCTTCTTAGCATGGGAAGCACACAATTCACATCACATAAATCACACTGAACACAACAATAATTCCTCCTTATCATTCTCTTTTTAGCATGAGAAACACACAATTCACATTACATAAATCACAGTGAACACAATAGCAGTTCCTCCTTATCATTCTCTTCACATCAGTTGCTCACACATGGAAACACACAAAAAAAAACACAAAACACTCATAGGCATTCATAAACTCTCACAGCTGCAACAACTCACAACTTCTCCCCCTTAACTTAATGTTTAATCACTCTAAACACTCATACTCTCTCCCTTTTTAGCCATAATTTAGCCAAACCAATAACCAGAAAACCAGTCAAATTCACAGGAGGATAACATAAATAAATACTAGTTATAACTAAGTACTTAGGATCTAGTGTTAAGTATAACCCAAACATTCAAAGCATGTCATGCAATGATGTGCTAAAAGTTACATGGAGAAGGGAGAAACAAAAATGGAACAAATGGAAGCAAAATCAACATTTTTCAGCTCAGTCAATGCTCTACAGAACTACCAGAGTCTCCACTTCCTGCACTTCCTTCTTCTTCTAATCCAGCTTCAGAAGAGCTTTGAGTTCCTGAGCTGCTAGCAGCATTCATCTTCAAAATTTGGATGGTCTCTTCAAGTTTTAGCTTCCTTGTTGTACTTATGCATATGACCTCATCCAATTCTCTATAGGTTGCAATGAGTTCATCAATCGCATCCCCTTTCTTTTTCAGTTTTGAGTTCAGCACCAGCAGATGTTGAGACAATTTCTGGGACATTGGCTCCAGCAAACAACTTCTGGTGGAAAGTCAGAGGGGTAGCTCTTTTGCATTCATCATCCACAGTTGTAGACAGAATTCTAGGATGTTGATGCATAATGATTCCACTTAGGAGAGTGGGGAAATCTATAGGTAGCTTTGTTGCACAAGTGTCAGCATGCTTCAGAGTTTGCTCATAGATAAAAGTACCATAGTCAATGGTATCTTCATCCCAGCTGCATAGATAAATTTTCCCAATCCCACTTATATGGTTGAGGTGTGGTTGGTTGGCACCCATTTTGCTGCACCTATTCTATGTAGAATGGCATATTTCACACTTAATTTTCCAGCAGACAACTTTTCTTTCATAGGCCAGGACTTGACTTGGTTTGCAGTGATAGTCCTGCACAGCTAGTCATAAGTGACTTCAATCTCACATCCTTCCTTGTCCCTTCTTCCTAGATATTGATTTATGATAGCAGGTGAGAACTTTACACATTTCCTCTGACAAAAATCTTTTGAAACTCTTCACTTCTCTTGTCATCACAGTCTTCAGGTATGTTGACTATGAATTCCTTGACCAGGGTTTCATAGCACTTTGATAGTTTTGTGACTGTCTTCATTAGACCTGCTTTAGAGATCAATTGCATTACTTCCTTGTGATCCAAGGCATCCTTTCCTAACTCCCATTCTAAAGCTAATATCCTCTAATAGATGTATTTCCATATTGCAGCAAATTTGATGGAATGGAATGAGATGTTGTTAGTAGGAGCATTAGGGACATTGTCAGTGGTCCTCTGAACTATGGATTTCTTTGCTGGAGGGATGTATGGGATATCAGTCTCAACATCATAATCAGAATCAGATTCTGATATCATTTTCCTCTTGTTTGCTAATGGAGTCACCTTGCTCTAACTTTTAGGAGGTCCATACATAACCTTCTTCTTGACAGGTTTTGATGGAGTGCTGGAAGTAACAACCTTGCCTTTTCTTGATTTTAGTCACTTTGAATTCCAGGGTTGACATTTATGATAAGCTCATTATCAGACATATTTTCTACATCTATGACATCATCAGTTGCATCTTTCTCAGTCCTCTAATCAGTTGAATCAATAAACTTTTCTTGAGGAATCTTCTTCAGGGATGATGTTTCAACTTCAGTTGTGACTTCATCAAGAAGAGTTTCTTTTTCAAGATTCTCTTTAGACGAATTTTCCTACCTCACAAATGATTTGGTGTGATCTTTTGGAGCAGCTTCACCAGGAAATTGATTAAGAGGGATTGTGATCCCTTCAACAAGTAACCCTACTTTTAGGGTATTGGCAACAATTCTCCTTATGGCCATGTCTACATATCCTCTATATTGATTAATTTCATCATTAATACGTGATTTAGATGCATTAACTCAAATGGGAATAGATGTATCCCTTGGTCATCTTGTATGGCGTGTGCGGAGCTTTTTAGGTCTTCCCTCTGAGCAAAGAATGATAGAAAGAGGAACAATGTCTAGGGCTTCTTCAGATGACACATTGTAGTTGTTGTTGCTTGATCTTGGTGCATTGTGATGAGACATTTTGATGGTATAGTGTGAAGGAGTGATTCTCTGAGGGTTGTAGGTGAATAATTTGAAGTTTGCAGGAATAGTATAGTGTGTCGTGAAACTGTGAGAAATTTGAACTTGGGTTGGCCTTTATAAAGAATAAATTCCTAGAGCTTTAGGTCTCCCATGGGCGCTTCCTCTTGGTGTTGAAGTAGGTGTTGATGTTTCACTCCTCGTGAAGTAGCTTTGTCAACTCTAATACCTTTTTCTCGCTTGCATAACACTGGGCTTCGAACGTATCCCTTTCTTCCTTAAGTTGAATCCAAGATCTCTTCAAGTCTTCAAGATCAGTAGGCATGTCTGGATAGAGAATGGTATAGGGTTCGTCACCTATAGCAACAGGTTCCATAATCATTGGCAGCACATGTGTAAACGACATCATGAGGTTTTGAGCTCGAGCTCGCACCCATTTGAGGTAAGGTTCCCAAGGAATGGAATTTTTGTGTCCCAAAGTCTTGGTATCTGTCTTCTTTACCATGCCCCAAGCGTGCACAAATCTTCGGCGGTAGTTATGAAGATCGTTATCATAGTCAAACACAATGTCTTGGAGAAGCATATCATGAGGACCATCTCTTCGAGCATAACCAAACTGACGTAGAGCTAGAGAAGGGTTATAAGTGATACCTCCCCTTATGCAAAGAAGTGGTACATTAGGGAATTCCCCACAACGCTCAATGAAAGTGAAATCCTTTTGAGAAAGAAGATACCAATGGATATCTGAGTGAGAAAGTGACATCAGCCTTTGAGACCACTTCAACCTTTGCTCGTTCTTCATTATTGATTGAGGAAGGTGCGAAATAAACCACCTGGAAAGTAACAGTATGCAACACATGAGAGTTCCTTGTCTTTTGATAGTACGAATGTGGAGAGAATGCAGAATATCCCCAAGTAAGGTAGGCACAAGATTATGAGTGAGGAATATCTTGATGGCATTCACGTCTACGAACTGGTCAGGATGAGGAAATAGCACCAAGCCATATATTAGCAAGGCCAAAACGTCTTTGAATGCATGGAAGCTCATAGCTTTGAGGAATTCTCGAGCTTTCTTTATTAGAAACTTGGCAAGTAAACCCTTAACTCCACTTCTTGTTTCCCAATTAACTTCAATGTCTAATCGCTTTAGATGTAACGCTGATGCGATGTCTTCGTACTTCGGAGCTTTTTCTGAACCGGTGAATGGTATCTGATCAAGGATAGGTATCCCAAGTAGCTTAGAGAACTCTTCCAATGTAGGCACCAACTGATAATCTGGGAATATAAAGCAGCGATGTTTCGGATCGAAGAACTAGAAAACGACGTGCATCACATCTTCTTCAAAACCGGAGGTAACCAAGTCAAGCAAATAACCGTCTTTTGATGAACTGAGCGTGATCGGGAATTTATGAAACCAATTCTTTGAGTTGAGAAGGTATACCCATGAAGTTGATTCGGATAGTCTTCCTGGAATCCATAATTCCCTACAAAATAGAGCAAAGATAAATTCCTAGGTCCTTGAAATAGTTAGAAATGATATGATGATGCGATGTTATGATGTCATGATGTCATGTTTAAGCAAATAGCAAGCACAAGCAAATCACACAATAGCCCTAGGTTTAAGGCTTGAATGAGGTATAGGTGTCTACCCTACCAAAGTTTAAGTGGGTTCAACCTGTCCTATAATAGTAACCGGGTTCTAGGAATCTCATATCATTGATCTTTCTCGTAGGCTTTATTTCAATACGACTACCAAGTGGTCGACCGAGACATCCCGAAAGTCGAATCTTAATGAGCATAGCATCGAGTATCAACCAACCTCAGTCTACACCGAAGTCGGCCATCTCACTACCTTCTAATGGCCAAGACGGGTCAATTAGGGTTCTAGAAGTTGAGTTAGTGCTGATGGCACCATGCAGACGCCAAATACTTTCCTCAACTTGAGCATGAGGAGCATCGGGACATCCAAAGTGTCGCACTAACGTAGCCATCATGTTGACCGTTTTGGTATACGCCTAACGGTCACGAAGATTTATTGCTACTTACCTAAGGAAACCTGGATCCGGGTGTAGGATCCCCCACAAGTATAATACCCAAGAAACCCTTAAAAGTAAAGCATACAAGTCAAACAATTTTGAGTGATCTAAAGACCCTAAGGTAAACTCTCTTTATTTGTCCCCAGCATAGTCGCCAATTCTGTGATACGGTGGGAGAACTGACTTATTTGTTTTGCATTTTATCGCAAATGTTGCGGATAGCAAGAGTCGCCACCGACTTTTCTTTTATCCAATTAAGGGAAGGCGAAAAGAACAGGAAAAGACCTTCGTTAGATTCTGAGTAAGGGAGTTGGTTATGAAAAGGGAAGGTGTTAGCACCCTTTCCATCCGTAGTTACAGGCCAGTAAAACAAAATCAGAACCACAAAAGAAACATCAGTTAAACAGCAAAAAAAAAATCAACAAGTTGCAACGTGCACCAAACAATAACCAGCAACTTGCACCAGAACCAAAACACCAACAACAACTTGCACCAGAACCAAAACACCAACAACTCTCTTCAGGTAGAATCATCTCCTGAGTTGTCATTGTCTTCATCATCTTCTTCAGTTGAACTGTTGTCAGTACCAGCATGTTGTTCTTCATTCACATCTCCATCCTCATTCAGCTTTCCATCCTCAACCTCTGCATCATTCTTATCTTGTTCAAGAACCTTGATCAATTCTTCAAGATATTTCTTCCTTGTCTCAAGCTCTTTGCACGTTTCCTTTATCACATCAATGACATCAGCCTTCTTGGAAGTAGGTTTGATGGTGGATGTCTCACCAGATGTCATAACAATGTTAGGGACATGAGTTCCCTGAAACAGTTTATAATGAAAGCCAAGAGCAGAGTCTCTTTTGCACACAGAGTCTCTCTCAACAAGAATATCAGGGTATCGATTCAAGATAATACCACATATGAGGGAGGGAAAAGCGACAGGACCTTTTACAGCAAAATTTCTAACATGCTTCATAGTTTGATCAAAGATGTAGGTTCCATAGTCAAATTTGGCTTTTGTTCCAACATCATAAATGAATCTACCCAGCCTAGTTGCAATGGTAGATTTGTGGTTTGTAGGCACCCAGTTAGCTGCACCAATCTTATGCAGCATGGAAAATTTCACACTCAACTTGCTCTCTGATAGTTTAGATGGTTTTAGCCAAAAATTGGCCAAAGAGGGAGTTTGTAAGTGTTTTGTGTTGGCTGCAATTTTTGGTAAAACCAGATTGGTGTGCCAATGTCTTGACTGATTTCATGACATTCTGATATGAAGACAATTTTGCAGGAGGAGTGTGTTTGCAGATGCAGTTCAGTATATTTGCATAACAAATGTTATGCTAACTTCAGAAGAACAAGTTCTGCTATAGAAATATGTATGATGTGTGATGTCACATCCAATGTTAAGATATTTTGAATAAGTGGAATATGCAGTTTTAATTTCCTGAGAGTTTTCAGGAAAGTTAGTTTATTATGGACTGGATCGGTTCAGGAGGAAACCGTGCTTGAGTCCATTTGTACGTGGAAATTAGGTTAAAATTGGTTAACCCTAATTATTGATTTGCAAGCCCAAGACCGAGTCCACAGGTTAACATTAGTTAACCCTAATTCTTGTTTTGCAAGCCCAAGACCAAGTCCACTCATGCATCTTTATAAACTCACTAATCCTAATGTTAATGCTGCGCGTTTTTAAAGAGAAAATAGAAGAAGAAAGCAACGAGTAGAATTGCTTGATCGTGAGTTCAAGTCTTTTTCTTTGTTTTAGTTTTTCTTGTGAACCAAGCAATTATCACGATGATAATTGTATTGGAGTAGGATTTTCTGCAAGTGTAGTTTTGTCACTCAAAGCTTTGAAGCACGAGTGCTATGTCTCTTGATTAAAAGCTTTGAAGCATGATCAAGTATTTGTGTTGAAGAATGTCTTCATAATTCTTTTAAGTATTGGTTTGGAATCACTGCTGTGATTGAGGGGGAGTGAGTAGGTTCTCAGGTCTAAGTGTTTCTTAGATTGAAGTTGCATTGAGTAGGTTTTAAGTGAAGGATATAAACAATTGGTTTAATCCAGAATTAATACCTCTTATAGTGGATTTCCTCCCTGGCTTGGTAGCTCCCAGATGTAGGTATAGTTACACACCGAGTGTCATAATATTCTATTTGACATCAAGTATCTGTTGCCAGAATTTCACAGAGCTGCTGAGGACTGCGACTCCACAAACGGGGCGTACGTGAAATTCTCCTATCTAAAGTAGTTATATGAGGAGCACCTCCGTCTAGCAACTCTTGCAAAAAGAATTGTGCAGGAAGCCAGCGATCTTGTTGCGAAGGATGTTTTTGTTTAGTTTCACCAGGGTTGTGTCATCTGGTGTTTTCTGATGTACTTGGTAGGCACGTCCGTCTTTGTGGACACGAGTGGTCGCTACACCGATGTGACCTACCTGAGATATTTTACGGACCTTTCTACAGTTCAGGATTGGAAGTGGGGTGTCGTTGTTCTTACCTACCTCTACCAGAAGCTGAATGAAGCTTCTAGGTGGAGGGCTAGGGAACTTACTGGCTCGTGCACACTCCTCATGCTACGTTTTTATTTTAACGATAAATTTTAATTAGTTTTAATTTATTTGTATTTACACATTATGTTTTTGTTGATGTAGAGCTGAATTTTATCGTACTTTCACCGTATCCATGGTTATTCTGTGGATCCCGACTATGAGGACTTCATGCCCAGGGCTGCCATATTATTCTCAACAGGGACAATGATAATGTGGTTCTGTACCAGGTGTTCCTTGATTGCACCAACCACGACGACAACAACTGGACCCCGTTTAAGGACTATAGGGAGGTTGTCCCCTTCGATACCATTTCGTTATACTCCGGGTGGATAGCATGTGAGGCTAACATGATGGTCTGGTATCTTCCTGATCGGTGTATGCGCCAATTTGGCTATGTGTAGACCATACCCCGATATCCTTTCCAGACTGCTCCTAACACCATGACACGAAGGGCTCTAGATGATGTCCTCCAGGATTGGGAGAATCATCTCGTGCCATATGAGTTTCGGTTGTTGCGGGCATCCTGTATGTGGCACTTTGTGGAGGGGTACGCGACATGGTTCTTTAGAGTGTCGCACCCTTACATGACACTGGAGGATGAAGGACGTCCACCGAGGCCAGCACATGAGAAGCTCTTGGAAAACGAGCATGCCGAGGATGATCATGCCATTGATCTACTGCCTATCTGTCAGAGTATCCGACAGATTGGACAGGAGGCGTTGGATGACAGAATTATCGATGGGGGCGGACCTGATGCGGTTGTCATGGTGGAGAGGATGGTCGCTGAGGCAGAGTGTACACCGCGTTACCACAGACAGAGGAGGGTGTGGGGGATCAGGATTAGGCATACCCAGTAGCATTTACGTTTTTTAGTTGATTTTGTATGATCACATTTTTTCAGAATAATTTATGTAATATGATATTTCTGACATTTTTTCTCTTTAATATTTATAACATATTATTGTTTACATGATTTGCGTATATAGATATTGCGTATATTAATATTTTCTGATAATTTTTCTCTTTAATTGAATTTCTGAAAATGGAAACATAATCCGAGTAAATGTGGAAAAACATAGTAGTTTTAAACATATTTTTTTACACATTCAAGAAAGATTTCGTAAGTTAACTTACGAATTCACTTTATTTAAAAAATTCGTAAATAAATTTACGAAACTAAAAAATAATTTTAATTTTTCATCAAGGATGAAGAAGAATCCCACTAGATTGGAAAAGAAATTCTCATTTTGAATTAAGAGTTTGGTCTAACATGTTCGTCTCTAGAGTGATCGAAACATTAATAATGTGGTCAATATGTCATGATTTGACGATGACCCTTTTGCAATAAATCTACAACGTACTACAGGTAATGAGTTGCCTTTTATGTTTTTCATGTCAATTATTTGAGATTTTTTTGTTCATGTCTGATCGTACTAATAATAGCACTGCGTGCAACACAATGTTGTTTTCTCATCTTTTGAAAAAATTACCCAGCTTTTTCTCGTGTTTTTTCATATAAATATAAGTAAATTTTTTAATTCTAAATTTTAAAGACTTTTTTATGGTAAATACTCAATCTCAACAAATTAATATGAAAATTAATTTTACAATTCAAGTTTAATTTATTAAATTTTATTGTTAGAGAATTACAATTTTTAAATTTCAAATGTACCGTAAAGAAAAAATTAAATTAAAAAATGAATAAATAGTATTTCCTATTTGCATGAACATCACGTAATTCGTAACCACTCTTAATTATTTTGTAGAAATCTTTTATAGAATATTAATTTTGCATTTAAAATAAAATTAATTTTGAGTAATTCATTTCTTTTTTCAAATAAACAACTTGACTCAAATGAGAGTAAATACTCAGAAATAATTTAACCCGAATATAAAAAGGAGTCATTACGACTCGAAACACTAAAGCTATTTAAGAAAATCAAGATGACACATATAGATGAAAATTAGTGGTTCATCCTACATTTGTAACCTATGACCAATGACCAACAAGAAAATGATTTGATTTTGAATACAATATGATCCGTGTCTCCAAAACCTAATTAAATTGTTTCTCATCTTCCAAATAAATCATAAAACCACCAAACCAATTATACCAACTAATTAAAAGTGAATAGAATGGAAAGTGATTAATGTTTATATGCAAAATTGAGTTCAACAATACATTTTAATGTAAAAATCACGTTTATACTTATAAGTTATAAATTATAGTTTCGCCTAGATTATACTTAAAAGTTATAAATTATAGTTAGTCTAGAATCATTTTAAGATGCATAATCAACTCTATTTTAGAAAAGTCAAACACTTTAAAATTATTCCGAAATCAATTTTATATCTCTAAAATTGTTTTTTGGTTTTCCATAGGCTAAGTGTGTCTGAATATAATTGACAATTAATAAAATTAATTTTTACAAAGTTGAATATGATAGATTTGATTTTAATAAAATTGAGTGTAACTTAGTTGATTTATGTTTGTATATATTAATATAAAAATAAATTGAACGATAAATTTAAATATAAAAATCACATTTGCTACAAATTTTAATTTCAAGTAGAATTGATTATGAAAATAGAAATAATTCTATCATAAATGTAGAAATATTTGATACGACAATGTGTGTTTTTACCAACGATAAATATATATTCATACTAAATATTAACAAGAAAATTGACTTGTAGTGACAAACAAACACCGTCACTAAAAGTCCAAATTCCATAGGCAAAACACCGATTAACTTTAACCGACGGACAAAATTTCCGTGCATTCGACTTTCAAAGGTCTTTTGGCCGTCTGTTAAAGTCATTAAGCCATAAGTAAAATATTAGACATTTACCTACGGGTTTGTCTGTAGGTAAAACTTGAAAAATAGAATCAAAAATATCTATCTTCTACTTACAGTTTTGCTGTCACTAAAAGCTTTTATTATTTTTTAAATTTATTTTATAATCAATAAATTTACAGAATAATATTATAAAAATATCAAAATATATTTAATTTTGAATTATCAAATCTATTAACCAATCACTAATCCAAACCCTATAATCGATAAATTTACAGAATAATATTATAGAAATATTAAAATATATTGAATTATCAAATCTATTAACTAATTCAAACCCTATAATCAATAAATTTATAGAATAATATTATAAAAATATTAAAATATATTGAAAATGTTACATGATCAATGAGAAGAATGTCCTTCTTTCTTCGAGTCGAGAGGTCAATATCACGCTGATCTGTGATAAGTTTAAGGAGTGTTATGTCGTATCCAAAAACATTTGTTTTCTCTGACGATTTTTCGGTTGACAAATATTTCGGGGCAATATGACCGATTGTACCGCGCACTTGAGTGGTAACACGAGTCATCCGTGCATCAACTAGTTTGGCTAGTCCAAAATCACCAAGAACAGAAGAACACGTTCTATTTGTGTAATGTATCTGTGACATCCATATTAAGGTTAATGTGTATGTCTTAGTATATCTAGTTAGGTGAATAGAAGAACAGGTTCTATTTGTGGATAAATTACCTATATGGCTATGTGTAGTGCAAGTCCCTCCTCGCCACACTCAAATGGAACTTCAACATAAATATCTATAAGACTATAACTTGTGGGGCTTCTGGACTAGAGTTTTCACTCAGTGCTTCAGTCTCTCGAACAAATAATATAATCTGCAACATAAAACATGATGTTTGAACTGCATGCTTACATATCTGAGACACCATAAAAGAAGAACCCCCAGAATTGCCAAAAACTCCTGGCCATATTGAACGCATAGTTGGAATAAAAGCCTTCAATACACATCTCTGTTGTGTTGCAGCCTCTGTTGTTAAACTCGGTTGGAACGGCTGAGATCTCGGCGCGAAATGGCACAGTAGAAGAGACTGAGTCGCATAGAGCTGGAACGACGTGTATGGGTGTCGCGGGCGGAGCGACAACGAAATCTGTGGCGGAGCGGGTGCGACGCGGACGTAGAACGGCTTGGAACGGCCGTTTTCTCAATGTTGTACTTTCTGACCGTTGGGAAGGTCAATTTTGTCTTTTTGTAAAGTTAAAAAAAACCTAATAATCATAAATACTGTTTTCTCTCTCTTTTTCTGTAAAGGATTCCTCTCTGTTTTCTCTTTGCGCCGCTTTCTTCTATTGCAGCTTCGACCTTCTTCTACTTTCTTCTCAGCCTCTCTCTGCGCCGCCTGCGCTTCTTCTACAGTAGGTCTGCAGCTTCTTGACTTCTTCTACTTTCTTCTTCTACTTTCTTTTAAAATAATATTGTTTTTTATTTTTTAAAATAAGATTGTTTCTGTTTTTTTTAACATTAGTTTATGATTTTTTTAAAATAAGACTTTATGTTTCTATTATTTTTTTTAAATTTGTTTTTCTGATACTATAACAATATTTTTTTAACAATAACAATGTTTCTATTGTTTTTTTAAATTTGTTTTTCTATTGATTTTTTTTAACAATAACAATTTTTTTCAAAGTTTGTTTTGTTTTAGTCTCTTGTTTATATATTTTTTTCTTTTGTATTTTGTTTTATTTATGATCTATTTTTTTCTATAGTTATGACAACTCCTTCTAGTTCTCAACCATCCTCATCAAATGCTCAATCAGTGTCTTCTTCTATTCTATTGTTCAAACCTTCGAGTGGTGACATAGGATGGAGATGGAATAGTTTAGCGGATAAGAATAATAGAAAGAGAGTCACATGTGATTTTTGTAAGACGGTTACTACCGCGGGGATTTCTAGAGCCAAACAACATCAACTGGGAATAAAAGGAAATGTTGTTACTTGCACTAAAACACCCGACGAAGTTAAAGTGCTTTTGAAAGAGAACGAGGAAAATAGATTAATGATTAAAAAAATGGAATATGCGGTGAGGTTCATGAAGATGATGATGAGGTATCTCAATTGCAAGAAATATCTCGGATTCGAAGTGGAAAAAGGTCCGTTGAAGAGGGAAGTACTCCGGCTGCCAAGAAGAACAAAAAAGGTCCATTGGATGCACTTTTCTATAAAAAAACTAGAGATAACTTTAGGAAAGGGAAAACAATCAAACATAGTTGATTCTTGTGATAAGGAAGCAAGAGCAAAAGCTTGTCAATATATAGCTCGATTTTTTTATCTTAATGAGATTGCTTTTAATGTTGTAAAATCAAAAAGTTTCAAATTGATGGTAGAAGCAATTGGTCAATATGGTAAGTATTTGAAGCCTCCTAGCTATTATGAGTTGAGAGTTCCAATGCTTAACCAAGAGTTGGAAAACACGCATAAGATGTTGGCATCTAACAAAGAACAACAAGCAAAATATGGTTGTTCAATAATGTCGGGTGGTTGGACCGATACAAAGGGTAGAACATTGATTAATTTTTTGAACAATTCTCCGGCAGGAACAATGTTTGTCAAAAGTATTGACGCTTCTGCATACACAAAAACCGGAACTAAGTTGTTTGAGCTCTTGGATACATTTGTTGAAGAGGTTGGTGAAACGAATGTCGTGCAACTAGTTACCGATAATGGAAGCAATTATGTCATGGCGGGTTAGTATTACTATACCATTCTTAGTTTTATATTTTAGTTAAGTGTTAATTTTAATCATTAATTTTGTATTGTAGGTCGACTTCTAACTGCTAAGAGAGAAAAAATGTTTTGGACACCATGTGCTGCACACTGCATAGATTTGATGCTAGAAGATATTGGAAAGATTCCTAAAGTGAATAAGGTTATTCAAAAAGTTATTAGTCTGTCGGGCTTCATTTATAACCATTCTTTAGTGTTGAACTTAATGAGGGAGAAAACAGAAAGTGAGTTAGTTAGAGCTGGAGTTACAAGGTTTGCTACAACATTTCTTAATTTGCATAGGTTGCACGAGTTAAAAGAAAAATTGAGAAGTATGTTCCTTTCTGAAGAATGGTCGAACTTGAAGGTGAGTAAGGAAGAGAAAGGAAGAAAGGCTCAAGCTACTGTGATTCAAGTCTCATTTTGGGAAGATGTTATTTATGATCTTAAAGCTATGGGTCCTCTTGTAAAAGTATTGAGGCTTGTTGATAATGAAAAACAACCTGCAATGGGTAGCATCTATCAAGAAATGAAGGATGTGAAGGATGCAATTATGAGAAACTTCCACAACAATGAAAGCAAGTATAAAGAAGTCATTGCAATCCTTGAAAAAAGATGGAGTATTCAACTGCACCATCCATTGCATGCAGTTCGACATTATCTTAATCCAAAGTACTTTTACACCAATCCATTAATTGAGAATGATGGTAAGTTGGTTGATGGTCTTTATACATGTATCAACAAGCTTTCTGAAAGTCCTAAAGTCATTGATGAAATCCATGGAGAATTGTCAAAATATAAGATGGGTGTAGGCCACTTTTCATTGAGTTCAGCAATTAGGCAAAGAGATTCAATATCTGCTGGTAAGTTAAATCTATCTATAGCAAGTTGAATTTATTTATATTACATTACAATTTTTTGTATGCTAATGCAAATAAGTGTTGCTTGCAGCTGAGTGGTGGAAGAGATATGGGTCACAAACACCAAATCTTCAGCTCCTTGCTATTAAGATATTAAGTTCGACTTGTAGTTCATCGGGATGTGAGCGTAACTGGAGTACTTTTGAGCATGTAAGTAATTGGTAGTAAGTTCCTTAAATTTTAATGATATTTCATGTTTATTATAAATTAAACTAACACTTAAATTATGATATAGATTCACTCCAAGAAAAGAAATAAGCTTGAACATAAGATGCTGCAAGACTTGGTATTCATCAAATATAACGAAACTCTGAAAGAGCGCTATGAAAGTGATGATGTGATTGATCATGTTATCTTGGATGATATTGATACTAGTAGTGAATGGCTATTGGGAGATGAAGTTGTTCAAGGTGGTGAAGTTCAACAGGATTTAGTTTTTGAAGGTGAAGAATTATCTTGGTTAGATGTTGAAGTTGCAAGCGGTGTTGTTGAACCTATAAGATACATTAGGAGGCAAGCTACATTGCAAAAAGAAGTTGCACCTACACCACATGCACCTTCTTCATCTAAATCTATGCCAAAAACAAAGGAAGTAGTAGTAGTAGAAGATTTTGAAGATGATGAAGAATTTGAAGAGGATGAAGAGGAAGTAGAGCATGAAGAGGAAGACACTGTTGGTGGAGAAAGTGATGATGATGATTTGAATTTTCATGATGCTTAAACTTTTATTAGAGGCTTTAATTAATTGTGTGCTTTTTATTTTATTTTGTTGACATTTGAAAGTATCTTTTGTTTAACACTTATGGTTTTTATTTCTAATTATGAATGTTTAAGATTTATGGTTATCAATTATTTTAGTTTTTATCTATTATTTATTTTGTTAGTATTAAATATATTAGTGTCTGCGTCACCTGAATAACACCCGTTCCGTTCCAATATTTTTGTTGGCCGCGCCGCGTCGCTTTTCGAGTTTAACAACAGAGGTTGCAGCTAAACGTTGAGTAAAAAACTCGTATCAACGAACCTATATGTTTGATATATAAATTCATTATACAAAAAATTTAATGAAATCAGCATCATGAAGTGAAAAAATTGAATAAAAAAGAATCAAGAGATATATTTGAGGCGTTTTATCGAACACCTTTCGAGCAAGACCAAAAGCTTTATATTTATGCATTTTTAAAAGGTAAACATTCCTCCATTTAGCTTCATAATGTCGTATACTAGTTATAACTTAATTTAGAATCAATACCGAAACAAAAAACCAGAAAAACCAATTAAAACTGTAATCAACATGAAACCGTGAAGCTTACCGTAAAAATACACCAAACCATAAGCGTTCTGAACTGAAGAAGTTCTGAACCAAAACAAAAACGCAACTGCATCGATGCAGTGAGATTACGAATCGCGTTTGGGTTTGAGAAGAAGTTGTCCGACTGCAAAATCGTGTTTGGGAAAAAACACTTTCCTGCGTTGGAGATGTTCCATGAGAATCGCGGTTGTAAAAAAAGCGCGTTTGGAGAAGTGCTTGGCAGAGGTTTATAAAGATTTGGTAAATCTCTTGCAAAGCATCTGTTTTTCCAAATAATTCACTAAAAACGTGTAGTAGCTTTTTTGTACGCATTACCGAATTTTCCGCGACTGAAAAAAATTGTTAATATCTGTTGAAGAAAATAAGAATAGTATGTAATGAAGAAGAATTACAATGGTAGTTTTTAACAATCAAATAAGAAATGAATGAAAGTTTATTGCATACGATAAGAATTGATCCATTGTGAATTTGTGTTAAGTCAATGTCGTTCTTTTATTCGTTCTTTACTTGATTGTTAAAAAGTATTTCTATTATTATTCTTTTTATATACAATATAATTATTGATTTCTTTCTTCTTCTTATTTTTCAAAAAAAAATTAATTATTTTACTATCATTATATTCTTTTGGGTTAAATATACAATAACCATTATACCTTGCTAATTCAAATCCATCTCTTTATTCACATGTCAAAGATTTTTTACAGGGTTGATTCAATTATCCTCACAACTATACAGCGTGTGTTAGTTTCCAATTTTTTCTACCGCCACCTTATTTTTGAAGGTCTTTTACCCTGAATTATAGAAGTTAAAAATTGTAGCTTCACTACATTCGTGATTTGTAAACGTGGTTTTGGCAAACGTGAAAATTTCAACGTGTAACCAAACAGATGCATAAAGTATAGAGAATTTCATCATCATCTATATAGTGGAATTCTTCTCTACCCTCCGAAAGAAATTCAAAATATCCCCAAAATTCGTAAGTGCACACAGGAATTCACCATAAACGTGAATTTTTTTTATTTACTTCGTAAGTGTAATTGCGAATTTATGGGACCTAAAATTTGTAAGTGCACTTACGAATTCATTTTATTTTGTTTAATTCGTAAGTGCACTTACAAATTCACTTTATTTGATCTATTTTATAAGTACACTTACGAATTCAGTTTATTTGATTTATTTAGATCTTTATATTTTATATATTATTCATCATTTTTCACAAGAAATTTAACAACATGTCATGTTATTAAAAAAACAATGGGCCATAATTAAATACATTTTAATAATATTAATTATTAATAACATTTAACTTTTGATTATAATTTAAATATCCTTTTAATATAATAAATTTTTAACTGCAACATAATTAATTATCAATTATATAAAAAATTAAAAAGTGTCACCTAAATTAAATTTAACTTTTAAAATTATAATTAAAAAATATTTCTTATATTTTTTATCAAAAATTATTCATAATTTTAAATAATTAAAATAATATTACATTTCACTATTATAATTTAAAAATTAATTAATTAATTGTTTAATTTCATATCATAAATTTACTTTAATAAATTTTAATTATAAATTTAAGTTATTTTTTATTAATAATAATTAAATTTAATTATATTGTTAGAAATATATTATACAATTAATGCATATCAAGTAAGTCAAGACAGAAAATCAATTGTATCTTTTCATATAAAAATTAATATTAATAGTTTTAATAGATTTTTTATTATAGGACAAATTTGATATTGATATCAATTGTATTAATAGATTTTATTATTATAGGCCAAATATAAGTTAGGCTTTTAAAATAAAATTATTAAAACAAAATCTATTTTCTTTTATATATACATATAGAGGAGGGATCAAATTACACCAATTAGTTACACCAAGTATTACACTCATTTATAACCTTTGATTTATTTAAAATCTAATGGCTATTATTAAAAGCATCTTAGTAAAATGTTTCCTTTTTTCACAAGACCAACCATTCCATATATATTTTACTAATAAATGTCATATATCTATATATTTAATTTAAATTTAAGATTGTCATACAACTTTGAACACAACCTTAACCCTAATCTTTATGTGGCATCATACTACGCTTATCTGATATTACATTAGAATTTGAAATTTTTATCACTCTTTTTTAATTTTTCACACAATTTTCAATTAAATATCACAATTAATAATGATATTAAAATAATAATAATAATAATAATAATAATAATAATAATAATAATATCTAACTATAATAATAAGTGTAAAATAATAATAGTAAAATAGTAATAATAATAATAAATACAATTAACACTATTATATCTTAATATCCAAATTATTTCTTTTAATTATTTTAGTAACTATTCTCTTTTAGTTGTTCTCTTTAATATTAAAATTACAATATTTTTGTAATTATAACTTTAAATAATGTAAGATATAATATGATTTTAAAAAATGTCATATATATGACATTTAAATAAAATTTAGACAAAATGAAATATGATCATCAAATTTATTTTGTTTTATATTTTCTACTTATTTTTTAAATTTATTTTGTATTATGATTATCATTTTATTTAATTTAAAATGAATGATGAAAAAAAAATAATGAGAAATTTAATTTAAACAAAATGGAAGAAAATAATTTTTATTTTGTAAGTATTTGTATAATATCTATTCAAATACTTATAAAATTTAAATAATTTTATTTTATATTTTCTACTTATTTTCTAATATATATTTTTTAAATTTTGTGCATTTTGAATATTATTTTGTAGTTTATTTTTAAAATATATTAATTTTCCTTTAATTTAAATGAATAGAATATAATTTCATTTAAATTAATAGAATATAATTTAACTTAAATAAACCTACAAAAACAATGAGAACAATTTCAAATAATTTCAAATATTTTGTTTAAGATATATGACATTTATTAGTAAAATATATATGGAATGATTGGTCTTGTGAAAAAAGGAAATATTTTACTAAGATGCTTTTTAATAATAGCCATTAGATTTTAAATAATTCAAAGGTTATAAATGAGTGTAATACTTGGTGTAACTAATTGGTGTAATTTGATCCCTCCTCATATATATATATATATTATCAATAAATATCTTTTAAAATAAAACCCTAATAAAATTGGGATATTTGGCGAATTCGTAAGTGCACTTACGAAACACTCTAAAATAAGGTGAATTCGTAAGTGCACTTACGAAACATCCTGAAATAAGGTTAATTCGTAGGTGCACTTTGGAAGGGTATTTTAGGGTTTTAAAATGTGTGAGAGAAAATCATTAGGTGTGAGAAGAAATTTCCAAAGTATATACTCCCACCGTCCTAAATTATAAGACGTTTTGGGTATTTCACACGTATTAAGAAAAGTAGTCAGTGTTGTATGAGAAAGAGAAATTATGTATGATTTTACACTGTTGTCTTTCATTAATTACAGAGGAAAGAGAAATTAAGAGAATTGAAAGAAGAAAGATAAACAAATAGTAGAGGGTATATTGAGAAAAATTTCATTAATGTTGCATTGAAATTGTAAAATGACTTATAATTTGGGATAATTTTTTCTTTAAAGTGTCTTATAATTTGAGACGGAGGGAGTATTTACTTGTTGTTAGTGAAGTTTGTGGCTGCTAGTAGAGAGCTGGTTACATGTAAGATAGGGAAGTCATAATTTCTCAATTCTTGGTTTCTCAGTACATAATATAAAAGAGAAATATGGTGATATTTATATTAATACTCTATGATAGCATGATACAAAGTTTTGATTGAAAGTAGTGGACCTAATCAATCCATTAGTGTTTATTAGCTCAGGAATCCCATATCGGTTTGTAGTAAGAAAACATTAGTGTTTTTAAATCAATAATTCATATAGGCTAATGAATTGAAAACAGATTGAATCAATGGGCTGCCCTTGAAACAGAAATAGACCAAAATCTTATATTTTGATAATGAAAATTATACCGAATACCCTAACATCTATCCCTCTACCCTTACATTCAATTTAATTAGACTAAAATATAAGTAAAAATAACAAATTCGAAAATCTTTTTACTTAATTCTCCGATTTATATATTAAATAAATGAAATCGTGGGCTAAAGTAATGAAACTCTGAATATGTCTCTAACTTCAAATGTTGTCGGAAACTCCAAAGAAAAAGTTAGATATTAGTTCTTCATGATTCACACCCTTACGACCTTACCCTTCTTTGAATCCAAACAGCAGCCTTGTTCTCCCATGATCTTCTCTTCTTGTTCACCACATTTTCCCACCCTACTCCATTCTTAGCCTCACTATACCATCCCTTTCCTCGCTCTCTTCTCTCTCCTTTATCTCTCATTTGATTTTGTGAATTTCTTATTCCACCCCATAGTCTTCTAACGTAGCACATGAATTTCCAATAATGCCATTAGAAATCGGAAATATACTTCTGATTCGCATCCTATATCATGCAAATGAAGTTGAAAACGGTTTGGTTTAAACCAGAAGTATACCTCCGATTCCAAACCGGACGTTTTTCGAGAAACTTCCCAAAAGGTCACCTATCCCATTATTACTCCAAGTCAAGCACGCTTAACTATGGAGTTCTTATGGTTAGGCTACCGAAAAGAAGATGCACCTTGTTGGTATAGGCAGTACCAATTAATCCTTATAAGTCTCCTTCAACCATGCAGTCTTATACCTGCATAGTCTTAGGATCCCTCTCGTTCGGATGTGGCGACCACTCTTAGCCCTCTTCGGCCTCGAGTGTTACATGCGGTGTAACCACCCCCTGTCTTCTTTAGCCTCGGGTGTTACATGCCCAGCAGCTTCCGCATGGTTCATTCCCGAACCACATCGTACTAGGAGAGGTATGGCTCTAATACCATTTGTAATGCCTCTGACTGGCGTTAGGATTACCGACTGACCCCACAAACCAACACGAGTCTTTTCAGCATGATTTGGCCTCAATCGCACGCTTTCCGATAAATTTCCCAGAAGGTCATCCATCCCAATACTACTCCCAGCCCCAGCCAAGCACGCTTAACTGTGGAGTTCTTATGGTTAGGCTACCGAAAACAAGATGCATCTTCTTTTCGGTAGCCTAACCATAAGAACTCCACAATTAAGCGTGCTTGGCTTGGAGTAGTATTGGGATAGGTGACCTTCTGGAAAGTTTTTCAGAAAGCGTGTGAGTAGGGGCGAAAGTAGGTCGGGCCAATAACAGGGGCCTACAGGCTAGCCTATATAGGCTCAGGCCAGGCCAGATTTTTTTCTAAATAGAAAAGGCTCAGACTTTTTTATAAGTCTATTTAGTTAAGGCTAGGCCACAGGCCGCAAAAAAAACCTTTTAAGTCTATCAGGCTGGCCTATTTAAATAAGTATGAATAATTTTGTATATGGTGTTTTTATTTTAAATTAAAATACAAAATAAAGTTTAGATGTCTAGAAGAACTTATTAAAATATGCTTATTAAAATGTGTTGAAAACACTTTATAAACAATATCATAAGTTGTTTTCATAAGTTCTTTCAAACAAATAGTATCATAAAATATATATTAATAGGTAAACTTGAATAAGTCAATGCAAATAAGCATCTAGTCTAATTAATATTTTAATTTGATAGTTTATTTTAACATTTGTTTAATTCCTTATTTAAAAATATTAAAATAAAATAGGCTTTTATGTAGGCTAATAGGCCAACCAGGCTTTATAAAAGGCCAGACCTAGACCTAAAAACAAGTCTTTGATAGGCCACGGGCTAGACTTAGGCTTTGAAATTTTTAACAGGCCAGGCTCAGGCTTGACAAAGCCTAGCTCGGCCTAGCCTATTTCCACCCCTACGTGCGAGTAAGGTCAAAGCATGTTGAAAAGACTCGTGTTGGTTTGTGGGATCAGTCAGTAATCCTTAAGCCACTCAGGGGTGTTACACCATCTGAGGTGAGACTTGATGCTACACCCCAAAACCTGAGGTACCAGTTCCACCCGAGGTACCGGTGGCACCAGAGACACCGGCGACAGAGGCGGCACCCCAGGTCCCTCGGGTCTTTAGAGGGGGGTCTTCTAACTTATCTCTTCTCTCTCTTTATCCCACCCATGTGGCTAGACATATATGGGATGAATAGGTATAAAATTTACAGTTATATTACAGTTATTAATTATGTTATGAATGTTATTATGAATTCTAACACTAAATTTTTTCTTGCATGATCGTGATACGCTGAAGGTCATAAGCCATAGGAGGAATACCAGCAGGCTTATTCCCCCTCTCGAGCCATGGTTTGATGATCTTCTACGCATTACAAGGTTGAGAGATTTTACCATCTGTGAATATAGTGTGGTCAATTAGGGGATAATCAACGCTTTTGTAGCGAGGTGGCATGAGGAGACGTATTTGTTTTATCTACCACATGGCAAGATGACGATCACACTCGATGACGTCGCGTGTCTACTTCACCTGCCGATCAGAGGGAAGTTTCTGGATCACCAAAACTTGGAGAAAGACGAGGCCATTACTTTGTTGATTGATAGTTGGGAGTTACCGTAGAGAATGCCCTGGCAGAGGTTTATAAGATACGTGGTTGCCACGTGAGATATAACTGGTTGAATGAGGTTTTTACATATGAGCTTGCGCTTGCTACAACTGTTGATGGTGATCCCGAGCATGTTACCCTTCACAGGGGGTATGCCATGAGAGCATACCTCTTGTATATTGTTGGCACCCAGATATTTGTGGACACCAGTGCCACTTACACTGACATCATGTACCTTAGGTTCTTTGCTGATTTTGATGCATCAGTGGGTAGAACTAGGCGCTTCCTGTTTGGTTTACTTGTATACCAAGTTGGCCGAGGGAACTAAGTGGAGGATGAGGCAGATCATCGGCAGCATGTCTCTGTTGACGGTATAAATTATTTCTCTTAGCTTCGTTTTTTAATTATCTTTTTGAAACTAATTGGTTTTGTTGTACCCCAAAATTTACCCTCTTCCTTTCCGTATTTCTGGCTTACAACCCGATTGCATAAACATACATGTAGTCGCATGCATAGCATTCATCATGAGGTTACCAGGTTCCAGGGTATTCCGAATGGAAACACAAAAGGAGTTTACTCGCCTTTTTCTTAATAAAGCAGATTTCGGGTTTCTGATGCATTTTGGGCACTATCGAAGGCGTATCTCTCATCTCCTTGGGTATTTTCTGTTGGTTTTTGACGAGCAGGTCCCTCCCATCATTGTTTACAATTTTTGTTTGAAGGCCGAGAACAGGTTTTGTGAGGAAGGTCCTCAAAGAAACGGTTTTCCCCAGTGGATTAAGCTAAACTTTAGTGCTGAACCGTGTGTTATACTAAGGATATGTCGCGTGCCTGCGCATAAGAGTCGCTCTGAGGCAACCAGGCGACACTATCGTATCGGGTTTACCTGGACCGGATAGTGCATGAGGACATCCAATTCAGTGACTACGCCGGTCACCGTGAGACGATACCGTTTGATGAGGTTTCGCTACTTACAGGTTGGTTGGCCTGCGATACTCGGAAGGTTGCTCCTTATATGCCTGAGCGAGTGATGCGTCAGTTTGAGTATACCCAGACCATTCCTCGGCATCCTGTTGTATGTGTGCCTCCGACAGTGAAGAGGAGGGAGATGGATGAGCTTTTTGATGATTTTCAGAATCATCTTGTACCTGAGGAGGCCAGGAGTATCGTGGCTCCAGAAGACTGGAGTTATGCGTACAGTTACATGTTGTGGTTCTTCATGGTGTCTCATCCATATATGACAGAGGATGCTCCAGGGAACCCACCCAGGCCGGTTCATCAGGAGATCCTGGAGAAGGAGCAGACGAGGAGGGATCATGCTCAGGACGTACTACCTAGGTGTCGCCGTAT
Source organism: Vicia sativa (assembly GCA_021764765.1). Taxonomy (NCBI): domain Eukaryota; kingdom Viridiplantae; phylum Streptophyta; class Magnoliopsida; order Fabales; family Fabaceae; genus Vicia; species Vicia sativa. Next base: position 164,125,217 of record CM038794.1, read on the forward strand.
TATGGAGGCTCAAGGTGCTCTGTCATACAAGAGACAGCGGAGAGACGCCTCAAGGGTGACAGGCCAGATCATCGTCTGTCATACCCAATAGTTTTATTTTATTGTATTTTGACTTTAGTTTTTTGATTTCGTATTGTATTGAATTTGTATTTTGGATACCATCATTATGAAATGCATTTTGGATAATATTTTTGGTCTTTTATTCGATCTATAAATTGTAGGTCTTTTATTCGATTTATAAATTGAATAGATTGTTAAATTTCTAATTATATCTTTTTCAATTGTAGTTTTATTTTTCTGCTAACTGTCATGTCCAGAACCGAAAGTATACATCCGATATGAAACCGGAAATATACTTTCAGTTTTCACTCAAATATTTCAGAAGTGATGCACACCAAAAATATACTTTCGATTTGAGAGGGTATTTTCAAAAATACATAAAATTTTATTCCATTCTATAAAATGGATTAAGAAATTCACTTTATTTTTTATGAACATTCTAATTGTTGTGGTTTATGTTGAAAAAAATTGTTCAGAGAATCTACTTATTAGTATTTTGAATTCTTTTATTTTGATACAATCCAAATTTTATTTTTGTTGTATCTCCTTAGTTATTTTTCTCGAGAGCTGCATTTTTTTCATTGTATTCGTTCATAAATTTGGTCTCCTACTACATGTAACTAGTAACAAATGCACAGATTCTAATTTGATATAAGCATTTGTTTATAAAATATTAAAATTATTAATAAAAAATTTGTATATAAAAATATTTAGTTTATTAGTAGATTCTTTTGTATCTAAAAATGTAATTTTTTATTTTTGTTTAGGTATCGTTTATAAAAATATCGGGAACAATATAAGTTTTTGTATATATATTTTTTTAGATCAATAATAAATTTTTTCTTGTATGTTATTTTTGAATAAAAAATATTTGAATCATAAATACCATTTTTCAATATATACAAATATTTAGATCAATAATAATATTTTTTCGTATACAAATATTATTGTTGTTTAGATATCGTTTACAAAAATATTTGGATCAATAGTAAATTTTCATATATAAAAATATTTAAATCAATAATAGATTGTTTCTTGTATGCTATTTTTGAATAAAAAATATTTGGATCATAATTACCATTTTTCACATAAAAAAAATATTTAGATCAATAATTTTATTTTCCGTATACAAATATTATTTTTTCATGTATCATATACAAAAGTATATGAATCAATAGTAAATTTTCATGAATAAAAATATTTAAACCAATAATATATATTTTTCCATATACCATTTTCGGATAAAAATATTTGCAAGTAGAAGTGCAAAATTATGATAAAAAATTTAACAACTTAAAAAAAATAAAGATATGTAATTATGTGGAAAAGAAAAAGTAATGTAGTGTAATATTTTTATGTATATAATAATATGTTAATCAACAATGGTTTTTCTGTATATAAATATTATTATAAGCTCTTTTAATCTTTTTCAAATATTACTTTAAAAAATAATCGATAGATTTTTATTTTTTAATATTTAAATCAATAATTTATTTTCTCATTTTATATAATTTCTCCATTAAAAATAATGTTTATTAAAATGTCATTGTCTCTGACTCTTACAACAATCAAAACATGGAAAAAGTTCATTCATATAAATAAATATATGTGGTTGATTGGCTATAAATATAAATATCAAATGCATACAAATCATTCTTCAAATAGATAAATACATTATTATATTTATTCTTAAAGAAAATAAATTTATCATATATTATTCCTTCTGTCTCAAATTATACGACGTTTTGTCACTTTCACACGAATTAAGAAATGTAATTATTATTTTATGAGAAAATGAAATGATATATGACTTTAAAAAATATCCTTCAATAATTAGATTAAAAAGTGAAATTAAAATAATAGTAAAAAGAAAGAAAAATAAATATTAGATAAAAAATTATTAATGATATATTAGAATTCTAAATTAACGAAGATATTTTTGACAAAATAATTATAAAGTAATTTAGGAAGGAGGGAACCAACATTACTGCCCCTAGTTCTTCGGCTCCTGGACTCCTAGTAAGCATACAAATCAAATGCAGTTTATGCCTATTTTAGAAAGTCTCTCATTTTCTCCCCATAGTTCTAATAAAAATAATTTGTACAACAGAGAGATTGGATCAGGATCAATCATGGCTTGAATACCTATCAAATCAAAACATCACACAAACTTTGAAGTCTTTAAAAATTTATTTTATGAGGTACAAGAAAATATGTTGTAAAGATGAATGTTGAAAACTATGTGAAAATATGCATTGTAGAAGTATCACACCATTTGACCTTCATAATCTATATTGCTATCCTACCTGTATAAAATTGAATCAAACATTTGCTTAAATTCAGTGGAAGTCCACATCAGCATGTAAACACCTATTGCATAGGTTTGTAATACAGTGTGTGCATTCATCTACAGCTTCTTTAATGCTAGATGCATATCTCGTGGTCAAGACCATCCGAATAATTCCTTCCGATGTTTGCAATGGGTAGCACTCTCCACATACACTAGAAGAGAGTGAGCCCCTTTAGGTACAAGATCCTGAAACATTCATCAAAATTCCAAATTATTTGAACTAAGGTACAAGACAATGCTAGTAAAGCTAATAAGGAGTGGATTCGTTTGATGCAATAAAAAATGCAACATAAATCCATTTCCATTAGTAAAGGACTTCTTTTGGAGGCTTGTGGTAGATGCATTCCTATATATCTTGGTGCGTTATTTTTGTATCGTGACAGCGGGTTGGTGCAGGTGGCTGAGGTCAATATTGAGAATGCATTTTCAGCTCTAGTTCGGCGCATTGCTGCTTTTTCACTACCTGGCATAACAGTGGAACTGTCTGCGTTTGTCAATAAGTTGCTGTGACGGTTCTGTAAATTCATTGAAGCTATATTATAAGACTGATGAAGCTAAAAAATAACATAGTTGAAAAAGTGCACATAAGAAGAAAAAACAAATTAGTAAAGAAACCTCACATACTATGAAGAATGGAGTAGCCACTTTGGAGAACTAGTATAAATCTTTTGAGTTATCTCTCTTAAACTCTACACTCTTTATTTACTACACAGGTTCCTTATACAGAATAATGTCTAAACTTTAGGCAACAAGATTGAAGAAAGTGTTGTTGGGATCCTTAATTTCTGCGAGTCAATCACTGTTCTTATTCAATAGGCAAATGTTTGACGAAGTCCTGGTTCTAAACGAGGAGTGTATGATTTTCAAAGTATATTTCGAAAAACCATATGATTGTGTGTCTTGGAACTATTTAAGATACATTTTGCAAAGGATGGGCTTTGGGCACAGGTGGCTAAAGTGGATGGAAGAATCTATGTAACATTTAGCCAGTTTTATGTGGCTTTGAAATAGTTTCAAGGCTATGTGTGAATTTTGTAAAAGCAAGCTTATAAGTCTCAATTTGAAGGATTGTTTTATCCAAGAAGCTGTTTTTTTTCATGGCTGGTGAGATTAGGTCCATTCCTTTCTCTTTCCTTGGAATTTCGACCGGTTGGAATCTTAATTTTAAAAGTTCTTGATGTGACAAATAACAAAAAAGACTCACTTTGGTCGAGAGACATAAGGCATATTTGTGGTTCTTTCGGAGCAGAAATGAATTGGTTCGGAAGCAGTGTCACTCATAAATTGAACAATGGTAGGTCAATCGACTTTTGGAAAGACAAATGGATTGGCATAACTCCTTTGAATGTGATTTTTTTTCAGGTTTATTTGGGAAGCCTCCGCCATCTAGAGCAAAGGCAGGCAGCAGATATGGGTTGGTGGGATGAAAATTATTGGAAGAGGGTTTTGGAAATTGATGTTTCGACTTTAACGAAAGAAGAAAGGAAGGATATGGATCGCGTTTTGGATCTGTTGCAGTCTTTTCAACCAAGGCAGGACATGGAAGACTCTTGTGTGTGGTGAAAAAATAAGTTAGATTTTTCAGTTAAAGATAGTTATGATATGTTAGAGAAGCTTAGTCAAGTAGGCTCAAACGTAAATGAGGACATTTTAGGCTCATCTCGATTTTTTCATAAAATGCAAGACTCTCATTCACATGTGAAATATCAGTAATCCTTCTCTCAAATGAGAATCCATCCATTCATCTTGATATGATTGTCTTAAGACAGAAATTTTTTATCAGCATTGTACAGTTAAAAGAGACAATATTTCAACATTTCACAAACAAAAGATGACATTGCCTAATGACATAAAGATCCAAACAAGTTCGCACTACTGTTCAACAAATAAAATGTGAAAAAAGCTAGTAGCATAAAATGGATTCTATTGACAACAGAATAACCAAAACTTAATCTAAACAAACAAAATTTCCATATCTTCTACTGGTAAAATCAGCTCCCTTATTTCTCGATCAGTGACCGAGTCTTCTTCGGTAGGCACATTATGAGTCCCAAAGCTAGTTGAACATAGAAATGAGCAGCAGTTGAAGTTCATATCTGGATATGTATATCTAGAGATCAATCTCAAACTTTCTGTAACAAAATCATAACCAACAACAGCACCTGGAATCTGCAAATATATAGTCTTTGCTTGTTCACTGTAAGCAATCGGTGTGAGCGGCTCCCATTCGAATAACGTGTCACGAAATTTGCTACGCGTAGAGGCAAAAGTCTCATGCATGACAGTATGGACTAATTTCCACCTAAAGTTTTCAGAATCACTGACCGGCCCGAAATCATAATTCTCCTTCAGAAGCTCCCAAATGTGAAAACCATCTAAATCAGTGTAACAGTAGTAAACGCAGCCGCTCGATTTGCACAAAGATCGGCGATACATCATCGTCGATTGCCATGGCCAGTCTTTGGAAAAATCCGGCAATTCAATTAGTTCACACTTGTTTTCTTCGACATGATACACCAGTAAATTTCCACCTATTTCCCAATGGATTGAACCATTGGAATAAAGAGGTTGCGTAGACAGTTCCTTAAACTCGAATTCTGGCAACGGAGGCAGAGTTAACTCAACAGAATGGTTTACCTTACTCCATTCGCTTGTGTCAGAAGAAAATATATGAAACTGCAGTTCATTCATCAATTCAGAAGATTTTTCTTCAACAAGAAAAATCTTAAATTGGTTATAATCATCAGAAGCCAAACCAATTCGAATAGCATGTTCTTGAATACATGGTTGCGGGATCGTGATAGATTCTTTTATAAAAGGATTGACCACATAGTAACAGGGTTGATCAGTGACATAACCAGACAACAGAATCAAGCCATTGCATGAAGCAAGTGTTTCAACAAAGCTTTCGACTGCGAAACTTAAGTCCTGGTTAAGCAAAGTTCCATTATTTTCATTGTGATCAACATCTAAACACAAAAACTGAGATGACCCATTTTCAAACTGATAGTGGCAAAAAAGATAATCAGAACTAGTACTCGAAACGGTTCGCGAATTCTCCGAATCCATATTCATTGATTCTTCCAAATGATCTCACTGCTTTTACATGAAAGTAATAACAAGTATCATATCAGAAACTAACCCTAATACTACATGAAAGTAATCATAATAAGTATGATATCAGAAACTATAACCCTAACCTAAAAATGATGAATATTATTATGAAATGTGAAAGAATCTAAAGAAACAAGAAAAACTTACAGAAAAATCGGCAAAATTCAGATCAAGAAACTTTTCTTCTTCTTCTGATTGTGATCTTCGTCACTGTGCGACGGTTTTTTTTTTCTTCTTGCGCAAGTTATTGCATTCAATGCACACGCTTATGTATTTTGCTTTGTGTGGGCCTACCCGATGAAAAAGGAAGGTTTGAATGAAATTAGGACGTGGGTCGAAAGGAAGTTTCTTGACAGAAAATTTCAAAGAAATTGGAAGAATCTTTCTTTCCAAGACACTATACACTAAGAAGATATTAACGGGGAGTCAAGGAAGGGTAAAATGAAAAAAATAAAAGCAAAAGATTGATGTTGTTTGAGTTTTTTTTTTTCTTTCTTGGGCTACACAAGTAATTTTGTTTTTACCTTGTTTTAAGATTTGATTAGATGCAATCTCGAATATAAATATTCTATAAATGAAAAAGAAAGTTTAAGAAAGAAAATATCATATGATTTTAAATGATGATGTGATTAAATTATGATTTTTTTGGTAAAGATGGTTAAATTGTTTATTTTTTATATTTTTTTATTTAGGTTATTCATCTTATAACAACACATACTGATTGTAATAGATACTTATGAATAGGGGTGGAAATAGGCTAGACTTTATAAGGTCCGAGTCTGGCCTAAGATAAATTTATAAGGCTTGGGTCTGGCCTATGATCTATTGTAGGTTCATTTTTTTTTATCTGATCTGATCATTTTAAAAATTTGGTCTAGCCTGAAAGCCTATTTAAAAGTCTTTTTTCATTAAAGCTTTTAATAAATTCATATTACTTAAGATGTCTTATATGTCATCCTATATATGCATATATAGGTCGACCTATTTAAATGTTTTATAATATATATGTCAATTTATTTAACCTTTTTTCTAATATGTACATATATAGACCAGTCTATTTAACATTTTTTAATATATCTGTATATATAGATCAAATTATTTAGATTATTTTTAATATATATATAAATATAGGTCGGCCTATAAGGCTTCATATGCTTTTTTAATAGCTTAAGTCTGACCTATTTAATTAAATAGACTTTTAAAAAAGTCTAAACCTAACTTTTTTAACAAATAAGTCTGATTTGTCCTCAGATAGGTTAGGCCATAGGCCCCTGTAGGCCGACCTTCCCACCTTTACTCAAGGACAAATATACTAGTCTCTTATTACTCGTCTCATTATTATAAATATAATAGTGTGTTGAATATTAAAATATTTACAAATAATGATGAATATTATTATTTAAATATTTTTTATAAAAAAAAGAGTATATAATTAAATAAAAAAATTATCCTCTTTTTAAAGATATAAAGTTATTTCAAATTTAACACAAAATTAATAATAATAACAATATTCTAACATTATATTATACCAACAAAATAATAGTAATAATAATAATATTACTTTTATACTCAATAAAATTTGGCGAGTATATTGATCCAGATTAGGGTGTTCAAAATATGGTTAATTGAATTGTATTTTTGTATTGAATTGGATTGAACCATAAAAAAAAACTGAACCACGTTATTAAACTGAACACATTTAATCACAATAATTTTAATGCAGTTTTAAACTAGTTCAAAATCAATTTTTATTATAAATTAGTTTTAATTTAAAAATTAGTATTTTATAAAAAAAAATCAAATAAATTTTTTTCTAAAATATTAAAAAATTAATTTCAAAAAATATTTAAAAAAAAACTGAAAAAAAGTTGTTTTTTTTTAAATAAAGAAATCTGAAATTATTTTTTCGAAAAATATAAAAAGCTGGACTTTTTTTTTTTTTGAGAAAAAAAAATTGGAAAAGAATTTTCGCAAAAAAAATCTGAAAAATTTGATTTTTTGAAAAATAAAATAAAAACTGAAACTATTTTCCTAAAAAATAAAATACTGAGATTTTTTTTTTTGAAAAATAAAAAAAAAACAGGAAACAAATTTCCGGAAAAAAAAAAACTGAAAAAAATTGTTTTTTTGAAAAATAAAAAAAAATTGAAATTATTATAAAAAAAAACTGGAATTGTTTTTTGGAGAAATACAAAAAAGAAAATTTCAGAAAAATAAAAAAACTGAAATTATTTTACCAAAAAATATAAAAACTGGTTTTTTTCTAGAAATAAAAAAAGGAAATTTTAGAAAAGAAAAAAAAAAACTGAAATTTTGATTTCTTGAAAGAAAATATATATGTTTTCTAAAAAAAAAATGTTTTTCGAAAATAAAACAATTTTGAAAATATTTTTTCCAAAAAATTCAAAAAAAAACCGTAATAAATATTTTTTTTAATTCAAAAGAATATTGTTTTGAAAATAAATAAAAACTGGGAAAAAAATTTTTTAAAGAAATTAGTTTTCATAAAAGAAGTTAAACAAATTTAAAATTCAATTAAAAAATTAATTTTTTCAGTAAAACTAGTTTGTTACTATAAATTGGTCTGAACTAGTTATAAACTGAATTGTAACTGGTTTATCAGATTAACCACTTATTTTAAAATGGTTTTTAATAACTAGATTGAACCATTAATATGGTTCAATTCAGTTCATGAACTATGAACACTCCTAATCCAGATCGACATCTCAGAAAAAATTGTGGTAATTTATCTCATATATATATATATATATATATATATATATATATATATATATATATATATGGATCAAAATTTTAAATGCATTAAATGATTCTATGCGATTCACATCTACCAAATAGCCGGTTGTTATTTCCTCTCTATTATATTTAGAAAGTGCATCAGTTTCTGGTATTCATTTTCAATTCACTCTTCTTTCTCACATACTGAGCATTGGAGTGTTAACTCGGTCCTTCCACATCGAATCTCGAATCTATATATATATATATATATATATATATATATATATATATATATATATATATATATATATATATATATATATATATATATATATATATATATATATGATTATTGGCCTTGGTGCCTAGTACTTGTGATATGGTTGGTAGTATGGAATATCAATCATTTATATTTTGTTGGTGAATTAATTATTTCGCTGTGAGATGCATGCTTTGTGTTATTATTTGAAAACGTGAATTTAAATACGTGTTATGATTATGACCAGTATGCAATTTGGTATTTTGAACGTTGTGAAAATAAATAAATGTGACACCCTTTGTATGTGTGCATTCTATTTTGCTCTGATGTATGATATATTTATTATGCGGTAGAAAATGGGTATTACACATAGCACTGAACGACTTGAGCTACATAGACGGTTACATCTTATGGTTCTTCAGGTGTCACATCCATATTTGGTACAGGATGCTCCAAGAAACCTCGGCCAACTTATCAGGATATTCTAAAGGAGAAGCAAGCTAGGGCCAATCATGCACATTGTGTGTTGCCTATGTGTCGTTGTATCGTAGAGATTAGGCAGACATGTGTTGATGGAGGACTATTTCCTGATGGCTCTGAGGCGAGAGGTATTATAGATGTCATTATGGCAGAGGCTATGTAGTACAAAAGGCAACGTAGGAACGTGGGGAGGGTGTGGAGCCGACTTATAGTTCGACATACTCAGTAGTTTTGACATTTGTATGCTTGATATATTTTAGATTGTAATTTTTTATCAATTTTGATGTAACTATTGATACTCCTTGTATATATATATATATATATATATATATATATATATATATATATATATATATATATATATATATATATATATATATATATATATATATATATATATATCGAATCTTAGAAAATGTTCTAACGTTTTACATTTTATAGTCTTGATATGAGAATCATTGAAAAATAAATTGTGATAATGTCTACATAAATTTCGAAAATGCACCTCCAATTCATTTACAGAGATGTATCTCGAGAATAAACTGACGTTTACCAAAAAATAGTGTGTCCGAAGATGCATCTTCGAAAACTAAAGACTTTTTGATAATTAATATGATTTTTTAGGTATATAAGGTGTTTTAAAAAATTCCCAAAACATAAAAAACAAAGAAGGTCAGATTAAAATTAAACCATTCAAAGGACTTTATTGAGTAAGGTTACCTTGCATTCATTGTTGACGATATTTCGATAGGGATGGCACTCATTAATTTAGGAGTCAACATCAACTTTGTTCGTACTAAAAAGAAAAAAAATGGTTTGTTTTTTACATTGAAAATTTTCAATCTTATTGGATCATGTTAAGAAATGTGGTTTGACTAACTCAATCTTATAAAACCGATTTGTAAAATATGAATTGTTCCTATTTATAAACACATATTCATGTCATATATTATCCATAGCGAAAACCTTATCTCCTCGTCCTACAAACCGATTTTATATAATTGAATTAGGTATAATCACATTTTTTAACCTCCAATATTATTATTTACATTGACCGTGTAGTTATCAAATATATGCTCAACAACCTGAGGATAATTAAATCGATGCTTTTGGATGTCATTATAATCCAAAAAAGGATTGTAAAAAGATCATTCAATCTATTTTATTCTCGTCATGATTTTTTTAAGAATGTTTATAATCATGTTCAGAGTTATGATAATTGCCAAACACCGGGTATCATTTCTAAACGGCATCAACATTTTTGAAGTGGATAAGTGTTTAATTATTAGGAAATCGACTTTGTAGGGCTAATATCTAAATGGAGATAAGCATTGACTACACTAAAAGTTAAAGTAAAAGTGTTGTAAACTTCTTTAATAATAGAGTAATTAATGTTATTCACAAATCAAAATTATACATTAATATCTATATCAAACACTAATCACCGTATACGGTGAATAATATTTTTAAATAAAAAAAATATATGTGTGAACAATATATATTATTATAATAATATTTTTTTATAAAACATTTATATATTTTTTAATAGTAAAATAAAATTGGTTAATGAAATATAAAAAATTAATTAATAAAGTGATGAAGTTGGTTAATAAACGTTGAGATATTAAAAATATTTAGTAGTAAAAATTAACTGAGTGTTTATTAACCAACTTCATAATTTCATTAACCAAAATTTTACATTTCATTAACTAATTTTATTTTACTACTAAAAATTATTTATGATTTCTAAATATTTATTAACCAATTTCAATATTTTATTAACCAACTTTTTATTTTTTATTAACCAACTTTATTTTACTACTAAAATATTTTTAATATCTCAACGTTTATTAACCAACTTCTTCATTTCATTAATCATTTTTTTATATTTTATTAACCAATTTTATTTTAGTACTAAAATATTATTTTTTTTATAAAAAAATATTATTATAATGATATATTACTATTCACAAATATATTTTTTTATTAAAAACACTATTCACCGTATAATTGCGATGAATAGTATTTGGTTGTGTAGAATTTTAGTATATAAATAACATTACTCTTAATAATAATATTTGGTATCCTAAGAGAATTAATTAATGATGAGGGTCACACTTAAGTTGTGGTCGAGTCCAAAAGTCGCACTTACGTCGAGTCCAAAAGTCGCACTTATGTCGTGTTTACGTCCGACATGTATCAATGTTTGTTATGTTTTATTTATTTAATTTTAAAATTACTAATAGTATTGTATTTTAAAAATGATAAATATTATGTTTTTTAAAATTAATTTTCTATAAATTAAGAGAGTAATTTCTACATCTTCTATACTTAGTCAAAATCACAACTATTTCAGAAAGATTTTTTTTTGGTTACATCGCTTATTTTTCAACAAAGATTATACTTTCAGACAGATCTTTTCCTATCTTAGTTCTGTTTGAAAATAATAAAACGATTCGATTACACCACAAGAATGCCACCTAGACTAAGTAGATTTAGTTTATGCTTATACAAGTTATTTGAGTTACTTAGATAACATCGCTCTGATACCATAAATGATGTAAACAAACAGTATATAGGTAAGCTAATCTCTATGTGAGTTTAACCTATTCGTGCAAGTAGCATATAGAATTCATCTAATTAACGCAAACTACTTCATACAAAATAGTTGCAAGGCTAACTAACTCAACTATAAGCATAAGTTAAAGTTAAATCTTCTAGGTGGTTTTATTGTGTGTAATAGATTCATTGAACAGTTATGAAAATACTCAATTTGGTTAGTAATAAATTATTTGCAGTTTGGTTCAATTCTATTTTTTGAATTGTAATAACCATTCAGTTCTGTTGTGTTTTTTCCATACCTAAACCTATCAACATACATTTTTCAAATCGACATAACTCTTAGTGCCCTCTCATTTTATGATAACAACCTACGTAAAACCTTCTATAAATAGAACCCATGATATAAAAAAATGAAAATCTTTATAACTTCAGTAATATAAACAAAGAGATAACACAGCCAACAGGGAAAAGGAAAAGAAAATATAAACAAAAAACACACATAACCAAAATGGAGATCGAATAACATGATAGAAATAAAAGTAGCAGCAGTTCTTAATAGTGATAATAACCACAAACATTTAAAGGACAGGCATTAGATCCACGGATCAAGGATTCCTGGAGTCGATGAAACTATATTAAGTGATGGAGAACCTAAGTTACAACCATAAAAGACAACTTGTCCAGACACAAGATGCACCAGCAGCTACGACACAGTAATATCAATACTTAAACATCAAAATGACTAAGAAATAAAACCATAATCTATCTTAACTTGGATCGCTTTGGCATACTACTACTTATACTGCCTCTAGACTTACCAAAGGCTTTGGCCTTCCTTCTTTTCCTGTCTTCTTCACTGTCAGACTCATTCCCTTTCTCCTTATCTGCATTGCTTGCTTCCCTCTCCAGTTCTTCCCAAGTCTTTCCCTTCTCTTCCTCTGAATCCTCCTCTGAGTCCTCCTCCTCCTCGTCCTCCTCAGATTCAACAAGTGATTCACTTTCAGAAGCCTCCTCTTCAGAATCTGATTCAGGTTCCATATCAGATGGTTCATAACCTTTATCTGACTCCTCTGAGTTATCAGATTCTGAATCAGTAGCTTCCAAATTCAGAAACTCCCAGCCACCACCTTCAATGAAGCTTTTAGGGTCATCTGTGATTGTCTTTAGGATCTGACGCCAGTTCAGATTCAGCCTGCTTTCATAATACTTGATGTCAGTCGTGTCAAGCCACTCCTTGATGCCATCAAGAGATGTAGAAGGAATTGAATCGATCCTGAGGACATCCCGCTTGAAGTCCTTAAACACAATCGTCATATCAAAGTTCTTCTGCCCAAGACCAACCCTCTCCAGATTCACAATCTCAATCTCACCTAGGGTGACAACAAGGAAAGGAGTCTCTATCAGTTCAACAAGGCAGGCTGAGGTAGGGACAATAAATACTGATGATTTATGAGGTACTCCAGGGAAGCCAAGTTCTCTAAGAGGTTGATCAAACTCCAAGTCAAGGCCACTGAATTGTGGTTGTCCCCAGAGATCATTTACCCGATTCACAAAGCTTTGAAATTCTACATTAATCTTGTTCTTTCTATCCCTCTCTCTTTGCTCTTCTTCAAGCTCATCAGGATCATAAGCTGATCTCTTCCCACCTCCAACATTCTGGACCATGTCCATTACCTCAACATAAAACTGAACATCCTTGGTCTTCTTATTTCCTACCATAATATGGTTGTGCAGATGAAAGTGCAGGAGGGTAATCATTTCATTTTCTGCTGGCTGGAAGAAAGCATGTTTAATATTAGCAAACATCACATCAACACGCTCATCAGATCTGGTGGTAGAATATCGAAATCCATTCACATGAGCCTCAAGAGTGCCCGGTATCTTCCTTCCACGCCCACCAAAAGCAGGGCGAATCCAAAGGTCAGGCAATCTTATTGGCTTAAATCTGTTGTTGGCAAGCTGCAGTTTCTCCTGGGTAACCAAAGTTGCTCTCTCAGCTCTCTCAGACTCCCTTGCTACAACTTGTCGCCTGAGTGTTTTGATGGACTGCACAACCTCACTTATGTGCCTTGAATCCTTGGAGCGGAATGAAGCTTCCTTCAAATATATAGATCCTTGAAACTTCATTGAGTTTGAATCATGAGGACTGAAAGGGGTCCCAGGAACATTGAAAATAATCCTAACATAACAATTGCGATTTGTGTCCTGCTGGCTGGAAACAGTTCGAATGAAAGCCACGTGAAAAGGAACCATACTTCCATTGATTGGCAAGAGAACCGCTTCACTCTTTTGATCAATCTGAATCATCATCTCTCTGGAAGGGGGAAGATCGTTTATGTTCTTGTAGGCAACCAGTTCTGCAGAAGACCTTGAAGAAGAACGGTTGTCTCCTGCCTCATTACCACCACCAGCAAGTCGCCTAGCAGTTTCTTCATTTTTCTGACGAGCAAGTTCAGCCTGATGCTGTCTACGAAGTTCCTCTTTTGAAATCTCATGATTGTCTGACCTTAGTGTTGTCTTAGACATCAAGGTTTCTGCACCACTGTGAACAGCCTTTGATTTGGGCTTTTCTTCTTCCTCATCCTCATTGAAAGAATAAGCCACATCTTTTAAAGCTTTGGAGCTCATTGAAGTCACAACATCTGCCTTGTCTTTGTTGATGATCACTGTGTCAGCAAGCAAGAGAGAGAAGATCTTGTTCTTAGACTTACTGTTCTGACATTGCAAATTCTGAAATCCAATTGACACATTGAATACCATGCCTTCTTTAACTATCTGGTCATTCTTAGCATTAATATTCAAACCTGACTCACGAAACTCAATGCCAATTCCTGTCCCAGCAGACTTTGTCAAACATGAAACCATGTCAGGGGCATCCTTTTCCACAACAGAAACAGCAGCTAGATATGCAGCACTCAACTTATTACCAGGCTTTAAAGAACCAATAGTGGCCTCCTGAGCTTTAAGAAGAACCTCATAAGCCTTACTTTGGATAGTTTCAGCATCAATCAAGAAGGTCCTAGCTATATTTGAGCAGTAGCTCTTGTACCGGGCACCGACAGCACATATAATTACACTGGCAGAGTCGTAGTAAAGTGCCTCATCGTTGCTGACAGCACTAGGCTTAAGATCAAATTTCCCCCCACTCTGGAAAATTGGAGGGTAACAGATGTCAACATTATCTGCCTTCAGTTTACAGTTGACTTTTGAAGGCTCCAATATAACTTTCTCAGTCTCCTCCATCAATGTAGAATGTAAAATCTTCTTCTCTTCATCAATTACATTCTCGAGCTTTGAAACTACAAAGTTCTTCATCACACTGGTTGTCAGGTATGCGGCTCGCTTGATGGATGTAATTTCTTCATTACTTTTTGCAGAAAACAATGCAGAAAACCCATTTGCCACATCACTCAGATTAAATTTTGAATTTTTTAATTTTTCAGCCCATGCTTCAAGCAGTTTCCCTTCAGGTTCCTCTCTAGTAATGTGTCCAACAGTGGAAGAATCATGGCCATCAGACTTTGACTGAACACGGATGGCACGGATAATAGCATCCATAAGAGAAGCCCCGTCGTCATTTTTAGGCTTGACATGCAATACAATCTCCACACCAACTGACTCTCTGGCAGATTTTTTGACAGATTCGATAATAGATGCCTTCTTTTGGCTGCACAATACATGGATCTGCGCCTTTGTGAAAACCATTATTGTCTCCGGGAACTCAAATCCAAGGAGCCACAAGAATAGAGCAGTAGATTTCAGGTATCTTAGATCTTCTGAAGGTGGAGGGCATGCAACAGCAATTGCATCAGAAGAGCCCCAGATATCTACTTTGTGTTCATCCCAATGATTGTAAAATGACTTTAGTCTAGTTTGAAATGTAGCAAGATCAATAGCATAGGCCGAACCAGCTGCACTAGATTTTCCATTGGCAGCTTGTCCACCGGATTTTCCATTAGCAGCTTGTGCACTTCCATTTCGATGGTCTGACATGGTCTACTATTTCTGGGGACAATGACAAGACACATGGATAAGAAACTAGAAGAATAATTATAAATGCAAACTCTATTTTATCATCCTTGTGGAGCAGATACTGGAAGAGTAAAGGAGAAAAATATGATGTTCCAATGCGCAAAGTATTGAAATGAATGTACATACTATTTATATTTGGAGGGGTGCTATTTGTACACTAAAAAGCAATCATCTTACATCTACACCGTAACAAAATACAACATTGGTGAGGGTTGATGTGTGTCAGACTGGAAAAAGAATAATTATTAAATATTTTGAAAACAAAACTGTATAGAAATACGGTGTGGGTGTCATCTTTAATGTAAAAATATCATTTCTGTTATATTTGGCATATCAATCAAGTAATTGCAATTAATTGTTTTATCATTAAAAAAAATTGCATTCCTAACATTTTAAGCTTCTAAATTAAACAAGAAAGTTTACACTACAAAAATATAAAGAACATGCACCAAGTAGAAAATGGCCTAATACACGCACTGTCACAATTCACAGAGCCCCATAGGGGAAACTAAGAGACCAGAAAAAGAGCTCTTAAAATGTTGGATGTGGAGATCATGATAGCAAATAAAATCATTTGCACACTTTATATGGTGAATGGTTCTAACAAATAGTACATTTCAGTCAAAGATTAAAAGGAATACATCTCATGGAGGAGATGACAGACTTATCAACACATTCAAAAGCCGGTCACAATCATTAGAAGAACCAGTCCAGAACAATGAACCAGCTTCCTTTTCTAAACTTATATCCAATATCCATTCACCCAGGAACCAAAAACGTTTCAAACTAGCAAAACATATTGCCTAATACATAACGCCAAAGCACAGTGAGCACCCTGTTTACAATTACTCTATCATTTAACACAACCAACACAGAAACCCAAACAGTTTACAATTTCTCAAAAAGGTTCATAACCAAATAGATGGGAAAAAAATCATAGTTTAACAGCAACAAAAACAAAGAAACGCAAATCTCCTACCAGAATCAAAAAGAACAACAAAACACAAAAATCTCATCACAATTTTATCAACTGATTCGGCCAAATACTTATAATTATCACTACCTTAAATCGTAAATCACAAAAATAAACAAAATTGACCCTAGAAAATCACTCGCACGAAATCTAGGGTTTGCAAGGTTTTGCGCTTCAGAACCAAAACGACGCCGTTTTCCGGTAACAAAGAGAAAACTTCTGAATCTCAGACTCAAAGGATTTAACAACGTCGCATCGTCGTTCAAAGCTACGTTGAAGTAATATATACACAAAATTTCCAGAAAATCAAGAAAAAATTATTTTAAAAAAAAAAAACAAAATCGAAAAAACTGAAAAAGTTTCTACCGATTTGAGATGACGATGGTAGAGAACAAGAAAAAACCTGTAAACGAGTAGCGGTGAGAGGCTTCAGGCGTGAACGGTGGTTGTTTCGTTATCTGCGATTTGAGAAATTTGTTGGAAGCGGCGCGAGGCTGTTGAGAAGACGAAGAACGTTTCGATTTGGGGGAATTGTGACCTAAATAGGGTGAGAGAGATTGAGGGGTAAAATGGGTATGGGTGTTTTAGAAAGCGTGGATAGGGTTAGGGTGTGTTGTGGGGAGTGAAATTGAGGGAATGAAGAGAAACGGAGATGAAGTTGTTGGAGGAATGAGAGAGGGGGGAATTAGGGTTCATGTGGTGTAGTTAGCGGAAGTGGAACCAGAGAGGGATTTGGATTTGGGGTCGCGTGAACGAAAATGGAAATATATAAAGGAAAAAAATGGGAAAATTGCGCCAAACTATCCCGGGCGAAATCAATTTGCCCTAGAATCTACATGTAGTCTTGCTTTTGAGGAGTGGTGACCATGTAATGATGATTTTTTATAGTAAAAATAATATTACAAATTGTGGCTGAAAAATTTCGTCAAACTTCATCATTGAATAAATTTTTTCAGTTAGAATCCATCATCGAATAGATTTTTGCTTCATCTTTTGTGAATGTTAAGCAATATTTTCAATTTTTGTTTGATATTGAAACTATGTAGATGTTTCACAATCCAACTTTCAAAATTATGCTTAACATTATCCATATAAACAGAAAATGGTTCTACATGAACAAAAAATCTACGAACTATTATATGTTACCGAAAGAAGATGAATTGCATCGCACTTGTAAAAGCAGGAACTTTATCGAAAATGTAATGTTCTTGATTGCCATCAACGCCCAAAATTTGATGTAGACAGGAATGAAACTTTCTCTGAAAAATGGGTGTCTTTACATTCATTACCAAAGAGCTAGCAAGAAGGAGTTGTGTAAATAGAGTTATGAGAACTCTTAGAAATGCAAATCATTACTTCAGTCAATAGAGACATTAGTATGACATAGGTCACCCAATTTTTATTCAACAATACAATACAAGATATCACATTAATGAAAATGACGTTGAATTTTGTCATGTTGTCAAATAAGATGGATTTGACATTTGGTTGATACTTTAACCTCTAAATTCGCTTGATTTAAATGTGTTAAATCTTTGCTTCCTCACTGCCTTATAATCAAAACCACAAAAGGAAACACCTAAGACAGGTGATGACCTAGTTGCAACATTGGAAAATCATATGAAATATAATCAAATGGATGTTCTTAACATTAGAGACGTGTATGGTAAAGATAATGCAATCAAATAGATTCAAACATATACAAAATTCCACATATAAAGAAAGATGTTATGCAAAAAGAACAACGAATGACAACTCCTATTAAATACGATATCTATTTTGTTGAAAAGTGATTCATCATTTTAATCCTTATTATTATATTAAGGTTTGTATATCTAGATTTTGGGCAACTAATGATTTTAATGCTTAATGTCTAAGTTTTGAAATATATATGATAAAGCAAATAATGATCAAATAATAGTAGTATTGTCCCAAATCAAATTCTTTATATACACCTACAAATAAAATTTTGTATAGAGTCACCTCAGACTTATTCAACTCTTTAAAAAATAAAGTTTAAATGCACTTTTGGTTTATCTATTTTAATATTTTTAACTTTTCGCACCACGTTTAAAATAAATCAGCATTTTGGTCCATGTTATTCGCGTTCCTTTTTTTTTTGTGGTCACCTTGACAAAACAACAATTTAATGGTGGTATGTACTTTTTAGTGTCACCTACTTTTTTTGCCATGTCACTATATTATTCCATTTGTTTTTGATTTATAATTTTAATATATGAAAAACATTTAAAATAATTAATTTTTAAAATTTAAAGGATATAAAATAAAAACTCAAAAACATATATTTTAATTATGATTTTTCATCTTTTTCCTCAATCTTCATCTCCGTCAACCCATTTATCCCAGTATGAGGTATGAACTCCAAATCTTGCATCTCCGATCCTCACACCTCATTCTCACTTCTCCTTATTCTCAACCTTTTCCCCATAATTATCGTTTCGATTTCATTACATAATATTTTTTCGTTAATTAAATTGTTTTTATTCGAGAAGTTTATCTTTTAAGTTTCGTTTGATTTTATGTGATTATTTGGCTGATTCGCATTAAATGCGTTACTATTTTTTGTTTTGTTGGAGTTTATTTGAAATGGATCTGTCGATTGTGATTTTTGTTGATAATATTTGTTTGTTGTGATTTATAATATAGTTGTCATCCAGAGGTTAAGTGGGATCAGGTAGTAGACAAGGTCTACATCATAGTTTAATTGGCTGATTCCAAAGATGTTAAAGTTGATCTTATCCTAGAGGATGATTTTATCTTTTCTAGTAGTGTTGGGGCTTGAGATAATAAGTATGAGCTGAAATTGGATCTTTTTGTTAAGGTTAATGTAGAGGTGAGAAAATATCCTCAATTTTTGGATAACCAAAACATTGTTAGCATCAATATGAATGTTATACATGATAGTTGTGTTATATGGATTTTTGTGTTTGGGTTTAATGTGTGTTCCTGTTAACTGTTTGGTTGCAGAAAAGCAAAATTAGTGTAGGAGTGCGAAGCATAATTGTTGTAGTGCAAAGGCTGAGAGTGGATGGTGGAAGAGGTTGCTACGTGGAGAAGGAAAGGCTCCACATTATGTGAAAGTAGAATGGAATAAATGGATTTATAAAGATGAAGATTGGGAAAAAGATGAAAAATCATATTCAAAATTTTTATTTATGAATTTTTATTTTATATCCTTTAAATTTTAAAAATTAATTATTTTAAAATTTTTCATATATTAAAAATATAAATTAGAAAAAATGGAATAATACAATGACATGGAAAAAAAGAGTATGTGACACTAAATAGTATATGCCACATCATTAAATTATTTTTTTGTCAAGGGGGAACCAAAAAAAAACAAGGAATGTAAATAAAATGAAGCAAAAAAATGGTTTTTCTTAACAGGATTCAAAAAGAT
This sequence comes from Vicia sativa, assembly GCA_021764765.1. Classification (NCBI taxonomy): domain Eukaryota; kingdom Viridiplantae; phylum Streptophyta; class Magnoliopsida; order Fabales; family Fabaceae; genus Vicia; species Vicia sativa. The sequence continues at coordinate 164,145,207 of CM038794.1, forward strand.
AAGAATATTTAAATAGGGGAATCCAAAGTGCATTTAAGTCAAAAATTAATTACATGTTGTGACATTAGAGTATGTGTGTATTACCATACCACAATATATGTGCTTTTGAACATTGACGATGAAGATACAAGATGACATTAGCACATCATGATTAATCATACCCTTTATGTATCTCAGCACCCCCTTAACTGCAATGAGATGACATTCTTGGGGTTTCTTCATGAAATTGCTCAACAATTCAACACTTTGACAGATATTTGGCTTGATGTTGTAAAGAGACCTCTAGGTTCTAATGATTTGTTTGTACAATATTGCACTTACAAACTCATCATTTGTATCCATCTTCAACTTTGATCTAGTCTCCAATGCATGAAAAATGCATTACAATTGCTCATCTTGAACCTCTTCAAAATATCTTTGGCATACTTCTTATGGTGCAAGAAAATTCACTCACTTGGGTCTTTAAACTTTATCTCTAGAAAATATGACAAGTTATCTAGGTTGAACATTTCAAACTCCTACATCAGCTTCGACTTATCTCTTTTAATCTCAACTTCATATGCACGTGTAATAAACAAATAATTTTCATACGTGCATAAAATGATTTGGCTGATCATGTCTGCATTATTGGCATACACTCCATGCTCAAAGGCACACTTTGTGGAACCCTACGAAGCTATTTATTCTCTTGTTTTAAGCCATCAGGATTGACTTTAACCATATAGAGCATTTCTCAATCTGTACACCGTAGACTCCTGCCATTTGATTTTTGATCCTGGTGGTTGACTACCATATATTTATTCCTCCAAAGGTCCATTAAAAATGTTGAAGAACTACTACATGGATGTAAGATTTTCTATAGAAATGTGTCAACCCAAAAGAAACAAATTTTATCTCTCGAAACAAATATTGACACTATGGAAAATAATTTTGAAGTTGAAAAATAAATTTTTATTGAAACAGAAAAACAAAATCTTACATGTAAAGAGTGTAATTCACTTTCTTTTCAAATTGTCCAATTAAAAAAAGTTCTTGAAAGATATGAAAAAAGACAAATTGGTTTGAATGGTGTCCTTAGTCAACAAATACATTTCAATGATAAAAGTGCTTATGGTTATTCTAAATCTAATAAACCAGGTACTAGTAAAACTATCTTTATTAAGGCAAGTGACCAATCCAACAAGGAAAAAATGAATAAAGCACAAAGGTTTATCATCATCCTAAGAAGAGATTTTATAAAAAGAAATTCTATGTTCCTAGATATAAAAGTAACTTTGTTCCTAGATGTTTTTATTGTGGTATAAGTGACCATACACCTAACTTTTTTTTTTCAATTTCAAAATTATTTCCCATGGTGTTAATCTTTGTTTCAAGCAATAAAATTTGTTTCATTTGGATTGACACCTTTCTATACAAAATTTTACATTCATTTGGTAGTTCTATAACAACATTAGAGCACCAATATCATAAGAAGATATTTCATTATTAACCTCTTCTTCTTCATCATCAGAGTTGTGTGAAGCCATCAATGCAAGATTACATGTTCTTCATCAGAATAATTTATTTAAATCAAACATAACACGTTAGTTATGATAACTTATTTTCAAATAAAAGACAAGATTTATTTCATATGTAGAAGCATTTCCTGATGATATAGGTCAACTGTGTATGTTTAAGTCAAATTTCTTTTTAGTTATCATGTTGGTGGTGTTATTGTCTCTTCTTATAAGATCAGGAACCTAGGTCGCATAGGCCATATATAATTGCCTTCTTTTAGGTGTACACCACCGATTGCAAGGTGAACCTCTACACGTCTCTATTTACTGTGGAAAATAGTAAACAACTGCTGGTCCTCCCAAAGCCCTAAAAACTAAGGGTTAATCGCAAGATCGACCAGTTGATCTTAAAACATGTGCTAAGATTTTGATGATACACTTGCTTTATCGAAATACTTAGTACTATAAATGGTTTCTTAAGACTAAAGGAACAAGTATAAAAGCTTTCCACACTAGAATTCGACCAACTGACGGGTGACTCGTGACCAACAGAAGGTGTTTGCACGAAATAGACTAACTGACTGGTGACTCATGACCGAGAGAAAGTGTTGAATCATTTTGCAAAGCAGAGAACGACGCAATAAGATTGCTCAAATGTAAATAGAAAGCAAGTAAAGTATTCGAAAAATACAATTGAAAAGTAAAGGATTTGAATTGAAATATAAATGGTGATTCACGTACATCAGATACTTCTTCACTCTTTGCTTCCTTACGCATGGAAATACAGAGTTTTGACAAGTGATTTTCAGTAAAGGTGAACACCCAAAAAACTACACTAAAATATCTTATTTATAGTATTTACAATGTAACTACCTAGGTACACGATCTACGGACACGTTTAAAACATAAGATCATTGCTCCAGTAGATCTCGCCACCTATTTTGACACTCAATCAACACACGAACTTGTAACACCCCAATATTTTCAATTATTAGATAATTTGGATTTTAATTATTTATTTAATTAGAAAGTGAATTATTGGCATTTTAGGATTATTGGAATTATTTAATTAAATAAAAAGGAAATTGGGATGTTGGTGTAAATAGTAGAAGGAAAGGGTGTGAGGAGTAAAAGCCTCTAAACTTATTATTTTGTTATTATTATTTTAGAATAATAATAAAAGAAAAGAAAAGAGGAAAAAGAGAATTGGGAGTCTTTCTGGAATTTTGATCGTACGTGAGAAGTGAGAAGAGGCGGAAGGAAAGAGAAGAACCAAGAACTCAAAGATTCAAGGAATTGCTCAGGTAAGGGGTGATTTTATCTGATTATCATGCCTTATAGATTTTGGGAATGATAGGGTTGATTAAGTTGTTAGAAATTCCAATTTAGGATTTTCTAGGTTTATGGAATTTGATCCTAAATTACCTATTGGTGTGAATTTGAGTAAATTACATGACATAGGGTTGTTAGGTATTGTTGGATTGTGTTGTTGTGCATCATAATGTTGTCTATTGAATGATTCTGGTGACAATCTGTGGTTTGGTTCGTATTTAGATGATGAAATTGAGTTGAGAAAACAAGCAAGCTGTAAAAATATAATTTTCTACTACATGGGATCGCAGGAACCGGTTACTCCCTGAGATGAACTGAGTTCCTGGTACATTTTCCAGCAGAGTGATAATTCTATGTCTGGGGAACCGGTTACCTTGTGGGAGGAACCGAGTTCCCAGTATATTTTCCAGGAAGGTGTTTTCCATGTGTCGTGGGAACCAGTTACCTTGTGGGAGGAACCGAGTTCCCAGTACAAATTCCAGAGGCGTGTTTTCACTATGAGAGTGGGAACCGGTTACTCCCCTGGAGGAACCGGTTATCACTGTTACTTTTTTTGAAAATTATTAAACTTTGAAAAATCATATCTTTTGAATCGTAAGTCCTTTTTAATCGCCGTTTTGGACATCATTCTTTAAATTAAATACTCTATTTTATAAAATGAATAAAATAATACTTAATTGGTTTTATTTTGGAAAAGTGTTGGTTTTTCCGATTTGGTAGTTATTCGTATCTGGTGTACTTGGTGGATGGAAATAGTATGTTGTTGTACTGATGAATTGGATGTGTATTGATGTTTGCATGTATGAGTTATTGGTGGCATTACTGGTTGATGAGTAAATGTTTGCATGTTATATTTCTGGTGATTTGTTCATAATGGTTGTTGATATCATGTGTTGTTGTTGATGTTGCATAATGTTGATGTGCATGCATATACATTTGGTGGTAGCTAATTCCCATTGTGTGGAATTAGTGAGTTGGCCAATATCCGTTGCCGAGTTGGATTGGACGGTGAGGTTTTATCTATGTCCGAGTTGGAATGGAATAGATGTTAATGTTGTGTCCGAGTTGGAATGGAACATTATGTGAATTTAGTTCACTGTCAGTACCACATGCATAGAGTCTTGCATTGCATTTTGTACGGATTATAACATGATAGGATGATTTCCAGTGTTATAATCTTGTTGTTGTGTGTGATGTATGTTTATGACTTGGATTGTGAATTAAATCTGATTATGCTGAATAGGGTGGAATAATGGCTTATGAGATTTTGTTGTTTTACGAATTTATAATGCATTTTAATTATGATGAAGTCTCACCCTTACTTTGATGATTTCAGATTGAAGTTTAGCAGCTTAGGAGTTGGTGAGGATGGCTCGTAGAGCTATGCTTTTATTTTATTTAGAGTCATTGTTATACTCTATTTCGTATTGATGTTTATTTGGATATTTGTTTGATTACTCAAGGCATAGGCCTTTGAAGTTTTGTTTGGTTTTGAACTTATCCAAGTTTTGAGGTTATTCTGTTGTCTAGAACATGTACACTTATTGATTAATTAAATTATGTTCTTTAGTAAAGCATGACATCTGTTTGGAAAATTTATTTTAAAGAAATTGTAATGCCCTTTAATACATGTTAACTCTTAATATATTATAATAATAGCGGGGTATTTAGAAGGGTGTTACAAAACTACTGGTAACTGCTTGTTGAGTTCGAAACTTGAATCTTCTGGCAAGACTAAATTATTTAGAAATCTTCTAAGTCTTGATTTCCTTTGGTCGACAAGACCAACTTCGACTACTTCATTCATTCTTTCAACTTTTGGTCGACTAGACCAATTCTCCAGCACTTTGTTATTTGGTATCAGCTTTTCTTCTTTTGATCAACAAAGCCCAATTTCAACATTTTGGCTCGATACTCCTATTGGCCATAGAATTCTTCCATGTGACAAAGCCAAATTCCAAACACTTTTATCCAAAAACCCTTATCTCAAAGGATTACCCTTATCTTATGGAAATATCTTGATTAACTACACGTGTTTGAATACCTTAAGATTTTTCAAGGTAACAGTCTCCCTTCCTAAAACGTGTGAGGGACCCAATGGTTATCAACAAACTTAGCTTTCTAAGACAAACTCATTGTGAAAAATATTTTATGATACTTGTGCTTCCTTAAGTGACACTTGAGAGACTCACCAAAATATTTGCTTAAAGGACTCACCACAAGCTTCACTTAAGGGACTCGTCCCAAGATCTTCATGACAGACTTGTCCCAAGGTTCTCTTGAGAGATTAGTTCAAAGCTTCTCTTAAGGGACTTGCATAATCTTTAAGATGGTAGTACACTCAAACTAAATCACTTCGCCTTCTTTAGTGTCTCGTGCTTGAGGGACTGTAGAGTAGGATAATTTTATTGGGCTTAGAAATGGATGGTTCAGTATAAAAATAACTCATGGAAAGAGCGAACAAATTCTTGAAAGTCCAATGCCCAAAATGGGCTTAGTTGTCCAAATTGGGTCTGAGCGTTCAAATTGGGTTTAGTCAGTTGATAGTATACATAGTCTATTTCACTTAATACACGTGGCCCATGAGGTGTTCAAGTAGCAACAACATGAAAATATCATTCATAGGGGAAAAACGGTCTCCTCCACAATTTGAGAAATAATTGATTTTCCCTTACTCTCATATATATATAGATAGATAGATAGGTAGATATATTTTAAATAGTGTTAAATATGTTTTTGGTCCCTATAAATATTTCAAATTTCATTTTTAGTTCATATTAAAAAATGACATATATCAGTCTCTAAAATTTATTTATTCATTCAGATTTAGTCCCTGCTGTTTTCCCAAATTTTAAAAAGGGTTAAATATATAAATCCCCTGTAATGGTAGCGATATTTGCATTAGACCTCTGTAAAATTATTATTTTTAATTATCCCCTATGATTTCTGGGTACCCCTAAGCGTTTAAAAACGGAGTGAAACGGGTGTAAAGAAAAAAATATATTTTACAAGGTGGTAATATTTTTGCAAAGGGGGCAAAAGACTTGGAATTTTAACATTTGAAGGGGCTGATTAAGAAAAAACATTACCAGGGTCTAAAATGAGAATTCGCTAACATTACAGGGGGTTATATAATTAACCCTTTTAAAAACGGTTTAACTACCCTTAAACTTTTAAATTTTTGAACAACTTTTTTCATACGTGTTTAGAATACTATAAATTGTTTCTTTATGAAATTTTAGAATTTTTTAAAATGAGAAGGATTAATATGAATTTTTTAAATTTCAAAAGATATTGATAAAAGTAATGAAAATTTCGACTTAGAAATTAAATCTTGAGGTCCTTTTTTTATGAACTTTTTATAACGTTTTAAACATGTCTGCAAAATAATCATTCAAAAATACATAACAATTTAACAACAATGATTAAAATACATACATAATTTTGTAAGGATTAAAACATGTCACGTTTTTATATAAAAACTAAAATCAAAATTTAATAATTTATAGGAACAAAAAACATATTTAATCTTTTAAAATATTTGGTATAAAAACTATGTCGAATAGCATTGCTATAATCTTATTTATGATATGCAGTCCTACAACTCGATTTTAATTGAATTTTAGTTTGCAACATAACTCAAAATTATATTTAGATGCTAACACATAAGGGAGGCAAAACGATCTCCCATACATGTTCTTTTTGCCCACATTTTGTTTTAATGTTTTAAACCTGTAATCTCTAATGTATTCACTCTGCCTTAGAACACCTGCATTAACATGTTTTTTTTTTTTTTAAAAGATGAGTGTCCCCCTTCAATTTTTTTTTCAAAAGTTTATGAGCACGTATCAACATATTTTTTACAAATTTAGAGTTAAAAGATGAGTTCAATTTTTTTTCCCATAAGTTTAAATTGTACGTGCATTAACATAATTGATTTATGTTTAAAAGTATTTATGTAAAAATGAGATGAATAATAATTTTCAGTAAAAATCACCTATAGAATAAGTTTCAGAATAATTTATTCACCTCTAGAATTAATTATGGGTGTTCCAAAAGCCAATCCAAACATATATAAGTTGAAAATTGAAATCACTCATTTTGAAACCTCATGACCAAAATAAATAGAAAAAGAGGACAGATCGCGTGTCATATTACAAAATGGCTTAGACGCTAAATAAGATTAGAGGACAAAACAAGATCCTCCTCGAGTCTTTCTCAAATGCTCAAAACAAAATTACAGATTATCAGGCAAAGCTCTGAATTCAGGCATCTCGACCAAAAGAACCGCCGTTTTATTTAATTCCCATTGAACTAACAAAAATACACAACTTACAGCAGAAGACTGTATAGAGACATTTCAAAACTCATCAGGTTCCTCACAGATCCTCAGGGCCATTAATTTCCTGTGCATGGAAGTTCTAGCTTTAGGACTACTTAGAATGATAAGGACCATGTAAATAAGGACAATGTAAATGATCAAATACCTTGTTGGCAAGCACAGTCCCGTCAGGTATTTCCAGCTTTGTGCCAGGTTTTGCAACGATACTTACCTTTCCCTGTCAGGCGCCAGTAAGATAACATAATTAGATTTATTCAAATTCTCAATGGCATAAAAGGAGATGGGTAGGGAAAATTAATAAACTACTTGCAGAGAGAATACAAAACTGGAACCTCAACAAAATTGTACTGGGTCAGTTTGAAAATCAACATGATAATTGTATGATTTGTTGCTGACATTTTTATAGGTTGTTTGGTTTCCAATTGGCAAGGCCCAAAACAGAAATCCAAACATGTTATTAGTTTACTTGCAATAAGTCAAAATTTAGAAAGTTTCTGGAACAAGCATAAAGATCGTCTCAAAATTTGATCTATACCATTAGAAAAACAACTCAGCTCCTAATTTAATACTTTGACTTTGGTCATTGTTTGTTTGGTAATACTGCTCCTAAGGAAGGATCAAACCTCACCACACCTTAGCTGATTCTTAAGAGTTAAGACTAGGCCTAACAATATCAATTTTGCTATTAGCTCAGTGTGCGCGAGGAGCCTTTAGAAGAGGAAGTATTAAAGTTTCCTGCATTTACTATTTTAGACCATATAATTTTTCTGTTTTACTTTTTCCATCTAGTGATTACTAGCTGTTAATGATAGAATAGGTTTGTTATGACGATTATTGTTTTGTGGTAATACCTCTCCTTCAGTTGTCTATATACCCTTTGATCCATTAAATATAGAGTTGAAGCTCAGTTTTCATTCACTGGCAGATCATCTTATTTACTTCTTATGATTTATGAGTGTAGAAGTTAACATTCATAAGAGAGTTTATGACTACTAGTAATTGAATTTAAAACAGCAACAAGAAGCATTTATATGACCCGGAGTAATTAAAGTCATATTTATGCTAAGACACAGAAACAGTACAGAACAAAAGAATCAGACAAAAGGATAAAATCGAAGACCTTAAGGGTAACACCAGCTCCAAACCATACATCGCCTGCCACTTTTAGACTGTCAAGCTCAACAATACTGGGGATTGATTTGAACCTTCCCAAGAAGCTGCTAACCTGTGAAGGAGAGAAGGAAAATCAATACTTATATTCACCATCTAACCTAAATTAAGCATAAACATAGATCTTAACCTTCTTATACTCCGGCCCTAATTCAATAGAGGGGTTTTCAGGATTTGCCCTAGCCTGGTTCCTAACAACAAATCCATCTTGTAAAGTGTAAAGGTCTGACTGCAAAATGGTACAACTAATCGTGTTAAACAAAATATTTTTAAATAATTTGACAAACAAGTTCTCATGACTTCAATCAGAAAATCTTTTAACCTGAACAAGAAGCAAATCTGAAGTTGCCTTCACTGGAAGGAAGCGGGATCGAGGAACATTAATTCCAATAGCCTTATCAAAGAACTGTTACAAGATATATGATATTAAGAACACTAGGACAAAAGTTTCAGCATTAAGAACATGTTAGTAACATTAACATCTCAATAAACATTTAGTACCTTAATAGCTGCACCAGCTGCTGTTTCCAGCTGAAGAACTTTTACTCCATCAACTTCCTAAATCCACAAATTTTGTCAGCAATTTAGATCTTAATGTCAAAGAGTCGTCGGGCAACTACCCGACAATATAGCAACCCTGTAAAAGAAAATAAAACAAACAGAAAAGATGAGCTATTCACCTTAGGATTGGGAATGATCTCCATCTTCAGAGCATCAGCCTCAACAAGCCTTTTAATTGCTTTTAAGTTCACCCATCTGTAAATCATATGTTGTCAATAGTCAGCACGCCAAATGTGAATATAATCTATAACAATCAAGGAGAAAACCAACAAAACTTACAAGTTATTTGTATTGAAAATTTTGAACTTCTCGATTGACTTAAATTCACTGACCTGCAAGAAAGCAGACATTGAATGATCAAGCTAAAAAATTCTCCAACACATTTGCCAATAACTTGTCATCATAATTTACAAGAATCTTGCAGCTACCATAAATTATGATCAAATATGAGAATATCATGGTCAAAAAAGAGCTGCACACTGTTATCAAGTGAGCATCAATTTGAGGAAGGTAAATTGAGAGGAAAAGGAGAGGGTAGGGTAGGGTAGATTTTGTTAACAATATTAGGTTAATGTATAAACCTCATCCACTTTATTACTTCTTACGGTAACAGATAAACCAAATAAAAATTCCAAATGTGTTTGAACATAATACCACTCACTTCCCAGTTTCCACTCTAAATCCTAATTAAGGAGTCATCATCTGGTAAAACTTATGAACGTTGTGCTACCAATGTCAACAATGGATAAGACTTTAAAATATATATTGACAATTCATGATTTATAATTCATAAGAAGTGGCCAAGTCTCGTTCAATTCAATAGGCTTTTTGTTTTCTTAACATAGGAGCTATAATCAAAACAAGAGCTGATAATGTAAAAGGGTTTAGTGAATAAATGATGCGTCATAACTCTCCATAGTTCCTTATGTTGAATATATCATTTTCGACCTTCAAATTTTTCATTAAAAATTAATGTTATTTTTATTCAAACGAAAGCAATTTTAGTCTTTTTCCGTTCCTCTTAAAAACTGGTTTTGCCAAGCCATGAGCGTTCCGGACAAATAAGTATTTAGTAACTCGTTAGCAGCAATTCAACTTAATGGTCCTTGACAGCCAACAAAATATAGCAAGTAATTTGACATTTCCTTCTTAGTCATAAAAACCCACATAATTAACCAAGATCCTTATGCTTTATAATTTACAAAAACAATTACCTAGTGCCTACACTTGGGAAAGGGAGATGATCTAAGAAAGAATACAAGACAGATTTCGTGACTTACATGTTCATCTGGGACTTGGGCAATTTCCAGGAGCTGCATTAAACAATCAAAGATAATGTCACTTAGCATCAATACCTTAAGATTCTAATTGATAATACCTTTCTAAACTTTATTTTAAGGTTAAGAAAAATAAGGAGGGATCAAGGCTGCCGAAGCAAGATAACTGAACTCTTGATGCATATATTTTCTTTTGGAATAAAAATTGCATATAGAATACACAACTTTGAAGCAAGTTAAAAAAAGAGGGACTTCAGACATTTGCTACAATAAGATTACTGACTTAATTAGATAAATCTTGGTTGAGAAGAAATGAGTTGAGCAACAGATACGTGCCTGAACCCTTCCTTCATAAGAAATAAGAGTGCCACCTTTCACATCAGCCAATGTCTTAGGAGTCACCTGCATTACAAGCACCGAGAACAAAAAATCAATATTATGTAGGTCTAAATCTAAATGGCAGTTTCTTGATAACAACCGTCTTTATTTACCTCCATACAGTATTCATTCTTGTTCTCGATCAAATGATTTAAGAGTTCTTGATTAACCAGTCAAGGATACTGCTGTAGTAGAGATACCCTTTTCATGTATAAATAACAAAAAAGCAACACAACCAAAAAGTAATAGAAAAGAAAACATAAGGAAGGATACTCAAATCAACTAGGGCACCCAAGTTATCTGAATTGGCAACGAACACATACTCCTTACCCTGTAAGAGAATAGAAAAAGAAAATATAGTGATTGATTAATTTTAAACAAATAGAAGATAAGGTCCAACTAGAAATAAATTGGGTTCTGACTTCAACCTGTGATAATAGGGCATCAAGCTTTCCACTGTTCATTAGTGATGAGAAGACATCTCCATGGCCAGGAGGGTACCTGTGCATGAAGGAATTATTCGTAAATCTATTGGCAGAGACATGCTCAAGGTTATAGTTATGATCAACCCCGCCAATTAAAACTTATCAATTCTTATGTTAAACAGCAACAACTCAATCTATGAGGCAATATGAAATCTATGCAACTCTTTGGTGCATATGATTAGAGCATAACTCTTGCATCTATGAGGAAAACAAGTTTTCATCAGCATCTCCTTTTGGGACAACATTAAGTGTTAGCTTATATTTAGAGCAAAGCCCTTGATCTTCTTACAAGGGTTTCTTTGATTAAAGAGTTAACATATTGGGTAGCTTTACTTCATTGATGTTTTCTTGTTCCCTTTGTTCTGTTTTCAATTTTTATTCTGTAAGGAGGTTCTTTAATTCTCTTGACCGTGATACATATATGATTCTCACACCTTTCAATAACTTGTATTTATAAATGGTGAATTGTCCGACTATTGGATAAAAGTTTACGTGGAATAGATTGAGTATATAAATTTTTAAATAATTGAAATAACAGATGAAAAATTCTAATAAAACTAGTGAGTCCATGCATTTATGTTGCAGAGAAAAAATACAAATGAAGTTGTACCAGCCGTCCTTTCCAGTCTGCCCTTTAGATGGAAGTGGCAAGAAGTCATCCACAACTAATCGAGGATATTGGCTCTGTAAATTTTTGTTCGTGCAAGAAAAATCCAATTACGAAGTTAAAACACAATTTCCAGAAAATTCATAATATAGTAGTCCAATAAATTAGACGTACAAACCTGGTTAAAGGTATGAATCGCAACATTCGAGTTTGTATATTTTTCAACAATCTACAAACAGTCGAATTGTTAGATTACATAAAAATACAGCCTATGATTCTACCCTAGGATGGGGGTCGAAGGTAAAGCTCACACACCTTTTGAGTGTCATCATGAGTGTTGAATGAGTTCATCAAAAGCAACGGAACACTGCTTCCATATTTGGAATTGAGATTCTAAAACAATTTATGTTATCAGTAGAAAATCCATACAAAGTCTTGAAATAGAATAAAAGCCAAGCAAAGGAATGATCTGAAAATTACCTCAATTTGGATGACAATTAAATCAAGAAATGTCAACCCATCACGAACTTCAATAACAGATCTGCAGTCCATTTCATTCGTTAACAAATTAAAGCTTGCACGCCGATGGTTAAAATAAAAAACTTAATCATCTAGATTAAAAACGAAAATAACATAAAATATTATCATATTGAGCATACTTTGGACCAGTGCAGCCCATAGTTGTCCCCAATCCTCCATTAAGCTTCAAAACCACAAGCTTGTCCAAGAGGTTCTTCACATCTGAAGAACCTGAAACAATTCGATTCACACGGTAAGCACATGAATCTATTATACAATTATACAATCAAATAGGCTAAATCGAAAAACAGGAACGCAAAGATTACCCTCAGGAGTTGGTGCCAAACTGTCATAAGGCACAACCACTTCATCAGTAGGTGTCTGGATCTTACTCCATTCAACATGCTGTGCTTCTCCACTGCGATCAACGATTCAATGCATTGAGAAAAAGTTATCAAACCAAAACCAAATAACAAAATCACTGAACAAACATCTTAGCGTAACAAAAAAGCGATTGGCACCTGAGATAACGAGCGACGAGGTTGATGAATCCGTTCTTCTCGTTTTCGCTGCATGCAACACAGATTCAAGATATATGAAAATATTAACCGAAACAAATAAAATGAAATTCCGATTCTGATCGCATCGCTGGAAATGAAAAATGGACCTGATTTGGGACAATGCAGCGGTGGCAGATTGAAGGTTGGAGAGTTTATCGGCGTTGGCGGTGGCCATGGAAGGAAGGTTCTAGAAAAAAGTGGAGATTAGCGCGGGAGAGTGAGGGCGGTTGAATCGGTTATGAGAATGGTGAAGAGATCGATGGTGTTGTTTTGGGACATAGTTTTTGTAATTTATATGCACCCGAATAAATTGGTGATACAACTCTTGATCACTAAATTATTAGTAAAATTTTATTTAGATTCATGCAATTATAGCATTATCAACTGCCTACTCATTACTAAGACATGATACCAAACATCCTTAATTACCCTTCTACATTAATTACATTATAGTATCAAATAATAGGATAGAAGAGTAAATAACACAATAAAGAATTATAGAGTCCATCACAAAACTTTGTTTTGCTATTTTGCACAAACATTGTAATTTTTTTTAGTAATGATTTTTATTAAACTTTTTCATCTTTACTATGAAGCGATGATTTATGTCAAACTTTTTCACCCTTTAATATCGATCAACAGTTTATATGAAAGTTTATTCTTTATCGATTCTTGTTAATGATTTCAAACTCATATGCAAATTTTCACAATATTTTATTAAAGTTTTATCCAGCATTACCATGTGTTTTCATACCACAAAATCTTTTTTTTTTTTATGTATATCTTTGATTTGTTTGATGTTTGAATATTATTTTCTGGTATAGTCCAAAAAATTGATTTACATAACGATTTGTTACGATTTCTTGTCCATTATGTTATTGACATGTTGATGTTTGAATTTTTGTTGTTGTTGTCATTGTCGACCTATTATGTTTGACCATTATAGATGATGTGGTATGTCTTCAAATATGTATGATTTTATGTTAATGAAATGTTTTTTTTTTTTTGTTGCTTTTCTTACTCTTTATTGTGATGCTTAGAAGTTGATTCTTTTTTAAGATAGATATAATTTATTTATTTATTTTTTGCCTTTTGTCACTTTTCTTATCATCATCACTCCATGTCAAGACCATCCATTCGCGTGATTGATCTGTGGATTGTTAAGGAGCGGAATTGACAATACCATTTTGAAGGGGGTTATCTAAGATAGCAAGATATTCATTCTTGTTGTCACACTGTTCTCTAGATTTCAATGAACTTAAAATACTTGCTAACTTTGTATTTCATAGATAGTGCGACAAAATTCATGTTGTTACTTGACCTCGAGATTTCAATATGTGGAAATAAAGATTACAAGAACACCAAACTTATATAATTTATAATGGTGACCCTTTACTCGATGAACTACCTTTGAAGATCTTAGTAGGTTGTGTTATTCTCTTAGTTAAAGTTTTTAACCCATAAATAAAAGAGTTTAATGGACATATGGTGTAAAATACTTGTACACCGTCGTCTAATTAAAAATCAACAATATATTATGTCATCAAAATAATTTTAAATGTGATTTAACATAATACACATTGATGATTAGTTATTAGTGTAAAATTATTTTACATTAATCGTGCATATCTTATTTTCTTAAAATAAAAAGGGTCATTGCCATGTGGTCACTCGAATAGTTTTTATTTTCATAACAAAATATTATATCAATAGAGGTGATAATCATCAAAGTGTAAATAGTTATAAAACATAACAAGTGTCTAAAAGACTATTGAGAATACAAATTGAAAATTAGCAAGAAAAAATAACAACAAGAACAACAACAATCAATAAATCAACAAAAACAAATAAAGCAGGTTAGGAAAAATGCACAAGTAACTAAAGGCTAATCCCGTTGGATCCAAGTTAGAGATTATACCTCAAGAACTACCATCAATAGATTAGAACTCACCAAGAGAACACAAAACCGCAAATAAACACCTAATTCATAACCAAGACAAACACTCGACCTAATATTGGTTAAGGCAAAAGATAAGGTTTTGAAGTCAGTCAGAGGAAGTACATGAGCACTGTAACACCCCAGATTTTTAGAATTAGTTGTTTAATTGATTTTTGTGAATTATTAGTGATTTGTCGCGTGATGTGTGTGGTATGTTGTGGGATAGTGTTAAATTACTATTATTTATAATTAAATAATTGTAGTTATAGTATTTAAAGTTATATTAATAATTTAGGTTATAATAGTTAGAATTATTTAATAATAAATAGAATAATTGGTGTGTAGAGATAATGAAGGCATTGTGGTAATATATGGTGATAAGTGAGGGCATAAAGGGAATGGCATAGAAAGAGTCCTAGGGATAAAAAGAGAAAATAGAATAATAACAATCATTCTTATACAATCGTAGTTTGGGAGAACAAGAAGAAAAGGCTAGGGCTCAGAGAGATTTGCTATAGAACACGAAGAAGAAGGAAATCAAAGTTGTTAAAAATTAAGATAAGGGGTGTAATCGAGTTTATTATGATTGATATCAGGTTAAGATAGATGTAGGATTTTAGTTCTCTTTTGATTGATGATGTGTGTTGATTGTAGAATGAAATTTTGTTTGGTGATGATGTTAGGTGCAATTGATAATACTGAATTGTATACTTATGTCGATGTAAATGAATGTGATTAATTGTGTGAATTCATGTGTTTAATAGTGTTTTGGTGAATTAGAATGTTGCTAATGAGGTATGTGATTAGGAATTGAAACTTAGAATATGACTTATGATTTGTGTATTGAATGAGAGTTAAGGATGTTTGGGCATAGAGAAAAGTAATTTTCGTGTCAAAAACAGCAAAAAAGTGCTCCTACTCTG
Organism: Vicia sativa; assembly: GCA_021764765.1. Classification (NCBI taxonomy): domain Eukaryota; kingdom Viridiplantae; phylum Streptophyta; class Magnoliopsida; order Fabales; family Fabaceae; genus Vicia; species Vicia sativa. The sequence continues at coordinate 164,160,796 of CM038794.1, forward strand.
CATGTAACCGGATACTGCTTTTTAGATACTCGAGTACACTGAAATGAAAATTAGTAAAGTTTCAAAAATGAATAACTTTAGTTCCGAGTATCTGATTGACGCATTGTTCATAGACTTTATGATTCAAATCATAGGCTTTATTACGAATACCTCATTCAACAATTTATTTATCACATAAAGTCAATCTAACAAGTTTATTTTTATATTTTTTTAGCTTGGCAGCTTTTAAGAAACTCAACATTGTATGTAACACTCTTTTAAAGTAGAAAAAAATTCACAACAAAAAAACATAAGTCATTCTTTATTAGCGCAAAGAAAATTTGAATTGCGAACTATTAGTTGACTTCGTTAGTAACTTTCTAGTTTAAGAATAGCCTTTAATTCAAGTGAATATCTTAATCCACCCTATAGGGGTGGGGCGCATCCTGCGAAAATTCCAAAATACCCCTCTGAAAACCGAAAATCTATTGTCGGTAAGGACCCCAATTTGTTCAACCCAGGAAAAATATGGTGGCACTCATGAATCAGTTAAAAACAATATCGGAGATTAACTTCCGGTATTGTACCGAAAGTATAACTCCGACCACAGAAGCGAGAACATTGAGTTACATGCCACCTGGATATTTTGTATGTTATCGGAAGTTTATTTTCGATTTTGTCACGAATGTTCATTGCTATAAGCAGCAACCATGGTGATCACCACCATTCTTTACTTCCGGTTTTGTCTCTATTTTGAAATTCTGCAGCAATCTCCACTGTTTTGTCTCTACTTTGTGTATTTATGAATTTTATTATGTTTCATAGGTATGGTGCACCCTGATAACATTCCTAAGCCCGATGACACCGAAGTTGTATCGCCCGTTGTTCCGCCCGCGTAATTAAGTCGGTCGATAATCGTGAACATTTTGACAATGTTCAAGAATTTGATGTCCGGGACGATATGTTGCAGTGGATTCGTTTAAAGGCAACGAGGTTAGGATTTTGTATCGTAATAGCAAGGTCCAATTTTGGCACTGATAGAAGAAATGCCTTTGTTATTTTGATATGCGACAGGAGCGGGAAATATGTGGGCACCGACGGGGTGATGATGGGGAAACTGTTAGAGACATTTATTGGAGTCATCCCGACTCCATTAAATTGTTCAACACGTTTCCTACCGTGCTCGTAATGGACTCAACGTATAAAACCAACAAGTACAGACTTCTGTTGTTGGAAATTATTGGTGTTACATCGACCGAGAAGACGTACTCAGATGGTTTTGCATTTCTGGAATGCGAAAAAGAAGACAACTTGCACTGGGCGTTAGAGGTGTATCAGTCCATGTTGAAGGACCAAGAGGATATGCTAAAGGTAATTGTCACCGACCGTGATACGACTTTAATGAATGTCATTGCAACCGTATTTCCGACTTCCTCCGCATTACTTTATAGGTACCATATTACAAAAAATGTGAGAAGTTGGGTTAAACCTGCTGTGGGGTCGAAACAGGTCGCGGGTGAAGATAAAAAGTTGGTAAAGTCTGGTGTTATTATGGAAAAAATCATGGCTGCATGGAATGCTATTGTCAATGCATCTACAAAAGAGATGTATATTGATGCTGTTTTACAATTCAGAGTTGTTTGTGAGAAATATTTGAATCTGTTGAAATATGTGGAGAGCATAATACTTGATCAGGTGAAGGAGAAACTTGTTTGTGCATGGATTGATCAGGTGAAGGAGAAACTTGTTTGTGCATGGATTGATCAGGTTATGCACCTCAGACATACAACATCAAACCGAGTTGAATCTGCACATGCTTGTCTCAAGAATTGGTTGGCAAATAGCAAGGGCGATTTGATTACGGGTTGGGAAGTTGTGAACCATATGATAATGAACCAGCATAATGAGATACAAATGAAATTTGGTCGCAGTATCACGGTGTTGGAACACAGGTTCAAGGATAATATGCTATATTCTCAATTGGTCGGTAACATATCTCAGGCGGCGCTTACTATATTTTCCATGAGGCGACAAGAGCTTCAACTGTGGGTGATGACGCCTCAAAGTGTGGGTGCATTATTGTGAAAACATATGGTCTCCCATGTGCTTGTGTGATAGCCAAGAAGCTGAGTGGTAATGTCCCGATAGGTATGAACGAGGTCTCTAATCATTGGAAGAGACTTAGTTTTGAGGATGACGGGAAAATGAAAAGTGATAAATCAAATATCTCTATCTTTACCGAATGGGAAGCAATACAAGCGAGATTTTTGAGAGATGATGACGCCACGAAGCTCCAAATCAAAGAAGACTTGAGAAAAATTATGGATTTGAAACCACTCTCCCAACCAGTAAAAGCAAAATGTGCACCGAAAAAGTTGAAACCTACACCGACCGAAAATTCTACTACGAGAAATCCTTCGTATTATGAACATGTTGACAAGGTATTTTCCGACTCACCTACACCAAAATCTCAGAAATATGCTTCCAAAGGTGCCCGTATTAGCAAACCACCGCCTACACCGCCTCCATCAAAAATACCTTCCATCGATCACATGCCGGTTTTCATGCACAAATACGTTGAAAGGATCGTGAATGTGGCCGGTGACGATAATTGTGGCTTTCGAGCTATATGTTGTTTGCTAGGTAGTCGTGAAGATTATTATAATACTGTGTGAGATACTCTAATCACAGAGTTGACAGAACACACAGAGTTATACACACGTGTGTTTGGGAGTAAGGAAAAGGTTGAGGAAATAAATCTTGCACTAGTACCTGTTAAGGTTGGATGTGCACCGGAGGACAAATGGATGCAGTTCCCTGAAATGGGTCATCTCATAGCAAGTGCGTATGGGAGAGTGTGTATTAATCCTACCCGATACGATTTTTTGGAAACTTATTTTCCTATGTGCATTGCTCCTAAACCAAATTCCATTGATCATATCATTTGTGTTGGGTGGATTTCAAATCCATGATATTTTGTTCAAGTCTACTTGAAACTGGAATATCCGATACCACCAACATCACCAGAGTGAGCGCTTCATTTCACAGAAGCATCAGAGACATGGCCAGACATTTTCATGGAAAGTATGCAAGAATACAACAAGTTGAGGGAAATAGGTATAGAAATAAATAGGGAAAAGTCAAAAGGGGTGGCACCGGTGGATTTATTTGGCAACACTTTTTTCGGCTCTTTCAAGTAGTATATGTAGCATTGTAATGTTAACTTCATTTTGATAATGTATAATGATGTCGAAATATAATCTTTTTTTTGTAATTTGAGCACTTGAAGAAAAATTGGATATATGACATTTTGTGTTTTACTCAATGTCTTATGTTCTGGTTCATTTCTGGTTTTTCAGTCCCAGGCAATTTACCGGAAGTTTACTTCCGGTTTTGGTATTAAGTACGAAATCGGAATTTAACTTCTGGTATTTCCACTGAAACAAAGATAGGATTTCTATGGTCCATGTTTACACCCTTCTACTATAAAAACACCCATCCTCTTATATTTTTCCATACAACAACATAAAAAATCAGAAATGGACATGAAATTGAACATCGAATGGGTTGCTGGAGTTGTCCATTTTCCCGGTGAAGAACCGTCTCGCGAATTCAAGATCACGGCGTACACCCCAATTGAAGAGGTACGTGAAACTTTGCAGGAACTTGTTCCTTACGGCGACGATCGAAAGGTAGAGAACATCGAGTATTGCTCGCTATCAGTCGACAATGAAGGGAATATGCAGTTCATGAACCGTGAACTGAAGAACGACGACGATTTACGGGCTATGTGGTCGGCTTATCAAAGTTTTCAGGAAAAAGTTCCACTCGAGCTAGACGCGACTTTATCAAGAACCATCGATGACATTATGAGGATGCTGCAACGTCCACCATGATATTGATTTGTAATGTTCAATTTATGTTTAACTTTCGGTTTTTATTTTCTAAGTTTATGTATTTCTTTGTTAGAAAATAAAATGAATTTTTCTGGATTTATGTTATGAACGAAACAGAAAATATAGTTACGGTTAGGGTCCAGAAGTTAAGTTCCGGGCTGTGGCAAAATACATTAGATGATGGTGCGTTCCGGAAATATATTTTCGGTTTTGAGGGGCATTTTAGGAATTTCACAGGGGTAGCTAAGAAGAACATGGGGTGGAATAAGAAATTCACTAATTCAAATAGATTATATTCATTAGCTAGGATTACTAATGAGGTTTACTTATATTTATTTTGGAATCAATTTTCAATATTTTTTATTTTTTATTTCTAAGTTTAAGACTTTGTTTAGGAATTTAGAATAAAGAAAATGATAAAGTTATTGCTTTTCCGCCAAGGGAAATACTTAATGTTCTCTACGAATTACTATCATACCCTCATCAAAATACAACAATACCTTTATATTCTTGAGATGAATCTCTAGACGCACTTTGACTCTATACATTTTTAAGTAAGACGCTGAGGCAATGGAATTTTTTTTACAAAAAATGCATCTACATGTAAATTATGGAGATGCATCTCCGTCGTTGTTTGATCAAATACACGTTAGGACCCTTTCTCCTTTCTCCTTCCTCACTTAAAAAAAAAACAACTCTAAACCACTCAAATTTCTCAAACTATTACAACTCACATTCTCTCAAAAATAATTCAACCAACTTCGCAAATTCTTCCATCAACATCAAGTCTATCAAATAGTTCATTCAATACTAAAGTAAACTTATAATTTGTAAGTTTTTTATTGTTCTAAACTTTTTTAAATTTTTGTATAAATTTGTAGAAATTGAGGATTATATGATATGCAGTAAGTGGTTTATATATGTAATGTAAATGAGAAACATGATTGATATGTAGTTTTATTGGGCAATTGATCTGCTGTCGCGGGCAGATCAAAAACGAGTGTTTTGAAAAATATTGTTTAGCGACAGTGACTCGAGTATCGTATCGCAAAGATTCTTGTATTGTTATTAATCAACAGAAATGATTATGGAGTGTTTATTTTAGGATCAATGTTTAAAGAACATAGCAAATAAGCAATTAAAATAAGTGATTATAAAAATAAGATGATCTAATGTTTTCGGGTTCCAGCTAATCATTGGTTTTTACCTTACCAATTCCCTAAGCGGCTTCGATCTCTATTTGATTTCAATACCAATTGACAAGTGTAATAGATATAAAATATATTGAATTCCCATTATGAATTAAGCAAATAGATTAATACAATCGTGAATTAAGCAAACACGATATAAAGCGCGATTTAACGACTAAGCAGCGTAAACAACTATTAAAGATTAGGAATACAATCATACAGATTTAATCAAGACATTCTATGAAATAACATATTAAGAAAATGAAATTTTATAAAATAGAATTGAAAGAGAAACAAAATTTAATTAATAAATTAAAAACCTCAAAGCGTCAGAACAGGATTACAATAGATCAACTTAGCAAGGTTTATCGTGAAAAGAAAGTTATATAACTGTAGCGGATGAAATCCTTATCAAACAAAATAAAAGTTTCCACTTACAAAACAAACCGGATCAAAAACATAACCTAGACCCACTAAAAAGACTCAAAAACAACTTATGCTAAAGGCAAAAACTTCAACGAAATTTTCAACCTGTTCGATTGAGTTTCTGGTTACAACATGGAAGTTGCAGCTCTTTCTATTAGCTTTCCAACGATTATTAGAACGCCTCAATCTGATTCATGTAGCTCCAATTATGAATTTTTCATTGAAAGTTGCTAATGCTAAAAAATAAAATATGAAAATTAATTATTGACAAAAATAAACTAAATTATAAAAACATCATAAAATAGAAAAATAAATAAAACAAACCATGGAAATGCCTAAGTACAAACATAAGAGAATATGTATTAAAATGCACTGATCACCAATATATTTATATGTTTGGAGGGACTGCATTTCTACCATTGATGCTAGTGTGAGTTGTAGAGAATTTTGGAGATGCTTCCCTGAATTTTTTTTCATTGTTTAGATACCCAAAAAGCGAAGATGCGTCTTTGGAGTCTATTAGTCTATATGTTTTTCTTTTTTTATATAGATCATTATGTTTATATGTAAACTTACAGACATTATGGATGATAGGCAAAGACATATTGAGATACGACATGATTACACACCATGCATTGGTTTAGAGGGGAAATAGTCAACCATCGCATGAACCTATTATTTCTAACCAAGTCGATGCAGAGGCGTAAGTTTATGGGGCTCATGTGTAACATCCCGATTTTTAAATATCTAATTATTAATTATTAATTATTATTATTATGTATTATAGTATGTGATAATTTATTTAATTGGGTGTTTTAAATTAAATTTGAATTATTTGAATATGTGTGTTATTTGAATAATTGAGTTTTATGAGTAGAATTATGGTTATTTAGTATTGGGCCTATTTATGAGAATGGAAGTAATAGAGAGGTGTTAAATATTAAGTCCATTAAGAAAATACTAGTTAATAAGAATTAGAAGGGAATCATAATTAGAATTTCATTTGGAGAAAGAAGAGAAGAGAAGAGGAGAAAGAGGAAAAGTGAAGAGAAACCCTAGAAGAAGAATCTTCAAGGGGTAAGGGTGGATAATCCATGTTATTGTTTGATTGTATGTTGTGGGTAATGATTAGGAACATGCTAGTTTGTTCAATTTCAATTTCTAGAATCTTTGAATGTTAGGGTTTGAAAGGGAATTGTGTTCTTCAACTTAGAATGATGACCCATGACTAGAAACATGTTATGATACCCTTTAATGATGTTATTTGGTTGATTGGAATGAGTTTTATGTGGTAATTTCGTGGGAGAATGGAACTGGTTCGTAGCAGAAAATTTCTTGTATCGTAGACCGCGCTTAGCGCGATAGGCCGGGCTTAGCGTGACCTGAAATGAAAAATATTATTTTTAGGATCTTTTGACATGGAATCTTATATTTATTGTAGTATTTTCATATATGTGATTACTTGATCCATTTGTGATTGAATGTGTTTTGGATTGGTTTTGAATACTATTTCAATGTATGTTTGATTACTTAAGTATAGTATGTGCTAATCTTATTTGATGGAATTTGTTGAATAACATTGGTGGAATGATATGTCATAATGTTATTTGTGATGTGTGGTGATATATATAAGATACATGTGATGATCTTGTTGTTGAAATATAATGTTGTGCAATTGATGTATAATTCACATGAGATGAATTGTGATGATATGCTTGGATAATTGAGGTTTTGTGAATAATCTTAATTTGCATATGTCGTCTTGGTGAGGTGTACATGCATACATTTGGCTCGATCCTTGTGTGGATAAGTAGCGGTGAAACGTTGGGTTCACAAATTGGCTCGACCCATGATGGACAAGTAGAGGTGAAACGTTGGGTTCACATTTGGCTCGATTCCATTGAAAATAAGTAGCGGAGGCTTTTGGTCTTGTCCGGATCGGAAGTAAGGGCTTGTATTCTATGAATGAATCAGAAGCAGGGTTAACGAAATATTCCCCAAAACTTGGTACCACATGCATATTGAGTCACATTTCATTATTGTCACATGAGTCATTGTTGAATATGCAATATGTGGAAATGAACTTGTGATGTTTAATCATATGGATTATTGAAGTGTTTGGATGGATGATAGTTATGTTATGGGTAATAAATATGAACATAATATACTTGTAATGTTTGTATGATCATGTTATCTTGGAACATCACTTGAAGTGTGTGGAATTCGTGATTAGATGTTGTTTCTTCATTATTTCTATTTATATACTTTTGAATAATGATGTGAATTCTCACCCTTCTATTATGATGTTGCCTCTACGTGGGTAACGTGCAGGTTCCAAGGATAGCGGTGCTTCGCACGAGACTAGTTGAAGAGTCTAGCTAGTTTATCCGTTACTAGGTAGTATAGTCATTGCTCTGGTCATGTAACACGGGGTTTATCTGGATTTCTGCTTTGATGAGATATTTATTGTGTATGCTCATCTATTTTGATTTGTATGATTGAGATACTATGCTGATGTGGCCTTGGTGCCGATGTATGAATTCTGATGATTTGAGTACGTTATGGATTCATTGCTTTTCATCCAATGATATAGTATGGGATGTAATCATTGATAGTATCTGTGAATAAGAATTAACCCGCTATGAAATGCATGATTTGTTTCAAAGCATGAGATTCAAATATGCGTTATGATTATGACCAGTGTGCATGTATTATTTTAATTGTAAAGTAAAGCATGTGATGCCCCTCTTGTTATGCATTTTATTTACTCTGATTGTTTAATAAATAAAGGAGAATTAGAAGGGAGTGTTACATCATGCATCTCCACCTTCTTCTTTCTATAAGAGGACGAGTGTCACCTGCTCATGCATCTCCGCCCGTGTCTGTGTGTAAGAGATAGGTTTCACTTATTTAGGCACCCGAGGCACCACAATTATCTGTGTCAATAGAGGTACTTGAGGTACCTCATGCACAAGAGACACATCTGTCAATGTAAATGTGTTTTTTAATGAAAGGAAGAAATTGTAAACAAAGATGAAGAGTGATTAGACCTAAAAGAAATTGGATTTAATGATAGATGAAATAAAATATTTTGAGCGTAATTATTTCCATTGACTCGGTTCATCGATTTGACGGTTCCTAAAAACTGAACCAAACCACATTGATTTTTATCGTTTCGGTTCAATTTTAAAACCAAACAAAAAAACAATCAATTTTATTTCAATTTGATTTAATTTGACTTATCAATTTAATTTAATTTTTCTAATCGGCTTACATCCCACAAACAAGCATAATACCAACCCAAGATTTATGGAATAGTTTTTAAATGAAACAAATGTCTTCAATAGTGAAATGCTTTTTACACTTTTAAACACCTGTGAAAAAAAGATTTATTCTAATGAGAACAAATTATTAAAATTCATATCTCTAAGTTTTGGTTTTGATGGTAAAGCAATTTTTGATAATTGTGGTTTCCATTAATACCTTTTTGATAATTGTGGTTTCCATTAATACCTTTTATTTGTTAGGTATAAGGGAGGATAAAGGTTGGCATCTGAGTTTTTTAGATGATCGAACATTGTTATCTACTTATCTTATGTACGGTAGGTTTCTATCTGTGTCATGCCAAACTCATTCTTTACACCATTGCATTTCTATTAACATAGGCTAATGAAGCAAAAGTTATATAAATTGTGTTAAAAATGACAAAAAAACGTTAAATACTCTACTTTTCAACTTAATTTATTATTCAAATTCTTAACAAGTATGCAAAGACACTAACATTTTCGTTTAAAGAATGTAGTTTGGTACTTGATTTGAAACAGTGTAAAGATTCATTAGATTTGAAGGGTAGTTCATAGTATCAAAGTAGGTGTAACTTTATGTTTTTCTTGAATCAACGATCCAAATATTTGCCAAATGGATGTTGGCAACAGAAGATGGGAGTTAGTTGGATATCATTGTTTTCTTAGTACTGGCATTTGGCATCTTGTTCCATTATTATTGCTATTATTTGAAGGTTAAGGTGGAGCTATGCAAGTACAACTATTTCACGTGCTATTCATCTCTTGTTAGGCATCTAGGTTAAAGAAATTTTTTCAACCCACCCAATGAGTTTCTTCCACATCTTTGAAAAACTAAAACTATCATTCGTAAGTTAATTTATAAATTCATTCAACAAGGTGAATTCGTAAGTTAACTTACAAATTGACTTTTCGAATTCACCTTATTTTATACATTTTATTATTTTAAATGTTGACATTTGAAAAAATAACCTTAATTCGCAAGTTAATTTACGAAATGTCTCTTTGTATGTTGTATGGTCACCTCTTTTCCTATTTCATTCATTTTCTACAACATAACACAAAAACCCTTCAACCCACACCTAAAATCAATACAACTTTTTGATCCAAATCAAGTTTCAAGTGTGTGATCCTAGCAAAGTGAGCATTAGAAGCTATAATTTGAGGTAAACTTTCACCCCCTCAACCTACATTTACTACTTTGTTGTTGTTAAAGTGCTGCATGAAATAGCGTCGCTTCGCAAGTTAACCTGCGAAGTTCACCAGAAAAAATTCGCTAGTTAACTTGCGAAATGTTCCCTGATGCATAAAACCAAAATTCTGTTTTACCATAATTTGCTTAGTTTTAACATAGTTTTATATATTTTAGGTATGATGCACCCCGACAACATTGTCAAGGCTATTGTGAAGGTTCCAATTCCGGACAAAGTGAGCATAGACGATAAGTCGATTGTGGTCAAAGAAGTAGATAAACGATTGATGTTGTGATCGATATGGGTTCTAGGAAATGTGGGTGTCCGTTCAAGTTACGTGGTTATTGTAGGGTGGATAATTTATGGCGGTTGACTATGATGTCTGGAATGCATAATCAAGAGTTGGAGACCAAGTTACATGGACATCCTATTGTTTGTCGGCTTAAGGTGGAAAAGAAGAAATATGTTTCTGAATTGTCGTTGATCAAAGTTGCACCTAGAAACATATTTTCCGGTTTGGAACGGAATAGAGCGGGATGTGTGTCAAATATAAAATCGGTTTACAATTATCGATACAAACAACATGTTGTTCAAAGGGGTCCGAGGTCCGAAATGAAACATTTATTGAAATGTTTGGACGATAACAACTATGTTTTGAGACATAGAGTTTGTGATGACAATATAAGTGTCTGTGATATATTTTGGACGCATCCGTCGAGTATCGAATTGTTCAATATATTTCCAACCGTTCTAATGATTGATTAGACATACAAGATAAATAAATATAGGCTTCCGCTTCTTGAAATTTTTCGTGTCACCTCTACCGACAAAACATTTTCGGTTGGTTTTTTTACATGGAATGTGAGAAGGAAGACAAAGTCACTTGGGCGTTGGATGTTTGCAAGACTTTGTTGAAATATGAAAAAAATACGCCTTTGGTTATTGTCACCGATCGAGATAACGCTCTTATGAATGCGGTTGCCACTGTGTTTACGTCGTCAACCGCTTTACTATGTTGGTATCACATCATAAAAAATGTGAGAGCAAGGCTAAAACCCGTAGTTGACACCAAAGAGAAGAAAGACGAAGACAACCAAATTGTCAAATACGGTGTTGTGGTGGAGAAGATTATGAGTGCATGGACGAATATTCTTAATTCTTCTACTGAAGAGATGTATACTACTAATGTGATCCACTTTAGAAACTTGTGTGTGGAATATCCCAAAATTTTGAAATATGTTGAATCCACTATTCTTGATCAAGTGAAAGAGAAAGTGGTGTGTGCATGGACAGACTATGTTAGATATTTGGGAAACATAACTACTAATAGAGTGGAATCCGCACATGCGACTTTGAAGAAGTGGTTGGGTGATAGTAAGGGTGACTTATGTAGAGATTGGGATGTTGTGAACCAAATTCTCATAAACCAACACAATGAAATTCAAACAACATTTGGAAGGAGCAAAATTGTATTGGAACATCGGTTCAAAGACAAGACTCTTTATACACAGTTGGTTCACAATATATCCCGGGCGGGATTAAATTTTATTTTTTACGAAGCAAAACGAGTGGAAACAACGGGTCCTGATAGTGTTAAACGTGGGTGTATGATACAGGCAACTTATGGACTTCCATGTGCTTGTATTATTTCCAAAAAAATGAAACTCAATTCCCCTATTCGAATGGATGAGATATGCACTCATTGGAAAAGGCTCTGTTTTGATGATTAAAATTCAACAAAGGAAAGTAGTTCCAATATTACCATCACAACCGAGTTGGAAATCATAGTAGATCATTTTTCAAAAGCGGACGGTACTACAAAGTTGCACATTTTGTTCAAGTATATTTAAAGTTGGGTTCTCCTATTCCGGCCACTTCCGTGGAATGGATGAAACATCACGAAAAAGAGGCGGAAACTTGACAGGATCATTTTTGGAGAGAATGACGGAGTTCACTCATTTCATGGATTTTGAGAGAGAATCCAATAGGGAGAAATCAAAGAATGAACCAGTTTTAGATTTAAGCGGGGACAATTTTTTTGGTTCGTTTTAGAATGTAACCGAACCATTTTTTGTATGTATTGTCGAAACATTGTCAAATCCTATCATTTCAACACACACACACACACGCGCACACACACACACACACATATAAGTTTTATATATATACCATTTTACTATATGTATTACTTTTTGAATGTCAAAAACACCACAAAACAAAATTTTGTTTTAGCCAAAACTGAGTTTTGGTTCTGTTTCTGCATAATTCGCAAGTTAACTTGCGAAATATGCCTGATTATTTAAAAAAAACACAGGGAACATTTCGTAAGTTCACTTACGAATTTACCTGATTATGTGCATTTCGCAAGTTAACTTGTGAATTTTGACCTGATAATATTTCTTTGGTCCATATTACTCCAACTTTGCTATAAATTGGGTCTACAACTCATTCATTTCCCCATCAAAAACCAAAATCATAAAAATGACACAAACCTATCCACACCTTGCGTTTGTCTACTTCACTGCTGCATTTGCTCCAGTTCAACAGGCTCTCGCAGGATACCCCGTACGACGAGCTCATTACGACACTGCATTCTCTGTTCTAGTATCCAGATAATCGCAAGCTAGAGTACCATTCACCTTCACTTGATACTGAAGGAAAAGTCAAGCTCACCCGGTTTCAGCTGAAGAACGACGACGACTTAGAGGTTATGTGGGAGACCTTTCATCGGTACTCAACAAAGGGTCCAATTGAGATGGATGTGTCGCTTAGTAGATCGGCAGAAGATGTTATCAAGATGTTGCAACGTCCACAACTTCCCGTTTATAATAATATGTAATCTAATTTTCTGCATCTACTATGTAATTTTATGAGTTAAGTTGAATGAATGGTATGAATTGTGTTAAATGTTTCTAAACTTTTCCCATCCAAAAAATCGTAAGTTAACTTACTAATTCACCCAATAAGGTGAATTTGCAAGTTAACTTACGAATTCACCTTATTTTCACAAAATAAGGTGAATTCGTAAGTTAACTTGCGAATTCACCTTATTTAAAAAAAAACAAGGTGAATTCGCAGATGCACTTGCGAATTCACCTTATTTTTAGAAATTCTTGGATTATTTCGTAAGTTAACTTGTGAAGTTCACCTCTGAGGTGAATTCATAAGTTAACCTACGAAACATGAGGGTATTTTTAGTTTTTCACCAGGGATGAAGAAGAATCACACTAGGTGGGGGAAGAAATTCCCCTAGCTTAATTGATGGATCAATGGATGTGTATTTCTAACACATCACTACTTAAAGTTTATTAAGACAATTTGAGAGCAACTTGGGTTGGGCCAGTTTTGCAAATTGGGTGGGGCCAGTCTTGCGAAATTTCATTTTTACTTTTTAAATTTGGAGATGTATATCTAAATGCACCACATTTTAATTTTTTTTGGGATATTTTCGGAGATGTATTATCGAAACACATTTTTTTCAAAATCAGGGGTATTTCGGAGATGCATCTTAGAATTAGGACATTACATCAACAAATACGAACAACCACCCCTCATTCTCATTTCTTCCAAATTCTAATTATCAAACACCCAAAAACCTCCAAAAACTCTACTTTCAAAACTCATTCAGATTTGTCTACTCATTTGCACTTGTTACAACTCACTCCAACTCTCAATTTCAACAACTCTAAAAACTTTAAATTTGAGTAAGTTCTCCAATCCGTTTCAATCTTAGCATGTGTATTTAAGATGTTTAGATTATGTATAACTAGTAAAAAAAAACTTGCTTTTATGTGTAGAAATTGGTTTTTGGTGTAAAAATGGTATTGTTAGGTTGAAGTTTTGGTTATGGAAGTCGTAGGTTTTTCGGAGATACATCTTCGAAAACCCCTTTGAGGAGTTTCAACGATGCATCTCTAAAAATAGGCATGGGTTTAATTTTTTAAAATTTTAAACATGTTCTTGTTCGTTCGCTTCCCTTTGATTAACAATGATTTGTTTTTCCAGATAAATAGCAAAGAACTCCAACTGATTGAGACTTGATAGGCCTAACCAAACTGTATTTGCTCGACGAGAGAGAGCTGAGCAGGATATGAGGCGTCGAGGATGCTGTCCGGTACCGCAGGAGGAATTGGAATGAACATCGAAGAGGAGGAACCCAAGCGGGTTCAGGTTCTAGAACCCGAAGAGGTTGATGTTTTAGAAGTCGAGGATGAGGTTAACCCGGGTTTTCCAGGAGGGTCGTCTGACACTTCCCTCTTGATCTATTACACCGATCATGTCGCTCAATATGTTTCCGTGGGAAAGGTATTTTTTTGTTACACTTTTCATTTTAATGATTTACGCACTAATATGTTTAAAATGATATTAATTATTTATCTTTACATGAACGACAGACACTAAAGCTCTTGAACCACACGCGTAAGATCTCCAAGTTGTATCACCCTGGTGAGGATTGGTTCAGAGAGGCCCTTTTTTCCTCGGACTTGTCGGTCGTTGTTGTTCCAATTATAGCACCATCATCCACGACATGCATGGGGAATTTGTTGAGAGGTCGCACAAGGAGACGCCATATTTCCACTTGCATGTTAGGGAGATAACGATCACACTTGATGACGTCGCCTGCCTGCTACGCTTTCCTATCAAATGAAGGTTACTTAACCACTTCCATATAAGTTGTATTGATGTGATTGAATGGATGGTCAACTAACTGGGAGCTCAACCAGAAAAGGCATTTGAGCTGTTCTCCTCTACCAATGAGGTTCATACCAAGTTCTCATTCCTTGAGTACCTATATAACCATCACCTCTCTTCACCATTTGATTTTGAGTTCGTGGAAGACGACTTCATTATTCTATATCACTGTTATTATGCTATGAGGTGTTACTTCGTGTTATTGGTTGGCATGTCCATTTTTGTGGACAAAAGTTCCAACTACGTGGATGTAACATACCTCTGGTACTTCATGGATTTGGATACAATGGGGGAGTGGAACTGGGGACCCGAATGTTTGATATACCTGTACCAAAAGATGAATGAAGCCTCTAACTGGAGGACACGATAACAAACATACTCTAGGACACTATTGACGGTAATTTTCATTCAAACTATTAAATTTAATTTACTATTAATAACTATAATTTGTTCTTACAAAAATATTCATTCAAATTACTAATATTTAATTATGGGAAGCTTTAATCAACTGTCTGTTTATCACTAATTACCAAGAAAATATAGAAGTAATAGATAAACCCCAATTTTCTGTAGACCGTAGAGGAAAAGAGAAAATTTGAAATTGATTTTAAAACCCATAATTTTCTAGTAATGAGCCTAGGTGGTAGTGAACTTCTTTGTGTTTATAATTGTAAAACAACCAAGGACATGTGAGATACTCTTAAAATGATATATATTGAGTTTCTTCAATTATTGAACAAGATAAAATGAACACACGAGGCAAAAAAGATAAAGGTCTCACTCGTAAATGTTTTTCTAAAATTAGAAATATTAGAAATCATACTGGAATATTTGTCACTAATCAATGTCTAGACATTCAAGATTGTAAACTCAATCCAAGAAGGAGGAAATCATAAGATGAGGATGTTTGTGAATTTTAGGAAAAATCAAAGAAGGAGGAAATCATAAATAAATAGAAAGAACTAGTTCAATTACGTAAAGATGAAGGTACAAGCTCAAAGACTAAAGAATCATCAACTTCATCATATCAAACAAATCCAATGGCTTCCTTAAAAATAACATGCTTAGTAGATGAAAGATCTTCAAAAGATTCAAAATAAAATGAAGGTACCTCATTTGTGAAAGGCTGTGAAGAAGAAGTATCGTCCAGTGGAATCTTTGAAAGAATAAGAGAAGAAAAAACACCCACAAGAAAAGAAAAATCGACCTTAGGGAGAACCATTGAATAATCCTCATCAAACAAAGAATGTGAAGTGTGCTTGAAAACATCACATGAGAAAGATGTCTATGATCTAACTAAGCCATCTTACAAGCAATCATTTAAAACTAGTGCTAAGTTAGTTGAAGAAAAAGATAGGATCAAAAAATACAACTTAGACCTTAAGGAGTATTTGGGGTTTCTTGAAGAAAGCAATAGAACACTTAAGTTAGAAATAACTAATGTTATACACTCAAAAGAAACTTGTGAGACTTGTGTCTCTTTGAAAAATGAAGTGACATATTT
The DNA here is from genome assembly GCA_021764765.1 of Vicia sativa. NCBI lineage: Eukaryota > Viridiplantae > Streptophyta > Magnoliopsida > Fabales > Fabaceae > Vicia > Vicia sativa. The sequence continues at coordinate 164,176,978 of CM038794.1, forward strand.
TCATGAAACTCTAAGCCAATTTAATAAGGGGAAATAAAACTTCAACTTTATATTATTAACTCAAAGACATTCCTTAAATAAAAATAGTCTAGGATTCAAACCAGTTAGAGCACTTAGTAAAGGCTTAAATAATAAGAAAAATAATTGTCCAATTTATAAATGCTCACAATGTAATAAATTTGGGTATTTAGAGAATTTCTACTTTGACAAGTTGAAAAGGTCTAAAGGTAACAACAACCTTAGACTTTATAGAAAATCTAACACACCTAGATCCAATAAAACTTGAGTGTCAAAGGTAAAACCCGAGTATATTTTGCAAGGATGCTTTACAACTCTAAGCCTTAATATATATCAAATAGAGACGTGCAAAGAAAATAGTATACTTTCAAGTATACAATATTTTTTAAGTCTCTGATCCAAGAGTGATGGATGAAGGTGGATATCAATGACAATGATCAAAGCAAGGTTTTCCTTTTTTGATCCTAAATTATCACCTAACCTCATATTAGGTTGAGTGATTATGTCTATAATGGACATATCCATCTTGTTGTTTGAACCAACTCTCACATCCAATGATTCACAGAGAAGAACACACCATAATGGGTTGATATTCCCTTTAAGGGAAAGTTTATCAAGACCACTTGGTATTTGAGGTAGTAAACTATTTTTGGAATGCTTGAAAAACTCTAATTAATTATTTAAAATAGTGGATTTATTTTTTCCCATCAAATAAAATTATTTTATTTATAAAAAAATGAGTTTCTAAGTCTTTCATATAAATGAGGTGCAAATAAAGCTGAATAGAGGTGTAGTAAAGTAATAGAATCCAACTCAAGGCCCAAAAAGCACTAAGGGTGCTGACTGGTGTAAGAAAAATTGATTGTCTCCTTAAGGAAACCAATTGGACTAGCTTGGCACACATCTTTTCAAATCAAATCCAAGCTAAATGTAGTCTATGAGGCAATAAAATACTGACATTGATGATAATCGTTTAAAGTCTTATAAAATCTTATCATTTAATAGATTGGAGCTTATAGTCAAACGCTTGTCACACCTCTTTTGGATATGATTTTCAATTAGTGCACTCTCCATTTATTGCTTGCAATAAATACACACTCAAAATTGTCAAAAGGCACACTATAAATAGGTATGCATTCCTGACTCTTTTTGTAACTCAAAATTTCATCTCTTCTAGCACCTTTCATGTATGAGTTCTATTTATCTCAACATAAGTATCATAATGGCCTTCTGATGTTCCGTAATCAAAAGTAATTATTGTTTGTATCGTATCCACATTGACTGGTATGATATCATTATCGTTCAGTAGTTAGTAGGGTTTTAAGTAGAGAATTGTAAGATGTTTTGATTGTAAAAGTACTGGAATGTAAAAATGATAATTGGTAAATAAAGTTTCAGAGATATGAAAACTTCTAGGGATTGAATTTCATCCACCGATTAGATATGTAGTTTACTGATCAATTATATAAAACCTAAATATTCATCAATATCATCACATATTGATCACAACTAGTGTTTATGTCTAAACTCCTAATGAGAGTTCAATCTTATTGTTCAATCGATGATTTCTCAACAGATTAAATAATGAGGTCATATTAAGAATCGATATGTTTCTATGAAAGTTAAACCTAAATCTATGTCTAGAGTTTAGAATCTAACAGATAGTCATCTCAGATTAAGATTCTAACCATATTTCTCAACATCAATTCCAATCTATAAAGTTTAAACAAAGAAACAAAGATAACATCTATATTAATTTATTAATAAATTGTATATAACGCCATGATCAATAAACATACATATGGTTACTGTGAACTACATCGAATCCCATCAAAAGAAAAGAATTAGCTACTCATTATCATGGTAGCTTGATACAAAATAGAATAATAAAGATGAATGAGAATCAATAATGATTTCCTAAAGATTGATGTGTATCCAACTTTTACTCTTCAAGTTTACTCTTAATTTTTGTCTAACTATATGGAAGTGTTTCAAATCAAGTGAAAACTCATTTTCTATGTGTTTCTGGACCTATTAATAAAGTTTATGCCATAATGATCTTGCCCAGTGAGTTGTTGCCTCGTCTGGCGAGAAACATTTCTTTAGTGTGAAGTTTCTTTCACATCACCATCATAAACCATCTTGTCTCTCCCGACGAGCATATGGCTCACCGGGCAAGCTTTCTGACCGCAATCTCATTGGGCAAAAATGAGGAATTTTCTTTCTGGAGAGTTTCTATTCTCCTTGGCTGATGTTCACTGAAGCTTAGCTGGTGAGAGGGTTCACTTGAGCTCTCTTGGAAAGCATGGTGGTTTTTCTCTTTGGAAATTTTTATTTATCCTCACCTGGTCCTTGTTGTTAGCTCGTTAGGTGAGGTTTCACTTGAGTCTCGGTGGAGGCTCGCCTGACAATCATAATTTTGTCTTTCCTTGTGCATGAGAAATCGTATTTTATCCTGACCCAAAATACTTACAGAAAAACATTGAATCATGCAATGAAATTGTCAACACACTTACTATCCTAACATAGTCTTAATCTTATCAATGATTAAGAGTTTTTCCTCAAGAAACTTGAATACCAAGTCAATAAGCGCCCTTTTATGTACAAAAATCACCATAATTTGGCACTTATCAAACTCTCCCCAACTTGAACTTTTTTTTTCCTCAAGTCAAATCCTTAAAAAGTTAATTGAATACAAGAGCATCTTTACCAAGTTTTTCATGATCAACCAAATTTAAGAGAAATAGTTTAAGTGCATGGTTCAATTTCAAAGTGCATATGCAAGTTGTTATGATTATTACTTCACCGCGATCAAACCATAATTATGAAACAAGTTTTCAACCCAAAACACAAGTCAAACATTAACAAACAACAAAATGTCCAATCCTTAATCACACCTAACACTCTTCTTTAAAGTAAAATAATTAAATGAAAACAGTGTGGGATTTAAACTCATATATGATAATCTTGCTAATATCTTGATTAATTTGTGCAGTCATCTAAAAAATTTATTTTAACATTACAAAAGCATATATCACTAAGGTCTTTTCATAGTTGTAGTATGGTCTGGGTACCAAAGAAGGGGTACTTCTGTGGATAATTGAAATATGGGCAAACTTTTTAGAAAAGCATTCACAAGTTTTGAAGATTTTCAACATATTACTCTTATAAAGACCTTCTTATATCCTTATTGGACATACTATTTTGGTATTAATTCTTTTTCATCATTCACATTTTCCCTTCTTTCACTTATCAAATTATTTTTCTTTCATCACTTTTAATTTCAATTATTTCATTTTTCTTGTTTTTGAAAAAGAACTATTCCCTTTTTCTCCCCAACTTGAACAAAACCTTCCTCATATTTTGAATGCTCTTCAATCTTGTGGCAAGGGATATCAATCATGATTGTTTCAAGGTGAAATTCAAAATAAGAACTTTAGAGTCTATTATGGATAAACTTTATTATTTTGAATGAAAGAGAACAAATCCACTAAGTGGTTTACTTAGTGAATTGTTTAGTTCGTAATTTGATAGATTCATGTCATTTTCCTCAAGAAGGTTTTTGAATTCTCAATCACTCACAAGGAATAACAAAACTAAGTTCACCAGGCGAGCCTCCAACGAGACTCAGGAGACTCCTCGCCTAACGAGCCAACGTCGAGGACCAGGCGAGGAGAAATAGAAACTTTCTAGAGAGAAAAATCATTATGTTCTCCAAGCGTGCTCAAGCAAACCCTCTCTCCCAATGAAGCTTCGACGAGAATTAGGCGAAGCAAAACAAAACTTTTCAGAAATAAGAATCTTCATTCTCGCCCAACGAGGATTTAACGAGGAAGCTCGTCAGGTGAGTCGTATGCTCACCAGGCGAGACAAGGTGGTTTAAGATGGTGACGTGGGAGAAACTCCACACTAAAGAAACGTTGCTCTCCAAGAAAATCAATAAGGCACAACCATTATAAACAGATTTATAAACATTATATATATATATACCCTTCATGTTGCTCACTTGTATATGATAGGTTTTTGAACTCTATTTATGAGAGGTAGAACACCAAAAGATTCGTTGTTTTTTGATCTCGAGATCGAAAGAACATCAAGAAGAAACAACAACAAAAGCTACTAGCCAAACAATGAAATCAACACGAGGGAACTTCTACTTTGATTTTTTTCGACATATCTATAATCAAAAGTCATGGATGAAGAACAAGATGATACTAGCAAACTCAACAACAATAACAGCCTCAACAATGGCAACAGTAATAACAACACTAATCTTGAAGTTGGTAAAATGTCATGCCATAACATTCCAAGACGTTTGGATCATATTAATTTACCAGACAAACATAGATGAAGACTAGATTGCTTCAACTCATTTATGCAAATATTTTTGCTGGACTTGACCACGAAGATCCATACACTCATCTCACTAAGTTCTATGGACTTGGTGGTACACTTGGAGCATATAAAGCCGAAGAAGAACCAATGTTTATGAGATTATTTTCTCATTCTTTGATGGATAAAGCGAAATATTGGTATCTAACCAACCGGTTCTGGCAGGCAATGTTTTTTAGTGTGATGACTTTGCCACATGACCATCTTAAACGACCTTGTCTCTGAAGGTTTAGAAAAAACTTAGAATGGGGGTGAATAAGTTTTTTCTCTTTTTGATTTTCTTTTTTTCTTAACAACAATGTAAAACACAATTATTTTTATCCTGGTTCGTTTGAAACTCAAACTACTCCAGTCCACCCGCCAAGGTAATTTTGCCTCTCACAACGAGGACTTAATCCACTATAATCAAAACTGATTAAAATTGCACAACTAATTGTCATCACTAACAATACAGTGCACAAGCCAACTGCAAGTGACTAACACCTCTAAGACTCTCTAGTCCTAGCCCTCTTGAGAAATCTGACCCAACTGGTCTCTCAAGGAATAATTACAAAAGTAACTTCTAACAGTGTATTTATCTGCTTCTAAAAAGCTTTATGACAACTGTGATGTTTTACACTACGTTTAAGCTCAATACAAAAATGATAAACTCAAAGTATTTCTTTGCTTGATTTTTGTTCAGCATAAGTTTTCTAATGATAGCACGTTGTTTATTCTTTGAATGCTTGAACTTATATATAGCTTCAAAAATTTTCCGTTGTGTGTCCTGAAGAAAGATAGTGCATTTAATGTTGTTTGTTTGCTTGTACTTTGTGTTTTCCATGTACCTCGAACTTTGTTCCACTTGAGTACTTCATCCGTCTTAGCTTTAATAAATTAACGGTAATGTAACAGAACTTGTCTTAGAAGATGACGTCTTGATAACTCATTTTTCTTTATCTTCTGTAAGCCTTTGTTATCTTAGCTTCTAACAGAGGTTGCTTTAACTTGCTCTTATCAGAGGTTGTGTTTGCATGCTTCTTTCAAACGTTGCTTTCAGCGTGCGTGTTCAGAAGTTCCTTTCATCTTTAGAACTTTTAATTCTTTATCTGCTTAGCATAATTTGATATTTCACTTTTTAGAGTGCTTGAGTCAGAACATCATCTGAAATGAAAACAATACTTATCAGAGTATCATATTTGCTATACAAAATTTATTCCACTTGTTATCATCAAAACTCTAAGATATGATTAGAACCAAACTATGTTCTAACAGTCTCGCCTGACGAACATATGGCTCACCTGGCGAGCTTCCTCATTGCAACCTCGTTGGCAAGAATGAAGAATCTTTTCTATGAAAAGTTTATGTTTTACTTTACTCGATGCTTGCTGAAGCTTCGTTGGGCGAGCGGGCTCGCTTGAGCTTGCCTGGAGAGCATGGTGACTTTTCTCTCTGGAAAGTTTCTATTTCTCCTTGCCCGATCCTTGCATATGGCTCACCAAGTTAATAAGTGCCATTTTTTATGTATAAAAATTACCATTCTTTGGAACTTATCAACTCCCTAAAAAGCCACAAAATTGGAGATTCCCCCAAAAGAGATGTTTTTACTGTCGGGTTGATAAATAGAAAGCAAGATGAGAATATTATTATCCTAAAAGAGCTTCATAATGAGTTATAAACCATACCATCAAATTTTTCAAACCTCTCTAACAGATTTCTTCGCATAGGTGCCCGATATAACTTTCCAAGAATTATATTTATACTCGTAGATCATAGGAACTTACCTAAGATCATTAGTAAGGAGAGTGAAAATAGATATCCACATAGATAAATTTGATAGAATCTTTATAATACCTTTTGAGAAAATATTATACATATATAAAAGATTCATAGATTATAAGAACTTTTTAAAATATTAAAGATCGATCTTGATTTTTCTTTAATATGTGAATATTTCAAAAATCATTAAAATGACTGAGGACAAAATACTTATTAACCATAAATTAAATATAAATGTTAGCTTCAATAAAAATGCTAGCTTGACACTGAAAATTCGAGCCACACCATATTTATATATGGTTATACATACTTTTGTTATTTTAATATTTTTTTTGTGACTTGGTTTGTGTGTCAATGTTAAAATGATTTGAAACACTATTGATGAGAGATATGATGTAACAAAACTTGAGTCAACGTAGCAATTCTAGCTTCATATATATATGGTCTCTCTCTTGATGGCAACTTTCCATCTTCGTTACTGGGCCATGACATGATCCAAATACTCTTTATAGAATCTAATATTTTTAATATCTTTCTTTTGGATAAACAAGATCCAAATATAAATTCGTGGGCATAAATTATTTCAATTTAAAATTTAAAAGGAGAATGAGACAAGAAAAACAAGTGGCGTAGAATAATTACATCCATTTAAGCTTTTTCCACTTGTCGATATTTGTTAAGCAGGACGGAGTGTAACCATGACATGGCCAAAAGCGTACAATAATATATAAAAAATAATATCTAAATTATGTTACAATCAATCTTAAATTTGTAAACACTTTAAGGTTTTTAAACTCACAAACATCCTTCTATTGTAAATAAACAAATCTATAAATTAATATAATATAATGTCCATGTAACACCACATGTATAGACAAATTTTTGTAGTATTGCAAATTTTGTGTCTCTTTAAACTTTGGTATAGATAGTTGTTCACGAACATATTACTATTAAAACGCATATTTATAAAACATTATCTCACTTCTCTCTTTTCATACACTATTTCATATTCTTTTACTAAATTCTTTAGAGTGTGTTTAAGGGATTTATCAGTAAACCCACAAAGAATAATTCAACTCCTGGTCAAAATAGCCACATCCATATATGAATTTTCTTTAACTCATGGGATATATAGACTTTTGTCAGTTTAACACTAAAAAGGAAAATTTTACTTTTATTTTTACTAACATAATCAAAATAACATAAATAATTAAAAAATTATAATTTTTTCTTACATAATCTATAAACAATAAGTAATTCACAACAACAAAATTTAAAATAGTTAAAAAATAGTAATTTTATCTACATAGATAAAATGAATTACATACTAAAAATTTCGTTTGAGTTTGAATGTCTTTCCTTCATTTCAAGTTTTGTTGGCACTTCAATGACAATAATAGTGTTGGAAGGTAGAAAACATATGTGTTCAAAGATATGATGTTTCATAAACATAGATGGAAGTTGAGTTTAAAAATATGTTTGGATGCTTCGATGGAGTAGATGAAGATGAAAATCGTTTAGGGTGGGTGTGTTTTTAAAGAGATTGTCCAATTTCGCATGAGAATAAAAATGAAATGAGTATTGAAAACTAAATAAAAAGTTAAAATATATCTATGTAAGATACACGAAAAGATTTCTTCTCCATTAGACCATCCAACTGAGAGAATAGTAAATTTAAAATAAAAAGAATAAAAAATTATAAAAAAAAAAAGTAAAAATAACATGAGTTGAACTTTTGATGCGTCTAAAGATTATTTCTCAGATGTGGATTGATTGACGTAAATTTTTTATTATAAAATATATTTATTTATAATAGTAATTATGTTTTTTGTTGGCATAATTACTATGAACAATTATTTTTAAGTTCAACAAATACTTTTAGAATAAAATCTAACATTTAATGGTGTCTCACATGTAGTCAGATTTAATAATCTATTAAATAAATTAACTATATTAAAAAGATTTTTGTTATAAATATTTAATATAATTAACATTTTAAATTCAGTGTAAATTTGTAATTTTTAGGACTTAAAGTGGTTTTTTTTAAATCTTAATAAATATTTATCTATTGGAAAAGACATGAATAGTTGATTGATTGGTTTATTTTGTCTCCGTTTACTAGTAATAATGCAGAACAGTAATTAACTAAATTTATAATTTTTTATTGTTGTTTAAATTTATTGAATGAATTAATAAAAGTAAATTATTGGATAAAAATTCAATAATTCAAGTGTTACAACCGATTAATACGGGAGTGTAACTGATTATAGCTCGTGATTAAACACTTTTGAAGAACTGAAAAGTTATTTTACATTGTGGTAACCAGTTACGTAAACGCGTTAACAAGTTACAACTTTTTTGTATTGTTTTTGTTGTTTAACTGGTAAATGTATAACAAGTTTCGTTAGCCGGTTACGCACACAATTTTTAGCTTTTCTTGTGTTTTAAGGTTTTGTTTTAGGTCTCAATTGTTTGACATCACTTGTATAAATGCCTTGGAGGCATCCTCATCTAGAACAAGTGAATTAATGTAGAAAATTATTTTCACCCTCAATTACTTTCTCTTTCTCTCTCTCACTCATTTTCTCTTCTCTCTCACTGTCTTCTTCTCCACAAACCCTAAACCTTCATTGATTTACCAAGTGTGTGATTGCAAGTTCTAATATTTGGCATCAATAGCCTCGTTCTGATTAATAATTCGTTGTGCAAATATGAACATCGTCTCCAATGATATAGTCCTTACAAACCTACCTCTCATTGAAATGAAGAATTATGACAAGTGATGTAAGCAAATGAAGGTGTTGTTTGGCTACCAAGATGTTCTTGAAGTGATTAAGAAATCGAGTGAGTCCTCTTGTTGAAGGTGCTTCAAATACACAAAAGACTACATTCAAGGAAGAAAAAAAAAGAAGGATTACAAAGCGATCTTTTTGATCCATCAATGTCGTGATGGTGACAACTTTGAGAAAGTTGGTGATTGCGGGTCGACAAAGGAAGCGTGGAAAATCTTGAAGAATACTTATGTAGGGGCTTACAAAGAAAAGGTGGTGAAGTTACAAACTCATAAATGACAATTTTAATTGATTCAAATGGATGAGAAGGAGACAATCAACGATTACGTGATCAAAATTACGCGATTAGTGAATCAAATTAAGTCTCGTAGAGAAAATATTATGGAGGAGAATGTTGTGTCAAAGATCTCGCATTCTTTGACGACAAGATTTGAAACCATTTTAGTGGCGATAGAGGATTCAAATGATATTTTGATGTAGAGAAAAAATGAGCTTCAAATCTCTCTTGAGGCTCATGAGCAAAGAATGGAATAGTGGGATAACGACAAGGCAAAGGCAGAAATCACTTTGCAAGCATGGTTCAATGAGAAAGACAAGAAGTCGAAAGGAAAATGGCCTATGAAGAGTAAAGGGAATTTCCATAATTTAGGTGGAAAAGAATCTCTAAATTCAAAGACTTCGATTTGTAAAAGGGGTGAGAACAGTTGCAACAAAAATGATGGTCAATGCAACTTTAGAGGTGACAAGAAATATAACAAGAATAAGATACAATGCTTTAATTGTTAAAACCTTGGTCATTTCGTAAGATATTGCATTGCGTAACAGAGGGGATCTCAAGTAGATAGAGATAAGGTTTCTGAAAAATATATGGATGATGAGAATACGCTCTTGGTCATGATTACAAAAGGAGAATGCAATAGTAGCGGGCTACCAGGCAGCAATTAAAATAGTTCAAGGAATGTTGCAGAAACGTTTGAAGAAGAAAACATTATGGTGACTGTGAGAGAATGAGTCCAAGGTATTGAAGAGTAGTACTTGGATTCTGGTTGTTCCATGCATATGAAGGGTAGAAATATTTGTTTGTCAAAATAAATCAAGATACAAAGAATAAATTGAAATTCGTGGATGACACCACATTAGCGCTCGACAGGGTTGTTGATGTTTTGATCATGAGAAGAGATGGTGGGCATTCCTTGATAAAAGATGTATTATACATTTCTAGAATTAAATATAAGCTTATAAGTGTTGGCCAATTTCTTGATAAGGGTTACAAGATTCTCATGGAAGATAAGACTTTGCACATTATAAATGCAAATTGGGTTTTGGTCCTTAACGCTCATATCTGTGCCAATAGAAATTTCAAGATTGAGTTGAAGGTGCTGGATTATAGGTGTCTTTTTACCACGATAAGTCTATATGAGTGTTTGTTACATTAAGGTCTTCGACATCTCTATTTTAGAGACCTTAATGTGTTACAAAGGATTAATATTGTAATCGGGTTGCCATCCATCAACTTCCAACTAAGATTTGTGAAGAATATGTGCAAGGGAAGCAACACAAGAGTAAATTCAACATGGATGCATGTTATAGAACCAAGCATCACCTTGAGGTGGTGTATTTCGATGTGTATGGGACGATGCAAGTTGATTCATGTGGCGGTAATATGTCCTTTGTCACTTTTATCAATAATTTTAGTAAAAATATATGGACATACCTAATCAGGAGAAAAGATGAGGTGTTTTAAGTGTCCAATAAGTTTAAGCCCATGGTTGAGAGGCAAAGTGATCACAATATCAAAGTTCTCGAAACGGATGGTGGATGTGATAATGTCTCTAATGACTTTGGGAAGTATTGTGATGAAAATGGGATAATGCATGAGGTAGTATCACCATACACACTGCAGCAAAACAGTGTTGTTGAGAGGAAAAATTGAACGATTATGAACATGGTTAAAGTATGTTAAAAGGGAAGAACTTTACGAAAGAGTTATGGGGATAAGCGGTATCCACAGTTTCCTATTTGTTGAAGAAGTGTTCTATAAATAAACTTGAGAAGATAACACCGAAAGAAGCATGGTCTGGATTTAAGTCAAATCTAAACTATTTGAGAGTTTTTGGTTCCATGGCGTATTGACATGTTTCGAGCATGCTTAGAAAGAAGTTGGGTAACAAAGGTGAAATAATGATACTAGTAGGGTATCATGCCACTAGAAGTTACAAACTATTTGATTTATAAATAGGAGGATCGTGATCAGCTAGGACGTTGTAATCGACAAACTGAAGCAGGTGGAACAACTTATAACCGATTACACTCAGACATTAACCATTTACATGAAGGCGTTAACCGGTTACAGGCAATCATTAACCGGTTACACACTTAAATTTTTGGATTTTAGAGAATTTAAAATTGTCGAACAATCACGCATCGAAGCCATAACAGAGGGAAATCTTAGACGACCAACTAGGCAAAGAGGTTTGCCTAAAATACTCTAGGATTATGAGGTATTCTGGGATAACGAGATCAATGGTGATAGTGATTTCGTATATTTTTCACTTATGGAAGAATTTGATCCCTTTAACATAGAATAGGCCTTGAGTGATCCAAAGTGGGTTTGTGCAACGAAAGAGGAGCTAGAATCGATTAAGAAAAATAATACTTAGGAGTTGGTTGATCTACCAAAAAGTAAGAATAAAATTGGTGTAAGATGGTTCTATAAGGTGAAGACATATACCAAAGGTGAAATAATCAAGCATAAGGCTCGATTGGTTGCGAAGAGATTCTTGCAAAGAGAAGGTATAAACTTTGATGAGGTATTTTCACCGATTTCTAGGATCAAATCTATAAGGATGTTTGTTGGTATCACGAATAGAAAAAATTGGTCTATCTATCAAATGGATGTGAAGTCTTCATTTTTGAACGATCCACTCGAAGAAGATGTGTATATAGAAAAAAACCTTAGTTTTATTGTGAAAAATAGAGAGAGAAGGTTTTACAAGTTTAGAAAAGTGTTAGTATATGGTTTGAATCAAGCTCCAACTCTTTCAATAAATTTATTAGCCACATGACTTGGTACGCATATAACAAAATAACAATATATTCAACCTCATAAGACGAGAGTGCAACTACTGGTTCCTTCTTTGAGCACCATGAGATTGGTATTCTCCCGAACATAAAGGCGTATCCAGTTGTAGACTTATGATCATCTTTATCTCCGCACCAATTAGAATCGGTAAAACCAAACAAGTTGCGTTTTATTCCCGTATCCGCTGCGGGAAAGAGAAATTTGCAGTCAATAGACCCTCTAACATAACTCAGGATTCTTTTGACTGCTTCCAAGTGAGACACATTCGGTCTCTCAATGAATCTTCTTGAAATATCGACACTAAATGCCAAATATGGCAGTGTATTGCATAAGTAACGTAATGATGCAATTAACCTTCTATATTGATTATGATCTATGTTATGTTCCTCTTCACTATTGGAAAATTGCAACCATGCTTTAGCTAGTTGAATGGCAACATTAACCGATTACAAGAAATCATTAATCGGTTACACACATGATTTTTTTGGATTTTGGAGAATTTAAAGTTGTAGAACAACCACATGTTGAAGCCAGAACAAAGGGAAATCTTAGACGACCAACTAGGCAAAGAGGTTTGCCTAAAATAATCTAATATTATGAGGTATTTTGGGATAAAGAGATCAATGGTGATAGTGATTTCGTCTATTTTGCACTTATGGACAAATTTGATCCCTTTAACACATAATAGGCCTTGAGTGATCCAAAGTGGGTTTGTACAATGAAAGAGGAGCTAGAATCTATTGATAAAAACAATACTTAGGAGTTGGTTGATCTACCAAAAAGTAAGAAGACAATTGGTGTAAGATGGGTCTATAAGGTGAAGACATATCCCAGAGGTGAAATAATCAAGCATAAGGTCCGATTGGTTGCGAAGAGATTCTTGAAAAGAAAAGGTATAAACTTTGGTGAGGTATTTTCCCCAATTTCTAGGATCAAAACCATAAGGATATTTGTTGGTATCGCTAATAGCAAAAATTGGTCTATCTATCAAATGGACGTGAAGTCTTCATTTTTGAATGATCCACTCAAAGAAGATGTGTTTATAGAAAAACCCTTAGTTTTATTGTGAAAAATTGATAGAGGAGGTTTTACAAGTTTAGAAAAGTGTTAGTATATGGTTTGAAGCAAGCTCCGAGAGATTGGAATACAAGGATAAATGGTTTCCTAGTTGATGTTGGCTTCAAGAAATGTGTGCCCGAGCATGAAGTTTACGTGAAAACGGATGCAAATGAAGGTGTGATCATACTTTTTCTATATGTAGATGATTTGTTGATCACGAGCAACAACAAGATGAGTATTTCTAAGTTTAAGAGTGGGCTTATGAAGTAATTTGAGATGAGCGACCTTGGGATTATGACATACTTCCTTGGCATAGAGTTCCCCAAGTCAAAAGGGGACTATTTAAGCATCAAAGGAGACGTGCTCTTGAGATATTGAAGAGGTGTGATATGAAGTATTGTAATGTTGCCACTCAACTAGCTAAAGCATGGTTGCAAAATTGTCCAATAGTGAAGAGGAACATAACATAGATCATAATCAATATAGAAGGTTAATAGCATCATTACGTTACTTGCACAATACACTATCGTATTTGGCATTTAGTGTCGGTATTTTAAGAAGATTCATGGAGAGACCAAATGAGTCTCACTTGGAAGTAGTCAAGAGAATCTTGAGTTACGTTAGAGGGTCTATTGACTGCAAAATTCTCTTTCCCGCAATGGATATGGGCATAAAATGCAATTTGTTTGGTTTTACCGATTCCAATTGGTGCGGAGATAAAGATGATCGTATGTCTACAACTAGATACATCTTTATGTTCGGGAAAATATCAATCTCATGGTGCTCAAAGAAGGAACTAGTAGTTGCACTCTCGTCTTATGAGGTCGAATATATTGTTATTTTGTTATATGTGTACCAAGTCATATGGCTGATAAATCTATTGAAAGAGTTGGGTAGTAATGCACTCTTCGTTGATAATGCTCCAGCCATTAATCTTGCTAAGAACTCAATTGAACATGGGTGGAGCAATCAATTTGAGAGGATATTTCACTACTTGAGGGATAAGTGAACGCAAGTTAAGATTCAAATAATGTAGAAGTGAATACCAAGTTGCTGATTTGTTGACCAAGGGAGCCACAAATGACGTGTTCAAGAGGTTGCAGATGAACATAAGCATGAAAAACTTAAAACACTTGAATTAATATGGTGTGTTGGATGAAAATTCAATAATTCAAGTGATGTAACCGGTTAACACGAGGGTTTAACCGGTTACAACTGGTGATTAAGCACTTCTGGAGACCTGAAAAAGTTAGTTTACGTTGTGGTAACCAGTTACACAAATACGTTAACCAATTACAACTGTTTTGTATTGTTTTTGTTGATCCAATGTAACATGTTAATATATTGTGTTAACGATTTACGCGCATATTTTTTTTAGCTTTTCTTGTATTTTAAGATTTTGTTTTAGGTTTCAATTGTTGAACATCACTTATATAAATTCCTTGCAGACATCCTCATCTAAAACAAGTGAATTAATGCAGAAAATCACTCTTTTTCATACTCTCTCTCACACACACACAAACTATTTTCTTCTCCATAAATACTGAACCTCCATTGATTTATCAATTGTGTGATTTTATTCTAAAATAAATTGAGTAGGTTTTAATTTAAATCACACGTGTTGAAGTACTCACTACTAAGTGATTTCTTATAATATGCAAGCTAGTGGGATACTCGTGCGTTCGCACTGGTACAGGTATTGGTCGCACGTTATTGTTTTCAAAATATAATAAAAAAATAAATAAGAAAAAAAAATTGTCTTGCCAAAATAATTTTTTTTATAAAAAAGGACATATTTTAAAAATAAAAAACAAATTATTTTTACTATATATATATATATATATATATATATATATATATATATATATATTCAAATTTTCATATATTATCTTAAAAATATTGTATCTTAAATTATAAATAATTTTAAATATAAATATTAGTCACATAAATAATTAAAAAATAAAAAAAATCTCCTATTTGGATTCATACATTATTTAAATATATTTACTTTGATTTTCTTTAATTGTACAAAAAAAATAACTTGTTAGTTTGCACGGATTATGATATGGACACCCGTGCATTCGAACGGGAAATTAATGTGTTACACGCATATATTTCTAAAATATAATAGGAATGAAAAAACAAAAAGACAAAATTATTTAACAAAGAAAATTTATTATTTTTAAAATAAAAGATAGATTTTTATTTATATTTAGAGTATAAATATAGTGTTTCCATATATACAAATATTTTGATCAATCATATATTTTTTCTTAATGTAAATGTTAAATTTATTTTTGACATTATTTATAAACATATTTTTGAAATCGTTTATGTTTTATAAATATCAACTAATAATATAGTATTTGAAAATATTATTTTAATTGTATAAACAAATATTAGTAACATAAAGAAATACATTTTATTCGTGATTGGATTAATACATTATTTAAAATATATTTACTTTTATTTTCTTTAATTATACTAAAAATATAATAATTAGGAAATTCGCATGGATTCTAGTATGGATACCCGAATGTTTGTACAGATTCCGTTATGCGCATATGTTTTTAAAATGTAGTAAGAATGAAAAAATAAAAAGATAAAAAGATAAAATTATTTAACCAAAAAAAATTATTTAAAAAAATACATTTTTATTCATATTTGGAGCATAAATATAGTTTTTTCAAATATACAAATATTTGAATCAACCTTATATTTTACTATGCGTAAATATTAACTTTTTTTTTACATTATTTATAAAAAAAATATGCAATCATTTAGTTTTAAAATATCAACTAATAACATAGTATTTGAAAATATTATTTTATTTATAAATAAATATATTTTACCCGTCATCGGATTCAACATTATTTAAAATATTTTTATTTTTATTTTCTTTAATTGTACAAAAATATAATAATCAATGAGTTCATACAGATTCTGGTATGGATACTCGTGTGTTCGTACAAGTACCGTGTGGTATGCACGCTTTTGTTTTCACAAATATTATTACTGTCAAATACTATATATTATTAATGACAAATATCTGTTATATTTTGAATAAAATTCATAGTGTATTTATTTATAGAGTTAATAGCCTTCTACCCCATGTCCTATGAGCGTGTTTTAATTTTTTCCCTTTAAAAAAAAATTTGTTCTCAAACTTTAACAAATAAAGATTCCAGCTCCAAAGACCCTGATGCATTTTTTTAACAAAGATTCAATTATTTTGCCTATATGGCGATCCACGTGGCTTTTTTTTATTTTTGAATTATTTTTTAAATTCAAGTGGCATTTTTCTTAATTCTGGTTTATTTAATTTTTTAAACATTATTTTTTTTACTTTTTTATAATAATTTTTTTACGTTTTGCTGAATTATTTTTATTATTTATTACTTAATTTTTTTACGTTTTTAAATTTTATTAATTTTTTTACGTTGAATTTTTTTTATAATGAATTTTGTTAATTGTATAATATAATCTTTCAAATAACTATATTTATTCCAGAATAACTATATTTAAAAGTAATTGTGTTAAATTTTGTAACATTTCAGAATTTTTATAGATAAATTACAAATTATATTTAGTTAACACTTTAAAATTAAACAATAAATATTAAAAACATTATTTTTAATCTTTTATTTGTCTTCATCTATTATTTATATTCTTTTTTTTACATGGTTTGTTTTTCATGTAAACAAATATAAAAGAAAATACATTTTAGTAAATGTATCTCCGATTTATAATTTATGCACTTAATCACTACTCATATTTAATGAGAGGTGAGTTATAAAAAATTAAATTGGGTCGGTTAAATTATTTTTGTGGAACCGAATCACCATCTAAGATTTAATTTTTTTATTTAATTTATTTTAATTTCAATGGTAATTGCTTATAAATAATTTAAACTAGACCTCACACGTTTATATTTATTTATAATAATTTTAATTTTAATTTAATATTAGTTTGACTATTCTTATATAAATAATTCTAATAAATATTAATTAAATAAAAATAATTTCATAAAATAAAACAATTAAAAAAATCCATTGAAAAAATAAAAATAACTCAGCGTAAAAAAATTAATAAAATTTAAAAAACGAAAAAATTAAGTAATAAATAATAAAAATAATTTAATAAAACGTAAAAAAATTATTATAAAAAAGTTTAAAAAATAATGTTTAAAAAAATTAAATAAATCATAAATAATAAAAATGTCACTTGGATTTAAAAAATAAAAAGAAAAGCCATGTGGATTGCCACATAGGCAAAATAATAGAATCTTTGCTAAAAAAATACATCAGGATCTTTAGAGCTGGAATCATTATTTGTTAAGGTCTGAGAACAAAAAATTTTAAAAAAAAATCAAAACACGCTCATATGGTAGGAGGTAGAAGACTATTAACTCTTATTTATATTTTTAATTACAAATATTTGTAATGTTTTCTTGTGTTTTTTTTACAATTATATCAAATATATATGATATACTTGTTAATATATTTTAAATTAAGTATTAAATATATTTAATTTGCATAATATGTCTATTAATATTTTAAATACGGTGAATCATTTAAAATATAATATTGACATACTTTTTATTATCTTTGTTTTGAATGAACAATATTATTTTTGACAAATATTATTAATGACAAATACTATATATTATTAATAACAAAAATTTGTTATATTTTGAATAAATTTCAGTGTATTTATTTATATTATTAATGACAAATATTCTAATGACACATATTATTGATGATAAATACTATATATTAATAATGACAAATATATGTTATATTTTGAATAAATTTCATGATGTATTTATTTGTATTATTATTTAAAAAGGACCAATCCCACCGTCTATTAGTGGGGTGTAACACCCCAAATTCTATCCAAAAATCGTATTAAAAATCAAAGTAATTAAAATTTTCAACAAAGCATGGGATGTCACATTTTCAACTTTAAAATAACACATATATGAGATACATAACACTTTTAATATTCAGATAGGAGTGACAAAACGGGTTGGGTCCGCCGGGTCGGCCCATTTGACCTGCCATTTTTGGCGGGATGGGCTAATATTATTGACTCAGTACCTTAAGTTGGCCCACTCTGCCTAACCCACTTTAAAAAGCGGGGCAGGGCGGGTTTTTCCCGCATGGTTTTCGTTAATTTTTTTTTTTACTTCGAATGAAAACAACTTTAACTATAAAAATAAAACTATTCCCTTAGGATTATGTTGATTAAATTGTATTTTAAATTATTATACAGATATATTGAATTATAAGCTCAATGTTCTTTTTATAACTTTCTAATACATGTGTTGATTGGAAAATCTTAAAATAAAAGAACAATTGTATGACATGCAGAATTATTAAATTTTCAATACACTAGCTCACATTATTTCTTTAGAAACATATGTTGATATTAAGAAAAGAAGGATTTGATTAGTGTATACGTGTGACAAATTTATGATTTAACTATTAAGGAATCAACCAATATAAGAGTCTTCATGGTGTAAACATTGAGAAAGTCAAGTGTTGATATTTTATGCACTACTATTTTATACATTACGATGTTTTATGTAGTGTAATTGTTATCATTGTTTGTCTTGTGTAAAATCTTAATATGGTTCTTTAGTAGTTAGTTTTTAAATAGGATTAGGATGATATGTAACATTTAGTTTTTATTTTGATATTTTTTATTTATTGTAATTGAGTTTATTTGTTTTTTTTTTTGTAATTGGTCTTTATTTATTTTATTTTTTCAACTATTTGGACTAACCCATGTTGAAATTATATTCTGCGTTAAAAAATGTTTTATCGATTCTTTGGTAATAATTAAAAAATGCATAACTTATGTAGTAAATTAATTTTTAATAAAAAATATATAAATTTGGCGGACCGACCCGCCAACTCGTTAGTAAACGGGGCGGGCTTGACTTTTTAGCTCGGACGCCTAAGTTGGTCCGTCCCACCCCGCCCCGCTTTTGGACGGGGTTAAACGGAGCAGGCCTAAATGGGGCGGGCCACCCGCTTTGCCACTCCTATATTCAGAGGGTCACTTAACATCTTGCATCATCTTTTAACACAAAACAAATCTTTTATTTTATTATGCAGCGGAATTCATAATTTAACTTCATACATCATTTATAACATCATGTTCAACTGAAACAACTTGAAACATCATAATACTTTTATTATTCAACTTAACATGCAACGGTAATAACAACAACTGAACGACATAGACTAAACATCCCCCAAGTGCTACGTATCAGAGCAATTGACACCAACTTGAACTAACAACGACTAACTCTTCAAACTTGAATACTTGCACGTTACCCACGTAGAGGAAACATCACAACAGAAAATGTGAGATATCCAACAATATAAATAAGTGTAAGATAAATAATATGCTAGGAATAAATCATACAAAATATTACTTCACATGCAACAACATCATATTTATGACAAATCAATGAGACCCAAGTTACTAACAACGACTGCTTATACCTAACATCAACTTATCAAACAACAATTACA
Source organism: Vicia sativa (assembly GCA_021764765.1). Taxonomy (NCBI): domain Eukaryota; kingdom Viridiplantae; phylum Streptophyta; class Magnoliopsida; order Fabales; family Fabaceae; genus Vicia; species Vicia sativa. The sequence continues at coordinate 164,196,624 of CM038794.1, forward strand.
ACATATATGACACATCAATAACAACATATATTAATAGCAACCTCAACGTCAACAACAACAACAACAACTTAGACATCAACAACAACAACTTAAACATCAACAACAACAACATCAACAACAACTTAAACATACAAATCGAATGCGACTCAACTATGCAAATGCATGTGGTACCATTTGGAGCAGAACTCCCAACTTAAACACAACTTAAACATACGTCAGTTTATCAAGGCATTTCAACAAGGCATAAGCTTTCAACGTGGTGCCATTAAGGTCAACTTAATCATGCAATGTATGCGACAGTATGAATGACATACAACAACAACTTAAACTACATTGGTCATTCGACCTACAACTCAAACATGTCCGTACATCAGAACAATCCAACTTACTCAATTGTACCTGCAAATCAACATACAACATCGTCTCGACAAAACAAACCAACCAAGATTACTTACTAATAACTACCGACTACTTAGACAATTTTCGGTTAATTCTGAACAACCAATTTTACCGCTTAATTCGGCATTATTTCTATTCAATGCTATTACTATCAATTTTCAACTAGCTTCTACTAATTTACTATACTATATATTTAATTTTTCTGCATTCAAACTACACTGCCATCAGAATTTATCTCTGTTACTAAAGATACAACATCTGCTAGAAACATGCTGCTCAATATACTAATTATACTGTCATCAAAATTTGCTTGCACTGCTATCTTACCATTCTGCTAAAATACTGTTGTCACAAAAACTACGTATGCAATTAATTCCATTTTATTCCCTGGTATTTACCTCTAAATGGCAATATATTATCTTCTGCTATTAAACTACTTTCTGATTACTTAATTATATCTATTAGTAATTATCAATGACTAAATAAATTCTCAATACTACTATTAACTACCTACAACTAACATATATTCATCTCCACATTGCCTCTTTAATTTCCATAAAATTATACTAGTTGCCTTAATCACTTAATCATCATACTATTATAAATAATGGAGAAACAAAACAGAATAAAATAAGAAACTAAAAAAAATAACGCGAGGCCTGCATACTAAGGAGTGAGGCGCCCACCCTTCACTCTCTCCCTTCATTCATTATGGGGCATCTGCCCCACACCCTGGGTGACCCCCGTCCCAAAATTTATTTTTCTCTTCATACAGTCTCATATCCCAAATCGATACTAGTTTAACAATAATACACCCACTTAATTTATTTCGTTCAACTTTCCAGACTCAACCGGTATACTAGCTACAACAAAATTTTCAAATACAGCGTGTAACTCCACAGATACAATTATTTTCATCAATCGATCACCATCCAATACAAAATTTAACAATTATTCTACACACAATCTACACAAACAAAGATAATTCCACACAATTCCATCCCCACATACGATTCATCATATACTCGTTTATAGAGTTAAAACCTCACCCTTACTTGGATTTAACGGTCGCTCTAACTCCGATTGGATACCTAATTTTTGGTCGAACTCCGATTCAACTTTCCAGTATGAAATTTCTCTTCCGACGGCTTAATCCACAACCCTTGCTTTCTCCTCTTTCTCCCACGTACAACAACTTTTTTTCTCTTCACAAAACCCTTGTTTTCTCTTTATTCCAAATAATAATAATAATAATAATAATAATAATAATAATAATAATAATAATAATAATAATAATAATAATAATAATAATAATAATAATAATAATAATAATAATATACTATTATTTGATCAAATGAGCCAAATAATTAACACCTCCAACTTTGCTATTTCTCACACACAACTTAACCCAACCAAATTAATTAATATTTCTCTAAAACTAATATTATTACTAATAATATTTCTCCGCTTAAATCGATAATTAATTCGGCTATAACTTACTCACTCAAATTAACCTATTAATTCAATTATGTCTCTTATAACAATTCCGATAATTTTCGACTTCAACTAATTTCAAGAAATAATTTTTTAATAATTTAATTAAATAATTAATTAAATTCGGAGCGTTACAGAAAACTTCAAACTCAAGACCTTTAGAGGAGCACACTCTCAAGACCCAAGCCTCCGCCGTTAGACCAACCCTTATTAATAACAAATATTTGTTATGTTTTTTTGTGATTTTTTTTACAACTATATCAAATATATATGATATACTTGTTAATATATTTTAAATTAAGTATTAAATATATTTAATTTGCATAATATATCTATTAATATTTTAAATAGGGTGAATAATTTAAAATAATAATATTAACATCTTATATGAATCTTATATGAGATATTTTTTATTATCTTGAATGAACAATATTTTATTTGTATATCAGTATTAACTTTGTTTTGTCATTATTTTAAGTATATTTGAATAAATAACTTCATATTTCTCGTTATAATCATTTTAATTTCGTGTTTTAGAAAAAATATGATTTTCATTTTATCTTAATTTTTTTAATCTCCATTGGAAAAATCTGGAATCTTTTTTATAAAGAAATAATTTTAGTTGAATTAAGAAAACTATTCATACTTAATTATAACATTTAATTTGGTTAAATTAAAAATTTAAATTAAAAATTTAAATTAAAAACAACTTTTAATTCTTCAAACAAATTTAAATTAAGCTATTCATACTTCCATATTATACCAATCTTCATTAATTATTATGACTGTATGAATATAAACCATATATAATTTATACAAAAAGTTCTTAACATTATAGAATCTTATGTAATAAAAAGTTACTATAAACATATTTCATACTATGATATTTTTCCACTGTATAATAAAATAGTATATAAATATATTCTGAATTAACATTACATGTAAAATCATCTTCTGTGATTTTATTATATAATAAATTATGAATAACACCAAATAATAACACCGGATTGAATTTACCTGATACAAAATTGAAATTAGAACAAAAAATTATACACAAACAAAGCCACCAATTTAAAACCATCAGCTTCAACCTTACCTCATTCTACTAATTCCTTTTTATAATTCACAAATTCATTAACCTGTAAACCTGTGATAACTGTGATAATTGAAGCGCAAATAAGAAACGAAAACAAATTTAGAAATGCCAAACCTCTTAGCTTCAACCTTACCTCATTCTACTAATTCCTTTTTATAATTCCCAACCTATAAATCTGAGAAGGGAAAAAAAATCCAAAAAAACAAATTCAGAAACACACGAAAAGAACAAAAAAACTCAAATCATAAAAGAAGAAGATTTGAGATAGTTGTTGTTCATGGAAAAACAAAACGAATCATGAAGAAGATGCGGGGTAGTTATTGTAGAAGAGTGGGGTAGTTGTTGTAGAAGAAATCATAAAAGGAGAAGAAGATCTGGGATAGTTGTTGTTCATGGAAAAACAAAACGAATCATAAAAGGGGAAGAAGATGTGGGGTAGTTGTTGCTCATGGTAATCCGTATTTATATTAAAGGATGTGCTTGGGAAGACAAAAGGATTAGCTTGGGAAGACAAAAGACATTAATTAATTAATGCAATATATTAATGAATATTTTTCAGCCAAAATAATGTGTATCAACTTCAAAAGAAAAGCTAACAAGTGATTGGACCAAATACAAAAAAGGTATTTTTGACTATATTATTAATTGAAAATAAAAGAAAAATGGTGATTGGACCAAATACAAAGGATATTTTAGACTTTTCCAAAACATCTTATTTTCTTATATGGTAGATATGAATGTCCTTTGGTGCATTGTATTTACAATATTAGCAAATAGCAATACACTTTAGAAATGACATCTCAAAAAATAAACATATGTAATATTCAAGACACTTTAATTCTCATGAAACATTTTACGTGTTATCTGTCCTGCATGAGCATCTAGTAAATGGATTTTAATTTTAGTTCACAATAATTAAATATGATAACAAGCTTCAGTATAAGCTTTGTGTCAACGACTTCTATGCATATATAAAAGCTTGTCATTGAAGATTGATTAAAATACTAAGTCGTACAATGTATTTTTTTCAAATGATATTGGCACATACTCTTGGGGTAGTTATTAGGAACATTGACTCGTAGTCTAGGATTAGACACCTTTGTGAGAGACACATTATTTACTCACCTGTAATTTTAAGGTCATAGGTGAATGAGTTCTCCCACTTATAAATATTCAAGTCACCACATTCCTATTCAATGTGAGACTATTTCCCAACTTACTCATACTTGCATCAGTATTCCAACACTCTCCCTCAAATGTGAGTCCATAATACTCCCCCTTGTACTGCCATTATCACCTTACAATGAGACACCTCTTCTTGGGCATTTCAATATTAAGCTAGTCCCTTTCTCGAAACTAAAGGCTCACAATACCATTTGGGGAATTCACTAAGAGTATTGATATAAAATTGAGGAATAAACACATTTGTGAGAGACAAGTCACTTGTCCACCTAAAACCTTAAGGTGATAGGTGAGTGGGTTCTCCCACTTATATATACTCAAGTTTATACATTCCTATCCAATATGCGACTATTTTCTCACTTACTCACACAATCACACTCGCATTATTATTCTAACACATACTAGAAAATGATATTTATAAATGGAGGGTACTTTGATCCTCACATATTTGAAACATTAATAACTTGTATTTCTAAAGTATAATATCCAACCACTTTCAAGGAGTTAAAGTGTATCAACCTCCACAACTTACAAGATAGTCACCAAAGATCTCGTTAAGTTCCTTTGACCACTTCTCAACATCCTTAATGGCCCATACTGAATTAATTTTCTTTTAGGCGAGTTTATTTCTGACAATGTTATTATTTTGCAGGAGTTGTTCACTTCATGTGAAAATTCAAGAAGAAAAAGGAAGTAAAGTCACATTTAAGTTGGATTTTGAAAAGATCTTTGATAGTGTCAATTGGGAGTTCCTCCGAAATTGTTTACTGAATTTTAGCCTTTTCGACTCATTATGCTTTTTCTCACTTTCCCTTTTCCATATCTTATATGAAATGTAAATAAAATGTTTTCCTTCAAGCCATCGTTTGCGTTAAAGAAACCCTTTATTACCTTACCTCTTCATCATTTGCATGGAAAAACTTTTTGTTGCCATGACAGATGACGTCCATAGTGGTTCTTAGAACCCCATATGCATTACAAGCACAAAACCTGACTCTTCTCACCTTCTATTTGCTAAAGATGTCCTCCAATTTGATAAAGCTAAAAAAATGTTATCTCAACTGTTGATAACTTTTTTTATTGTTATAGTTATGATCCATGTCTAAAGATCAACATGACCAAGTCCCACAGTTTATTTTTTTACTAGTATCCCTCAAATGAAAACTCAACAACTTACTACTATATTTTGCATCCATAACACTATATCCCCCGATAATTATCTTGGATGCCATATTCTCAATGGATGAGTCAAACAAAGTGATTTCAAATCCATCATTGAACAGATGCAAAGTTACATAGTTCTTAGAAGAACAATCTCCTAAACAAACCTATAAAAATATGTTCCAAACTCTGTTCCCTCTTATTACATGCAAAATATATGATTCTCTCTTAGAATTTGTGATATTATATACCAACTTACTCAAAAATTATTTTGAAGGGCATTGACTGTTTTAGAATTTGACCACCGACATAATTCAATCCTCTCTTCTTATAATAAGAATGATTAAACCTACAAAATAATAAATCATTAAACAAATCTGAGGTGTGTATAAACACTGTCCTTAAGAATTTATCCGCCTCATAAGCGCAAATCTCCCAGGATTCAACATGTTGTTAAGAATCTGAGGGTTCATAACAACAAGAAACAATCTCCAAAATGACTGGAAGATGCAACCATAAACAAAAGAAGTAAAGAATAAAAACAAGTACAAAGAGAGATTTTCTCCGTGTTCTAATATTTTTCTTTTTCACTTCTATAAAAAATGGTAGGGGAATTGTTATATTTAAAGAAAGAAAGACGAAGGAGTAGATTTGACTAAGTCAAGTCAAACTAATAAGTGCAATTATTTGACCAAGTCAAATTATTATAAATCATAAAATGAATAATAATATTAATGATGATAATGATAATAAAAAATATTTTTCTCATATGTGTCACTTAAAAATGTAAAAAACTTATTTAGAACTTTTAAAATATAATCAAAATTTCCAACATTGACAACACATGCATCAGTTTGGTAGGCTGAAAGAAAATCCATTGTCTTAAAAACATAAGTGTCCTGGGTATTTGAGCAACCAAATAAGCAACCAAATAAGTCGACACACATCTTATAGGAAAACTTTTTGGGACTTGTATATTGAAAGCTTCTACCGTTACATTTTCTTTCACCTAGAAATCAACTGTCAAGGAGAAAAATGTTTCCAAAGTATGATTTTTGATTGGAAACTTGGATTTGTGATAAGTGCCACAATATAGTTATTTTGCATATATGTTTTGTGGCACTTATCGATTCTTTTGTTGATATTTTTCGAATAAATTTCCCACTTTTTGTATAAATGTGTATATTTAGTGTATAATCACTTATTAGTGTATTTTTGTATTATTTGATAGTTTTTTATATCTTTTGTAGGTATTCATTCATAATTGGAGCATTGAATAATAAAGTGTCGAAGACACAGCTTCACACGCGCGATTTGAGCAACTCATAAATGAATAAGGCTCAAAATCAAAGAATAAAAAATCATCAATTTGATTGATATTTTGTCATGGTTAGATAGAAAATTGAATAAGCTTTCCAACACTTCAAACCGGACGCAAATCCGAGTTACGGTTCTCAAGTTATGGCGAAAACAAGTGTTGATTTTTTTCGGAACTGCACAGCTGAGCGCCACAGACCGGGCTAAGCGCGACCTGCAATTTCAGAACTCTTTAAAAGGGAAAAAAACACATTTTTAGGTTATGGGTTGGGTATTTTTGATTTCCAACACCATCAACATCATTTTTTTGATAGATTAGTTTAGAAAACAACATTGGAGCTTGCATTTGGATGATCCGGAGTCGAATTTCCCGTCGATTGGTGTTGACAAATCAAGAAATGTTTGGATTCTCTTCTTATCTTCTCTTTGTAATCTCTTTTGTTGGGTTTTCTATGTATATCTACTCATAACTCATGTATATTTTTCGCCCTTGGCGTTGTATAAAGTTTGCTTTATGAATCTGTGTTGGTGTTTGTCTTAGGTTTTTACCTTGTGTTAGGGATTTGAGCTTTCCTAGACATAGATTGTTTCAATTCTTACCTAGGATGATTATCTGTTAGTTTCTGAATGCTAGAAATGGGTTTAGAGTTGAAATTTACTTAGAGTATCTATGATTAATGCCTTTGTGTTAGGAGTTTCGAGCTAGACATAGTCGTTACGAGTGACACAGTTGACTTCTGTGTTGTTGAGGTAGGCCAGACATGGCTACCGAGGTGATTGCAGTAGGATTCTCAATTTGGTTAGAAATGACTTAGGTTGTGAGAGGTATGTGATGACACAGACGAGTATCGTAGGATGAGTATAACTAGACGGTAGATTTAAGTCTATGACGGGTAGTGTGCATTCGTTCCAGACAAGTTGTCTATCTTTTATAGTTTTTGTTCATTTACTTTTTGTCTTTTCTTTACAATCCATTTAACCACAAACTCATTAACGAATGAATTATCGAACAACGAATCAATAACCAATCTTTGTGGACACGATACGATATAACCTAACCGATATATCACCCGGTAAAAATAAATACTTTACTTTTTGCTTGCCGCTTAGTACCGCAACAACAATTTGGTTCATCTTTTATGTTTCATTGTTCATATTCATGATCTTATGCTTATAGTTAAAGATTTATATCCAACATTTCCTTCCCACATAAGCACCTTATCCACTCACCTTCTTCAATATTCTATGTTACATACTCAACAACAAAAATTTAGGCTTCAACGTCAACACTAGAGATGTCCATTTCACAAAGGCCGTAAAAGTGTTTAGGTCATCCTGTGTGGCTCCTATAATGAACATATAACGAAAGTTTTGGAGGCTAAGCACTCGTGCACACCACCTCCCTTCATATTGACCACCTTATTCTCAGAATCTCCCATAGTGATTGATACAGATAGTGTATTAAATCCTTTTTCAAGAGGATGCATGTGGTAGAAATGGTTTGCGCGCTCAACATATTTTAGATGCATTGTGTGGAGAAGGTTCTACTGCGGCGAAAGATATCTTATAATTAATCACTCTAGATATTAACTTATGGCTAGTGGGAGATGTCCCATGATTTTGGCAGAGTTTGTTGCCTTTGCACCATTGACACCATTAATAAAGCCTAATGTTGGGATACGACCGATTGTTGGGGGTTCTATTTGGAGGCGGTTGGTATCCAAGGTTGGTATAAAAGGGGTCGATAAAGATATGGTTCGATATCTCAATAAATTTCAGTTTGGGGTTGGGGTATCAGGTGTTGTTGAGGTTATTTTGCAGTGCAAACAAGGTGTTAATCAAGCGACACAGAGACAATTCCTTGGCTATGCTCACTGTAGATTTCTCGAATACTTTCGACATGTTAGATTGATTTAACTTATTGCGCCAGGCGAGGGTGAGATGCCCATCTATTTCTTCGTGGGTTGAGTTTCTTTATGGCCAAGCAATAAGGCTGTACCCTGGGGATGAACATATTATGTCATCCACCATAGTGAAACAATGTGACCCGTTAGGACCGCTCTTTTTTGCTCTTGTGTTACACCCACTCATTCATCAAGTTAGGGACAATTAAAAGCTTATTCTTCATGTATGATATCTTGATGATGAGATTATTATAAGGGATTCACATAAGGTGGCTAAATCAGTTGATATCATTCAGGAGACAGGTCCATGATTAGGTCTTGAATTGAATATTCCTAAGACTGGGGTCTTTTGGCCTTCATGCGATGGTAGTAAACTTCGTGAGGATATGTTCCCATCATAAAGTGGGAGGCCACTGTTAGGGATGAACTTTCTTGGAGGGGTTGTTAGTCGGGATGACGGTTTCATTAAAGAGTTGTCTAAAAAAAGAGCTTCCAAGGCTATTCATTTAATGCACCTTATACCATAACTAAGGGATCCTCAGAGTGAGCTTCAACTACTTCAATCATGCATGGTTATTGCCAAATTATTTTTTTACCTAAGAACATGCCAACCTACTCATATGAAGGAAGCAGTTGCTTGGTTTGATAAAGAGTTGCGGAAGGTAGTTGAAGACACCATGGTTGGTGAAGGTTATTTCTTCGAGCTCCTTCAATAGAGGGTGACTTCATTACCCATTAGAGTTAGGAGTTTAGGTTTATACTCGATCGTAGAGGCTTTCTGATACGTTTTTTGGCTTCTATAGCCCAATCTTAGGTGTTGCAGAATCATATATTGAAACACAGTGGGGTGTATGGTATGGACTCAGATTTTGAAAAAACTTTGAATGGTCTTAGTGTTGCGATTCCAAATTTTGACCTTAGCACTTTTACTAGTACGGACACAGTCCCTCCTAAAATACAACATGTTTTGGCGAGTGCTCTTTTTAGTAAAATTATTAAGGACATGGATGTGAAGTTTGACATGACCACAAGACATACAATTTTTTTTATTTGTTTGCAAGTCGGACATGCTCAAGACTTTCTCCTTACTATTCCTATTGATAGGTTAGACCAAAATGCGTCACTAGTGGAGTGTCGTACTATCCTAAGATACCGCTTTATGATTATTTTATTTCCTATTAATGATATTTGCCCTGTTTGTTGTAAGGCATGATTGGATATATTTGGGAAAACGGGATTCATTGTAGAGAACTTCCAAGATTATACCAACATGACCTGTTAGAGATGCTTTGTTTGATACATTTTTAGTCCCTATAAATATGCAACCCTACAATTTTGGTGCATCTAAAATTTTGCAGTTTTAGTCTCTGTTATTTTTAAAAAATTTTAAAACAGTTTAATTAACATTAAATTTTTTAATTTTTTGAATAATTTTTTTTTCATTTAGAATACTATAGAACATTTATTTACTAAATTTTAGAATTTTTTAAATCGAGAAGAATTAAATATGAATTTTTTAAATTTCAAAAGATATTGTTAAAATCAATGAAAATTTCGATTTAGAAATCAAATTTCGAGTCTTGTTTTGAATTTTTTATAACGTTCTACACATGTTTGTAAAATAATCATTCAAAAATACATATTGATTTAACATTGGAGACTAAAATTACGTGCATAATAATTTTGTGAAGATATTATTAAAAATTTTTTTAGAAAGACTAAAATTACAAAGTCGTATAATTATATAATTATAGTGACTAAAAACATATTTAATCCTAAAAAAAATTAAACTAGTAAAAAGAATTATATTTTTCTCTCTCTTTTTTAACCTTGCAATTAAAAAATAAATAAAATAAGTGACGTCTCGGCACTTTCTCAACTTGCTCGTATCAAATTGCTTTCAATTCAACAATCACACCGTCGGGTGTGACACTGTTTAAGATTATCCACAAAATGATTCTGTTGGATACGTTTTTCTTCATCCACCGAATAAAAAAAACACAACAAAATTCACGTTCAACAGAATCACGACACGACTTCACTACAACATCCTACGTGAGCCACAAGATTCATTCAACTTCTCCACTTTTCCATGTCGGACTCAACCAATTCATTTCTTCTTTCTTACTCTCCAATCTACATCTCACGTGTCATCTCTTTCCTTCACTCTCACACTCACAGATTTCACTCACAACTTCTCAAACCAACACTTCTTCTCATCAATTCTCTCACCAACAACCTTGGAAGGAACAACCTAAGTCCTAAACAAGATGAAAAAGGTACATCCTTAATTGTGTTTTTGTACTTTTTGATCATAATAATTGATTTTTTATGCATGATACATGTTTTGTCTTATGAAGTGTAGGATCAAGATGGATTAACTTGTTCTAGTCTTAGCCCTTCGTTTGGAAGTAGAGTTTGTTTGAATGACTATGCTCTTAAGGTTCTTTCTATGCTTTTAAGGTTCTTTCTATGCTTTTAATAAGGTTCTTTCTGTGGATTCTTGTCTATGGATTCTTCTATACCGGTTGCTGTTCTAATTTGTCTGCTTTCTTCTTATATAGGTAAGGAAACCATATACTATAACAAAGCAAAGAGAAAAATGGACAGATGAAGAACATAAGAAGTTCCTTGAAGCCTTAAAGCTGTATGGCCGCGCCTGGCGACGCATTGAAGGTATCAATGGTTTTGAATTTTGATAAATTGGAAAAGTATGCTGTTAGGATTGATAGGTAAAAAGGAAATTTAGTAAGGATGAAACATGATTGTGTTTGGTTTGAGTTTTGAGATTGTTAATTTCACTACAGAACATGTTGGTACAAAGACTGCAGTCCAGATTCGAAGTCATGCTCAGAAGTTTTTCTCTAAGGTCTAATCTTTCAGGCGCATTTTTTGTACCATTAACCATAAACAAAACTATGTTAAGATTTTGATGGAGGGTTCAATTTCCCTCTTGATTAACTCTTTTGTCTTGATTCCATTTTAGGTTCTTCGCGACAATAGTGAGTGCATTACAAACACTAAGGAGTCGATTAAAATTCCTCCTCCAAGACCGAAACGTAAGCCGATGCATCCTTACCCTCGCAAGCGGCCTGAGACGGCCGATAGTAAAGAAATTTCCACCCTGGAAAATGCAGTGAATTCTAATTCTATAAAGGAGTCAGATTTTGATCAAGAAAATCAATCTCCGAAATCAGTATTACCTACACCCGATAGCGAAAGCCTTGGTTCGTCGGATTCAGATACACCAAATGGAAGTATGTCTCCAAGATCTTCGATTAGCTGTGTTGGTACAAGTGTTTCCACGCCTGCTGAATTGAAAACACAGTCAGATGAAGAAACCGGGCTAGATGCTGATTCACCTCCTGATGAGAAACCTCTTATGGTAGCTAACTTCCTAATCCATTTCATCTTCTTGACAACAATACCTTGATAAAATTATGCAACATTTATGTATATATTTTTTGTTTGGTCTTATCGCTAGAAACCTGAGATTCTCCCCAATGAAAATGTTTCTGCAAAAGAAAGCATAGCAGAAGAATCGTCTCTTCGAAGTCTTAAACTTTTCGGGACGACTCTATTTATAACAGATACATGCAGACCATCTTCTCCAACCATTGAGGCATGCAAACCAATACCTGTTGACAAACATGTAAGCAAGGGTGAACAAAAATCAGATAGGCTTGCCAATAGTTCGCAATGTGAAACATCAGCCATATCTCAGTTAAGAGTGAGAGTGAGACGCGAAACATGCGGAAAAGGGTTTGTGCCTTATAAAAGAAGCATGTCAAGGAAGGAAAACCAGTCTTCATCTGCAACAGCTAATGAAAGATAACAGAAAAACATTCACCTTTTGTCTGTTTTGTAACTCTTTATATCTTAGTGATACCGCAGGTTAGGGGCGAAGCTCCAATTTGTTGCTTCAGTATAACCCCATGATGAAGACACGAGAAGTAGATGCGCATTCTAACAAAAGCTACAAAATTTGACATTTCTGTGTCCTTGCAAATTATTTTGCTGTTCAAATCCCCAAAGCTTCCTATGTAATTTTTCACACTTTCAGGTGTGAATTTTCTTACAACTCTATATGCTCAGTAAAAGTAATTAGAAATCTGCATAACTGTTTAGCTTACTCTGAGAGCACTTGTTCATAGGTTCTCATATTTACCATGCTGAAATTACTACACAAAAAAAAGCCTCTTTAATGGATCTACTAATAATGTTATGACATTAGTACTTGCACCAAGTGTATTGCATGAATATAGTAGTAGTAGTTAAAACTCATAGGATGAAATGAGGTCGGCCATGTTACTGTCCCTTTTACTAGATTAAAGAAACACCAAAAACATTTCTGCTTGGTTAGCTGTCAACAGTAACTAAAATAGAACAGAGGATATTAGCATTCAAATAAGCGGCCCAAAGGGTCGTTATCGTCCTTTCAATGGGGCCAAACTCAGCGAAAAAATCGGTATCGAAAGTTCCCTCGTGAAGCAAAACAGCAAACTTCCAACCATATATCTTCAAAAAATATAAAAAATAAAAACTTATTTGCTTAAAATTTAAACGGTACTCCAGCAATAAAGACGGTACTAAAAAAATGACAGAAGTGTCGGCCAGATGATAAAAAATTGTAACAAATTTCGAAAAATGTGATATTTGTGTATGAGAATTGTCTCTCACACTTGAAATTGTTCCTCACTAGTATTCTCCAAAACTAAAACGCCAAATGCAAATATCACGGAGTTTATTAATCTCTATTTACGTTATAACCCTTCAACTAATTATTACTGCCTCTCATTACTCTTCTCCATCACCTCCCGCCGCACCATTCTCCGAATCCCCTGACAAACCCACCTCTCCTCCCGCCGCCGAATGGCTCTCCGCCCACGCCACCTACTACTCCTCCTCCGATGACACCAGAGACGCAGTCGACGGTGCATGCGGCTACGGCGACGCTCTCAGAGACGGTTACGGCACCACGGCAGCTTCTCTCAGCGGAACTCTCTTTGTGCATGGCCAGATCTGCGGCGCATGTTTTGAGCTTCGCTGTTTGGAGGAGGATGTTCCGTTTGACCGGCGGTGGTGTGTTTCCGGCAGGTCTATTGTTGTCACCGCTACCAATTTCTGTGCTCCGAACTATGGGTTTGACGCTGAGAGTGAAGGTGGACATTGTAATCCTCCGAAGCAGCATTTCGTGATTCCGGTTGAAGCTTACGAGAAGATTGCGATTTGGAGAGGGGGTAACATGCCGGTGGAGTATCGCAGGTACTAACTCTATTCTTAATCTTCTTCTCTTAGTTTTTCTTTCTAAATCATGCAAGAATTGGTACAATAATTAAAAGGTGACCCAACTAAAAAAGTTAGAACCTTCCATTAAAAATGCTTTGAAAACATGTATTATTTTATAAATAAATAAGAATGCTAAAATTAAATGGTTCATGTTATTAATTGAAGAAACAGTATTCAACTTTTTCTGATTTTGATGGATAAAAAAGTTGTCTCCTAATTAAAAAAGTAAATTTCATTTGCAAAAGAAAAGTATTGTTTATTAATGATTCATATAAAGAATACTCTCAAACTTAAAACAAAAAGACAAATTATATCTATCATATATGAAATAGTCATATACTAGTATTGAGATACATGATGGAACAAAGAGAGATAAATAAAACAAAATAACATTTGAAAATAGTCATATTTATTAATGAGCATAATAATAATAATACACTTTAATACCAAGTCATTCAAATGAATATTTTCAAACAGTTGGTCTATAGGTGCACTTGAGGAAATTAAAATAATAAACATAATATTAAAAATTTAAGAGTTATTTAGGTATATTAATACAACTTGTTAGTCTACATGAGCAAGCTGTTCTTGCTAATTTTTTTTTCTCATATTAACAAAAAAAAAAAATTTCTTTGGTAACTGATATTTAGCTTTTAATTTGTAACTTTTTTTATTAGCTGTTAGTTTTTTTTTCCAAAAGTTATTTGAAGTAGCTTTTGAGTTTATCACTTTTAGCTTGTGATTTTTTTCTTAGTTATATATTTATTGTTTTAATAAAAATATATTGAAACTATCAATTTATTAATTAAGAATGTCCTTTTATGTCATTTTGTATTTATCAGCTAGTATAACAATTAATTTATCAAATACTCAAACAGAACAAATTTTTTTCATATATCACTCGAAGAGAGTTACACCATGAATTACATTCATTCTAAAACGTCACTTCAGATTAATATGTTTTTAAAATCAACCATTGGATTGAAATATATCATTGCATAGATCATGCTTATAAAGTTTGAGATTAATTTATAATTATTTATTATACGATCAAGATATCCAAAGATTAATGTTATATGAAAGTCTATTTTGACGTTAATCTTTTGATGTAATTTGATATATATATATATATATATATATATATATATATATATATATATATATATATATATATATATATATATATATATATATATATATATATATATATATATATATGAATTTTGAATTTTTCAAACTCTATTTTCTTCTTACTGATTCATTAGAAAATAAAGTTATTTTTCAAAAATATTTTAGTTCTAGCAAATAAAACTCATTGCCCTGAGAACGATTGTAGAAACAGTACCACCTAATTTCTTTAGAATACCCGAAATGAAGCCTTTATTATATTTAGGCTCATGCTTGGTTGAAAGTTTTAGTTTTACATAAATTTCACAAAATCTTCATGTAAAATATATACATTGTCTTACCACCACTGATCACCGTTAGTGGTGGCAAAATGGACCATGACTTATACACTCACAAAAAATGTGAGTTGGATTGAGATTTTAGACTCGCTTACCCATTTATTCTGCCCTGCTAAAGCGAAAAAACCCGCGAGCTAAATACATAATGGGGCCGGTTGGCTCACGAGTCCATTGAAAAAAACTATTTAAAAAAGGTTCAATTTTTCAAAAAAAATGCCTCCAATCCATTAGAAAGTAGAAATTTGAACATGATCTCTCACACTATCGCTCGCGACCTCTCAATCTCAACCCTCAGGAACTCACAATCACAGCCCACAGTAGCCACCACGCACCGGAGGAAAGGAGATCACATCTCACTCTCATGAATCTGACGAATCACGCATGAAATCTCACTCTCACTCTCGCGAATCTACGAGTCACGTTGAAATCGCACTCTCACTCGTGAATCTGATGATTCCAGTGAATCACATCTCAACCTCTCTTCTCTTTTCAATGTTAAACCTCACAATATTTCCTTTTCTATTTTACTTGTTGGATTCAATTCCTTGCATATAAACACATCTTAACAACTTTCATTACATTCAATGATAATCAAACATTGCTCATTCATTATCATACTCCAATGAAGTTCTTTTAGAATTTTGATGAAACACTTTTATATGAGTGATGAAAATAAATATATTTTAAGTAATGGAAATTATATTTTTAAGTATAAATATCAGAAGAAATAAATGTTTAAATCTGTTGAGAATATATGTCGAGATCTGTTGAGAATATATGTTGAAAGTATTCTGAAAATATATCTTGAAATCTATTGAGAATACATGTTGAAATATATGTAGAAAGTATAAACATAAACATATGTTGAAAACTTGAAACTATATATTATTGGTGAAATTTATTATGTTTTAGGACTTAGTTTGAATATATATTTCCCAACCGATGAGAGTGATGATGTGAATTTAAATCTAACTATTGATTAAGAATGTGAGTTGGAGTAACCTAATAGTAATATGCTAGGGGAACTTAATAAAATGAAGAACACTAAGAGAAAACTAAAATCTCAAGTGTGGAAGTACTTCATTACTGTAGAAGGGTTGGATAGTGAGGGAAGACAAAAAAAACAAAATGTAATGTATGTGGTTCATCATATGGATGGTGAGGAAAATGATATGGGACGGATTGTCTAAAATGACATCTTAAAGTTTGTAAGAAAATTAATTTTGAAGATGTTAGTCAGATGATGTTAGACATGTAAGGTAAACTAAAATTATTAAATATTGATAATTTGATATCTCGTGAAATGTGTGCTCAGTTATTTATCAAGCGAGATCATCCTTTTAAATTTGACAAGTTTGATGATCTTACAAATTGGTTTTAATATTTGAATCATGATTACATTCCTATTTCTAGAAATATGGCCAAGGATGATGTCGTAAGAATATACAATATGGAAAAGGAAAAGATTAAGACAAAAATGGTGATGATCTTACAAATTGGTTTTAATACTTGAATCATGATTACATTCCTATTTCTAGAAATATGGCCAAGGATGATGTCGTAAGAATATACAATATGGAAAAGGAAAAGATTAAGACAAAAATGGCCAACACTCTTGTTTAGATTTCTTTAACTTCTTATTTATGGACATCAATTAATACTAAGGACTATTGCTTGAATTGCTTATTATGTTGATAAAAATTAGAAGTTAAATAGCAAAATCTTCAATTTTTGGCACATGCCTCCTCCTTCACTAATTTTGAGTTATGTAAAAAAACATGAGTTTTTGGCTGATTGGGAAATGGAGAAGAAGGTTTTTTTGAATTACTTTAGAAAATGCTTCTGTTGTTCTACACATATCTTAAAATCTAATCGTACAGGAGAGACTTAAAGTATCTTTTGCTTTGCAAAAAATTAAGGAAAACATTAACCATCTGAAAGATTCAGAGAATAGGATTGTAAAATTTAAGCAATACATTAATATGGTTGACAACATTAATGTATCAAAAGCGTTGGTTACAGACGTGCCTACAAGATGAAATTCAACATATTTAATCCTTAAAAGGAAAAGTGAAACCTTCATTGTTACAAATGTGCCTATAATGTGCATTTGAAAACCTTCATTGTTATTCTCAATTATGAAATTATCAATTTGATGTTCGGAATAAGCTATCCCACTTTCAATTTGTATTTCTTACAAATTTGGAAAATTTAACGTCTTTTGATTTCTTGCAAATTTGAAAAATTTAACGTCTTTTGATAGACAATTAAAAATATGTAGATGTAGTAACAAAAGACATGACTGCTAGCATGATTTTGAAATTTGAGAAGTATTAAGATGAATTTAGTGTTATTCTTGCATTTTAGACTATCTTAGATCCAAGAATGAAGTTGGACTCATTGAACTATTATTATAAAGTGATTGATCCACTAAATTGAAAATTGAAGTTAGACAACATAAAGTAGAAATCGTAGAAGTTGTTACAAGTCCCTGTTCATTTTTTCAAGTCCTACCCATTTTTGAAAGATTACATATATAATTTGCATTATAATAATGAAAGTTTTCAAATGCACGTTGATATTTAGTTGATATTTAAGAACACTTTTAAACATCAAATATGTGAAATTTCATTTTGTAGGCACGTCTATAACCAACCCACTTGATACATCAATGTTGCAACATATCAATTAATTCCTTAAATTTTAACATCCTATTCTTTGAACCCTGCACATGTTTGATACTTTTCCTATTCTTTTTCAAAGCATTGAAAGCTACTTTAAGTCTCTCTTGCACAATTAGATTTAAGATACGTGTATAACAAGAAACATGAAAGAATTATCGTTTACATAACAACCAATTTTGCAAGACTAGTTCTCTCAAAGTTTGCAGCATGACATCATTTATAGAATCATTTTTCAAAGTGATGTTAAAAAACTTCTTTGTTATTCCCTAATTAGTGAATAACTCAAATGTTATTTTTTACACAACTCAAAATCATTGTGAGGAGGAGGCATGTGATAAAAGTTGAGAATTTTACTATTTAATTTCTATTTTTTATCATCATAATGAGCAGTTAAAGTAATATAGCTTCCAATATTAATTGACGTGATAAATCAGAAGCTAAAGAAATCCTACATAGAGTGTTGGTCATTTTTATCTTAATCTTTTTCTTTTCTCTATTGTATATTCTCACAACATCAGCCTTGACGGTATTTCTAGTGATAAGAATGTAACAAGGATTCAAGTACTGAAGTCAATATAAAAGTTCATCAAACTCAACAAATTTAAAAGGAAGATCTCACTTGATAGTTAGCCGATCACACATTTCACGAGATATCAAATTATCAGTCTTTAATGATTTTATCTTTCCTTGCATGTTTGACATCATCTGACCAACATCTTCAAAGTTAACTTTCTTACAAACTTCAAGATGACGTTTTAGAGAAATTATCCCATATCGTTTTCCTCCAGTTGCATACGTGCATTGCACTTTTCTCTTTGCCTTCCCTCACTATCAAACCATTCTATAGTAGTAAAATACTACCACACTTGAGATTTCTATCTCTTAGTGTTCTTCATTTTACTAGGTTCCCTAACATATTACTATTATGTTCCACCAACTCACATTCTTGTTCAATAGATAAGTCCAAATCCGCATCATCACTCTCATCAATTGGAGCTACAAAATTCATATTCAAACTAAGTTCTAAAACACAATAAATTTCACCAATAATATATAGTTTCAAGATTTCAACATATATTTATACTTATAGTTTCTACATATATTCTCAACAGATTTCAACATATATTTTCACAATGTTTTCAACATATATTCTCGACAAATTTTCTACTGATATTTATACTTAAAAATGTAATTTCCAATACTTAAAAATATATTTGTTTTCTTCACTCATATAAAAAGTTTTTCATCGAAATTCTAAATAAAAGAACTTCATTAGAGTATGATAAAGAATGAGCAATGTTTAATTATTATTGAATGTAATGAAAGCTATTAAGATGTGTTTATATGCAAGGAATTGAATCCCATAAGTTGCAACAAAGTATCTTAGTTAAGAGTTTTTGATGCATACCTTGAAGGTTCTATTTCTTTACAAGCAAGATTTCAAGACCATTCTCTTTTTGTGATCAAAGCGCTTCAGACAATCATCCTCCATATGTACTGAAAATCCCTTTTGCCCCACTTTCCATACACTTAACAAACTGCATTGCATATATGGTATAAATAATACATTCTTGATCACAGCTTCCTAACCATCCTTCCTTCCTTTGTATGGCTACATGTCTTATTCCTTCCGCCATAATGGATTTTTATCAACCAATTTGATGCTTGTCTTCTTACTTGCATTAAAATCAATTAACAAGTCCATCATGCCAATCAGATGATTGCTGCAACCAGTGTCAAGATACCAAATTTAGGAATTTGACATCTCAACATCGTTGCAACCATGAGCACAATTGGATCTAAATGTGAGCCTGAATTTTCTTGAGCAATCTTGGCTTCTTCATCACCCATCTCTGGGCATCTTCCCTTTGCCAAACCAACACTCATCTGATCTGCATAGTATCCCATCTTTTCACAGTTGTAGTATTTAACCTTATCAAAGTATTCCACCTTTATTTGCTTGCTTCCAACTTCGTGAATCTTACAAGAAGTGCTTGTTTATCATATTTTCCAGTTTCTCTTTCAGCTACCTTCATCTCATGGATTTCATGAGAGTTGTTTATATATAGTACACGTGTTAGTTGTTCCGCAAGTAACTGCTCATAACAAACTAAACAAAGTCACTATTATAAGCAAAAAAATGCCTTAAATTTTGGTCAATATTATAAGCAAGATTCATTATCTTTTAGACTAATTAATGTTAATATTACTTTTATACCCTTAATTTAAGTCAAAGCATTTAATTTTGATAGTTGATTCATTAAATATAACTAAAGTTTGTAAATTTTACTTTAATTGGACATGAAATCAAGAAAATGATACTACTTAATTTATTTTCTTAATCGACGTGAAAATAATTATTTTAACTTATAATTGTGACCGGAGGAGTTATTCTTAAATACCAAGTAACCCTAATTGATCTTTAAAAACTACTATGTCAAACTAATTTGAAGGAATTAAAATAACCATTACAATCCTAGTAATAAAAAACTAAATAGTTATTTAAAGATACAATTTTTCAGTCAAAAAGATTTTTTAATAATTTCTTTTTGGCATGCTGTCAAACATTAGTATAGGAGCAATATGCAGTATTAAAAAAACAAAGTTTACGGGAACAATAATTATCTTCTCTAATTGAATAAAAAAATAATCTTCTCTAACTATCTAGAAACCAATAATTTTTAGTTTAATGAGATTTCGAAAAAACAAAGTCAACATTTAGAATTACTAAAGATAACTTCAACGCCAAAAACTCACTGTAAAAAGTGTTTGTTGAGATTAATTCAATCACATAGCACATGTTTAACTTATCATAATATATATTTTAGCGTAGGATATAAATAACTAAATGAATATATATATATATATATATATATATATATATATATATATATATATATATATATATATATATATATATATATATATATATATATATATATATATATATATATATATATATATATATATATATATATATATATATATATATATATATATATATATAAGTTCTACGAAATATTAGTTTATGAGAGATAAAATTATTAATATTATTGGATGGATCTAAGAGAAAGTTCTCTAAACAATTACAAGAGTAATTTTAAAGTGCAAAAATGTAGAGACAATTGACTAATACTAGTTGATTTGTTGATTTTTCTCAACTGAAGTTTCTAATGCCTTATACACTCTTAGATAGAGAGAAGAGATAATATATTTGTTGTTGATATATTGAGAATCATAACTTATATATAAGATGATTGTCAATTAAAATTCCTATTACTCTAAAACAGGTCATTCTAAGATTTGCTCAAATCTATATCTAATTTTTAACTTTTTAATTTTATTTGATCACTTGAAATCTATATTTAATTAATTAATTAATTAAGTATAAATTTAATTAATTTTTTAATTTTATTTGATCATTTGAAATCTCTTAGTTTTATAAATAACTAATGTAATTCATATAAGGACAAAATTTATGTACAATGTTTTAGTTATGGTTCTTACTTTGTTCAAATAAAAATACGACAAGTGTATAATTTTCTCTTACACATATACAAATTGCTCTTATTTTCATACAAATTACTCATATTTTCACTCTTTAGATGATATTTAAGTATATTTCTCATATTTTTATTGGAATAAAGTAAGAACCACACCTAGAGAATTGTACGTAAGTTTTGTCCTTCCTATAATATATTTATCCATAATAATTATTGAAATATAATAATGAAATAGTATTTAAATATATAATATTCCAAGAATTATAAAAAAAAATCTATATCAATTCTCTTCTCTATATTTTGTTTGGATGTTATGTTTATTAATCAATATTTTGGAGCAGGATAAAGTGCACAAGGGAAGGGAGAATGCGGTTTACAATTACTGGCTCTGGTATATTCAATTCAGTGCTGATAAGTAATGTGGCTGGCATAGGAGACATTGTTGGTGTAAAAGTTAAGGGTTCAAAAACTGGTTGGATTTCTATGGGCAGGAATTGGGGTCAAAATTGGCATGTAAATGCATTGCTACAAAACCAACCTCTTTCGTTTGAGGTCACTAGTAGTGATGGAGTGACCATCACATCTTACAATGTAGCTCCTAAGAACTGGACCTTTGGACAAACCTTTGAAGGCAAGCAATTTGAGTCTTAGAAAAAGTATAACAAAACCTAACTTGTTTTAAAGGACCATTCTCCTTCCATTAGTTACCTTAAGTTAGGACTATCAAACACAATTTCTTTAATCAGTTTTTGTTCTGCTGAACATTTGTCCTATTTTTGGAATTAGAGAAAATAAATTGAAGTTCCATGAAATACTAGTAGCTATAAGGTATTGTTGATATGCAGAAGTTTAGGTTAGAATTCATCTAAGATTTTTCATCTTTTCATGTTATATGTGTGAGTCTAACTCATTGTATTGGTTAAAAAGTTTTTCTTATTTGGACACTGAAAACACGTCTATGGCAAAATTGTTTTAGAAGACAAATCAAATTTAATCTTAATTTTTTTTTTTTTTAATTTTGTAGAAATATTTCTTCTCCAAAATATAAAGGAAAAACACCACATTTCAACATTCATTCATTTAATATTAAATTAATTAAAAAAATTTAAAGAATGAATTAATTTAAAACTAAGGGTATACCAAATAACCCTAAATTGAAATTCATTTTGCTAAATGAAAGATGTAGGATTGGACCTAGGTGATATCATATTGTCATGTGAAATTCATTCGTCTTTTTATCATGTGTATACACTTTAGTCGATACTCTTCACATATATATCTTGAATAGTTTGAAGAATATATGTAATTTTAACTTTTTATTTTTATTTTTATTTTTATGGTTTTTCTAAAATCTCTCTACTCATTGTATAAAACAATTTATCCAAATCAATAAAAATTTAAGTGTAAGTCTTGTTGATATATTTGATATTTATCTATCATACATCATTACAAATAGGTTTAATAAGTTTAGGCTTAATACCCTTTTTTGGTCCTCTTGAGTCCATTTTAATCCTTTTCTATAATAAAATGATCACTTTGATCCTTTACCTTTTAAAAGTGTACCACATTTGTCGTTTATGTTAGATTTATTAGTCAAAGTCAAAATTGATTGTCAAATGGTGTAACATGGTAAGTAGGTGTTGAGGTGGACGAAAATTGAAGAAAACGTTATCAACTTAACGAGTAGCCATTCTCATTTCATTTCTAACAAATATCTTAACCATAGTAGAGAAAACTTGAGTGAAAGCGTAATATGGAGAAGCGTTAAAGACGAAGGCGAGAGGTTGTTCAAAATTTGAAGACGGGGAAGGCGAGATGTTGTTCGAAAGTTGAAAATGGCGAAGGCGAACACTTGAGTGAAAGCTTAATCTAGAGAAATGTTGAAGACAAAGGCCAACTCGAAGTTGAGGTTTCTTACACAAGAATTTATGACTACTGTCATGAAATCCTAAGGAAAATCTAGGCTCGACTATCAAATTAAATGTCTCACTTGTCCAAGAAGGTGTTGATGAAACAAGGCCTTATTTTAAGAGATTATATATATGTTGCTTGCAAGGAAATTTTCAAGATGTGTAGGCCTGTTATTGGTTTTGATTAATACTTCTTAAGAGGTCTTTGGTGAGGGCATATTTTTGGCAACAATGGGTAGATATCCTAATGATTAGATGCTGCCAATAGCCTTTATTGTTGTGAAAGAGGAAACAAAAGATAGTTGGTCACAATTTTTGGAGCTTCATATTGATGATCTAGGAGCTTCTTAGAAAAAGGAATCAATGTATTGATATATTTCACATTCATTTTAAATTTTTTTCATTAAGTATCTATGTATTATTTTGATTTTGTTCATTGTACGGTCTTCTACTTGCAGTGGATGAATTACTACCTAATGTTGAACAAAATTTTTATGTGATGCGTTTATCGTGTAATTGTAGAGTCAAAGGAAACACTATTGGTGACTATGCTGGAAAAATCAGGACTTATATCATGGAAAAGTAGGCAGCTGATTGGATAAGATTCTCATGGTTAAGTGATGAGGATGTTTTATCCAATATTAAGAGGAAAGTCGAGAGAACCATCACAAATACAAACTACTGGATAGTAAGGTAACTCTACATTATCATTTGTCATTGTTCATTACTAATTATGAATTATGTTGATTCTTTATTACTTATTGTGGATTATGTTGTAGCATGTCACATGAGTACACCTTTGAGGTTAGGCATATTGAGAATCATGCAGATAATTTTTCTGCCAACTTGAAGGATCATCAATGTTTTTGCAGGAGATGGAAACCCACAAATCTTCCTTATATTCAAGCAATATCAGCATTGAAGAGTAGAAACTTAAGTGTTAATGACTATATTATAGAGTTTTACAAGAAATCAAGGTACAAAGATTCATATAGTCTAATCATTTATCCTATCAACGAAACTAATTTATGGGTCAGGACAAAGTGTCCAAATGTTCATCCACCCAAATAAAGAAAAATTCCAAGAAGACCCAAGAAGAGGAGAAACCTTAAATAGGGTGAAATTGATGTGACAAATCATAAAATGAGAAAAATTGAAATGGTTCTTAGGTGTAGTAGGTGCAAGAAAATTGGTTAAATAAATCTACACGTAAGATGACACCTTCTACACAAGCTTCTCAGCAATCATCTCAAGGCACTCATGCTAGGGAAACTGAGGCATCTCAACAAACATCTCAAGGCACTCAGAGTAGGGAAACTCAAGCATGTCAACAAGCATCTCAAGGCACTCTAGCAAGCCAATGGAGGCCAAAAAAGTTATTTGTTAGGAAGGCATTTTCATCTGTTATACAGGGTCCAACAACTATGCTAAGTACATAAAAAATGCAGTTGGACCCACCTCAAGGAGGACAACTTTAGCAAAGAGATTTGTTTCAAAGAAGACCATCTAGGGTTTAGTCGTGTAATATCTGTTTTGAGATGTTTAGATTTATTATGGATCCACTTTTGTGATTATGATGTATGCTTATTTTGGATCCACTTTTGTAATTCTGAACCACTCCAACAATATATTATATTTTGAACTATGTTTTGTAACCCTATGTGAACAAGGTTGAATGAATGTCGAAAAAATTTATTCAAATTTCAAGAAGCTATTCAAATTTCAAGTAATATTATATCATTTTACTGTCATACTGGTATTGAAACATTATCAAACATATTTCATAAATCATTCTTGCTAACAATTGAAATATTCTAACAATTTGAATTCAACTGGTTTACTGGTATTACTATGTCAAAATTGAACAGTTTTATTACCTAATTTAAAATTGCAACATTGTGGTATTACAAATTCAAAATTTAAACCAACATTATCAAGTAAAACATGGGGAAATGACTGAATCTTGGATTGCTTACATAAAGAAACAACAATATCTTTGATCCATAACATAGTGAAATAAGCATTATCAACTGAAATGGTACTAACACTACTACAAAAGTACCTTTCGTTACGCCACCGCATTTTATTTCACTAGGTCCAAAGGATCTACCATGGTAGAATCTATTAATTAGGCGTTTTTCTTTTATTTTTATTTTTAATCCCACTTTTTACCACAGTTAGAACTTCCAAATGTGGTGAAAAGTGGCGCATGATAATAAGTTTGAATCTTATTATTGTTGTTGTTGTTGTTATTGTTGTTGTTCTACTACTGTGTTTTTATATTTTATCAAAATACACACAACAACAATTATTTAATACAATATTGTTGTATGTAGCGCATTGTCATAAG
Source organism: Vicia sativa (assembly GCA_021764765.1). NCBI lineage: Eukaryota > Viridiplantae > Streptophyta > Magnoliopsida > Fabales > Fabaceae > Vicia > Vicia sativa. Next base: position 164,222,379 of record CM038794.1, read on the forward strand.
TTCAAATCTCGTCGCTGTTGTTCTACTACTGTGTTTTTATATTTTTTTAAATACCTACAACAATAGTTATTTAGCATACTTATTGGGTTTCTTCACTGTCCTTAAACAACTCTTGATCGTCCATTTAGTGATTATAACCGTCAAGAGACCCATGCAATGCAGACAACCCATTTTTCCATGCGTACCCCAACCAGACAACATGCCATATGCTAGAAAGTCATTAACAGTCCATATCAAGGCAACTCGCAATGTAAAGTTCTGTTTACGGGATATATCATAAGTCCATTCTCCAATCCACAACCTCTTCAAATCATCAATTAAAGGTTGTAAGTACATCAATTCGCTTTTGGTATGCGGGCTCGAATAACGACGTCAAAACATGTATGGTTTTGTTGCACATCTCGGGAGGGAGGTTGTAAGGGTTACAATAAGCGGCAACAAGAATACGCATTTCGACGCTGCACGATGGGGCAAAACCATCGAGCATAATCCAAGTCGACATTTCTAGGTTACGGCAAAATACGGATGTGTCCGATCAAAGTGCTTCCATGCCTCACCATCGGATGGATGTCGATAGTGCGAACTTGTTTAGTTTGTATGATGCCATGTCATTTGACTTGCACTGCATTGAAGCAAACATTCTTTTTAACCTTGGTATTATAGGAAGATAAAACATGGATTTTTGCTACACGCTTTTGCTTGCATTAGCGCTCTACCGAACTTGATATCTTGGACTATTACAAAACTTACACTTCTAACGATTCATCTTGAGTACCAAACTCATTGTCATAAAACAACATGCAACCGTTAATGCAACGGTCGATCTTTCTTACTTTTAAACCCAACTTCGACACTCACTTTGCATCATAATAACTTGTAGGCAAGTTGTCTTTCAGAGCGGTGGAGTCCAACATCATTTTGCAAAATGTTCCGGACATTGATCGAAACATTCTAATTTGACTTGGCCAATAATCTCACACATTATTGATAGCTTTGAGTCGGCGATCCCTCAAACAACGGCGTATTCATGTCATTCAACAATTGATAAAATCTTTGCGCTTCCTCATCCGGCAACTCTTCCCCGTCAAAATCTCCAGGTTCATCATATGTCACGTTCACACCAAAAGCATCCTCAACCATGTCACCGATCAAATTAAAGTTCTCCTCATACTCCATAACCGGTCGACTACTTGAAGCATGCGTGTTGCTAGTCTCTGGTACATTACCTGATAGTTCTTCACCATTATACGTCCAAACTCAATAATTTTCAATGAATCCCCATCTATGTAGATGACGTGTTACTTCCTCTGGGTCACTAATTATTGGTCTACATTCACATTTAAGACAGAGACACCTAACCCCTCCTTCGCTTCGACAACACTCCTGAGCAAACGCCCACTTAATAAACCCATCAACTCCTACTATAAAATTGGGTTTAAGTCCACTTCTTCCTGGATATGTTCTATCGTACATCCAACTACGATAATACCGATAATATTCCATACTACACATTTATACAATCATTGTCTTTTTCGTTAGAGATATTAATCAACTTAATAATATTATTCTTAAACGTATACTATTTAATTACTATTCTTAAAAATATTAATTTTGTTTAATTAACTATTAACTTTAACTACTATAAATAAATATAAATTTTGCTTTTTATATATATATATATATATATATATATATATATATATATATATATATATATATATATATATATTCAAATGTAAAATATATAATTTTGTATTATATAACAATAATATCAAAAACAATAATATAACATATTTACTTTTTATTATATATACAACAATAATATTAAAAACAATAATGTAACATATATACTTTTATTATATATATAATAATATTAAAACAATAATATAATATACACTTTTTTAATTATGTTTTTATAAATTCTTATTTTAATATATAATTTTTTTCATATCTTTAACATATAAATAAAAACTAAAACTACTATAATAAATATAATATAAATTTTTGTTTTTAAATATGTTTTTAAATTTATGTGTTAACATATATATACATCTATAAAAAATAAGGCTTTTAATTTTATGTTTTCTAACAATTTTTATTTTAATATATATTCAAAAAAAAATTATTTTATATGTATATACTAACAATTTTTTTTATATGTCTATAACATGCAATAATATTAACAAATTTTTTTATATTTATAATTTCTTTTAAATATTAACATATATTAACAATATAAAAATTCTAACTTTAAATTCATTTTAAATATTAACCTATATGTATATAACAATAAAATTTCTGTTTAATAATATATTAACATATAAAAAATTATAATTTTCAATTTATTTTAAACATTAACCTATAATACTAACCTAAAACTAAAATTAAGTAAAATGTATTTTTAATTCAAATAAACAGAATACATATAATACTAATCTATATAATACATATAAAATATATAAAAAATGCATAAATACCTCTATATTCTTCACTTAATTTGCTTCTTCTTGTATAGGTCTTGGTGTTCTTCTTCAAAATTCTCTACAAGTTAAACAAAACAAATTTTATTACATTTTTTACCACTATAATAAATAACGAATAAATGAAATAAAAATTTACCAACATATAATTACCTTGTTCTTCTTCAATGATTTGGGATGGAAGAAATTTGATTTGGAAATTTCTGGGATTTAGATGGAGGCAACACACAGAGAAGGCAAAGGAAGAAGAAAGAAAGAAGATGAAGATGAAAAAACAAAGCGGATGGATGTAACGGGTGAGTTATGTTTTAGAAATTTAAACTACAAGTAGCGACATGACTGTCACGTCGCAACATTGCCACGTGAGACTCACGTCGCTACACACTCAACAGAAATATACTTTAATTTCTCACTCTGTCACCCTGTCATCAATCAACTTTAATTTCCCCCTTAAAAGTAGCGACGTGGTTATCACGTCACTACCAAATTTCAAAAAATAATTAAACTCCCTCCAACTAAACGTGCCAGAGTTTATTTAAATTAATTTTTTCTATTCTCTAGCGACGTGTAAGTCACGTCGCAGCTTTTTTTAAAAAAAAAACAATCTCTGACTTGCTTGTGGCTTAGTTTTTTTATTATTAAAATATTTTGTGACGTGGTTATCACGTCGCAACTAGATTTTTTACTCACGTGATAACCACGTCGCTAATATATGTCGCTGGGGACCATATTTCTTGTAGTGCATAATGTCATAGTTTTTAAATCACAATTATAATTCCAAATATGATCACCAAAATAAATATTATTTAAATATATATTGTAATCAAATTTATTTTCAAGAATTCATATAAAAGATATGAAAGATCCTAATTTCATATAAATGTTTAGAAAATAAATATAACACACAAAACATAAACTCCATAGTAAGTATAACAAAAAATATTACTAAAATATTATCATTAAAACTTCATGCATCATAAAACATATATATCAAAATTAAAAAAAAAATTAAAATATATGTTTTCATGATCCGAAAAATAAACATTGGTGTTTATAGAACAAATCTCAATAAAC